>CM070566.1:47523900-47888204 GCA_036346405.1 Phyllostachys edulis
AAGAAAAAAGTATGAATGGACGGATGCTTGTGAGAAGAGTTTTAAAGAATTGAAGAAAAGTTAACCGCACGATGTTGACCTGCGGACATTCATCAAGACTTTGAAGTCTCTTGTGATGCATCGCGCCAAGGTCTTGGTTGCGTGCTTATGCAAGGAGGAAAAGTTGTAGCCTATGCATCGAGACAACTCCGTCCTCATGAAGACAACTATCCAACTCACGACTTGGAGTTAGCGGCGATGGTGCCGCCCTCAAAATTTGGCGACATTACTTGATTGGAAATCATTGTGACATGTATCTGGACCACAAGAGTCTCAAATACATATTCACTCAATCGAGATCTCAACCTCAGACAAAGAAGATGGTTAGAGTTAATAAAGGATTACAATTTGGATGTCCATTATCATCCGGAAGGCTAATGTAGTTCTTGATGCATTAAGCCGTAAGTCTTCTTCTTGATAATGTTATGATTCAAGAGCATCAATCAAGGCTTTATAAGGAATTTGAAGCTCTCAACCTATATTGATAGAACAAGGCCTTTGCGGATGCTATGGAAGCACATCCAACTTTAGAAAAGCAGATCAAGACCGCTCAACAAGGACACTCTGGAGTCGGAGATTCAGACATCTCATGGCAAAAGAAAAAGCCCCAAGATGATTGAAGATCGGCAAGGAATCTATGGTATGGGAAGCGTCTCTTTGTTCCCCACGGAAGGAACTCAAGGATTTAATCCTAAAGGAAGCCCACATTCGGTATACCACTGCCCCGGTAGCACCAAGATGTATCAAGACATGAAAATTTTGTATTGGTGGCCCACGCATGAAGAGATATCGCCGAGTATGTAACTTTGTTGTGATGTATGTCGGTGAATCAAAATTTGAACATCGAAGCCAGCGGGATTGCTCCAACCCTACAAGTCCCTCGGTGGAAATGGGAAGAGATTGGAATGGATTTCATTACGGTCTACCCGAACCAAGTCGGTTGTGACTCAATATGGGTTATAGTTGATAGGTGACCAAAGTAGCCCATTTCATTCGATAAAGACAACTTACAAGGGAGACAAGTTAGCTGAGTTATATATGGCTCGTATTGTGTGTTTACGGAGTACCCAAGAGGATAGTCTCCGATCGAGGATCCCAATTCACCTCGCATTTACGGGCGGTCTGCATGATGCCCTTGGAACACACCTTGATTTGGCCTGACTTATCATCCATGAGACCGATGGTCGGAACAGAAAGGACAAACCAAATTCTAGAAGACATGCTTGAGCTTGTGCTTTGGAGTTCTACGTAGATTGGGAAAAGTGTCTACCGTATGCGAGTTTGCATACAATAATAGCTACCGATCAAGTGCGAAAATGTCACCGTTTGAAGCACTTTATGGAAGAAAATCAGAACCCTCTACATTGGTCGAGAATCCGGTGAAGGATATATCTTGGACGAGATACTCTCAAGCAAGCTGAAGAGAAAGTCTGGTGATCGAGATCGTCTCCAAGCGGCTCGATCAAGACAGAAAAGTTATCCGAACAACAAGTCGAAGAAAGTTAACCTTTGAAGTTGGAATCCGTGTACCTTAAGGTGTCACCGCTTCGTGGAACTTCGAAGATTCAAGGTTAAAACAAGCTTGCCCCAAGATATATAGGCCCATTCCCCATCACCGTCAAGCGTGGAGAAGTTGCGTGCCATTAGAGCTACGGAGAATTTGTCGAAGTTCACAATGTGTTTCCGTCTCGGCTCAAGAAATGTCTCGAGTGCACGAAGAAGCGGGCGCTGTTGAAGCCATCGCCCTTGACAAGATCGACTTATCCGAGCATCGGTCAAGATCCTCGATGTCATCGAGAAGCAAACAAGGCGTCAAGTCATCCGCCTTTGCAAAGTCGGTGGAGTCACCACACGCCAAGGAAGCCACTTGGGAGCGAAGATCAACTAAAGCAAGACTACGGTTCTGTTCTCGGATCATTTCGAATCTCGAGGTGAGATTCGTTTAAGGTGGGTAGGATTTGTAACGTCCGTTTTCAGACGATCGAATAATAATTGATTTCGTTTAGTTCTTCGCGTAATTCAACTAAAACCTATTTTGAAAACCCTCGTTCTCCCTCGGTTTGAGTTTCAAATCGTTGGTTGTAGCATTTGAAATCAAACTTTCAAACGGAGTTTTCTCCTCCGTTTGTCTTCTCGAGGCGAGGTTTGAGTGGACCTACCTCTCGGGCTTAGCCCATTCCTTGCTCTCTCGGGCCAGCCACCCTTATTGCCAGCCAGCCGGTCTTCCTCCTCTTCTCTCCTCCCCATTCCCCACAGGGCAGCGGCGGCGATGGGAGCCAGAACCAGCGGCGGCCAGCAGCTCCTCTGCCTCCCCCTGCCTGCGGCCGCCAACTCCACGAGCGCGCCCATCCCCTCTGCTGCGGCTGACCATGCCTGACTCCTCTGCTCCCCTGCTCTCTGCGTCGGCTCCACTGCTGCCTGCGCCAACCACTCCTGGCGCCCCTTTTTCTCTCCTGCTCAGCGTGGCTCCCAGATGGGCCAGCGCCCTCGTCACCACCCGTCACGGTGTCCTCGCCGCCCTCGTCATCGCCCGTCACCCTTCGTCCTCGCCGTCCTCGCCTTTGCACCCAACCACCGTCCTCGCCCGTGGACCAAGCAGCGTCTTGCCCATGCCTCCGCCTCGGGGCCATGACCGCCTACTCTCGTCCTCCCCCTTGACCTCGCGGCTCCTCCGCTCCTCCTTCTCCCCTTTAAGCCCCTTCACCTGGGTTTCCCACGTCGCCCCATTGCAAAGGTAAGAAAAACATACCTCCAAACCGTGAGCTTCATCCTCGGCCGCCAGCCGCCACCGTGTGGTCGCCTCGGTGAGCCCGTCCCATGACCATCGCGTCACCTCGAGCCCCATGGCCCGAGTCAATCCCCCTCCTTCTCCTCCCGTCGCCGTAGACCTCCACCCACGCCGCCTCGTCTTCTCCTCGGCCGCCGTCGCCGAAACGCACCGCCCTCCCCATTCCTCCCGGACCTCCTCCCACCCTCCTCACCTCACCTGGCTGCTGGTGCCTTGCCCGCTCCATCTCTGCGTCGCCCGCTCATTGGCGCGCGCATAAGCTCATAAACCGCCGCCGCCCTCTTTCTTCCTCCCGCGTCGCCTTTCCCGACCCGCCGCCATCTCCTTGAGGCCGCCGCCCTCAGGCTACCGGCGCCGCCTCTTGCAAGCCTTCCCGCCGCCCCTCTCGCCGCCACCGCCCTCGCGCCGAGCCGGCCAGCCAGCTCCCTCGCCCTCTGTTCCTCTCGTAAGCAGAGAAGGAAAGCAATGGGATTTTTGGGATTTTTTTTTTTGCATGGGCCCACATGTCATCACGGTCTTCTCCTCCCCTCTGTGATCTGCCCGTGGACCCAGCAACGCGCACTGCGTGCCGTGAGCCCATCACCCACATGCCGTGGGCCTTGGTCCATGATCTATTCAGGGGACCACGGCCCTTTTCTCCCTCCTTTTTCTTTCCAATTAAGTCTTCGTTAATTAAGTATCTCCTCCGTTATAGCTCCAAAATTGCAAACTAAATTTCTAAAATTAGTTAAGTCGAGACCTTGCTAATGGCATAGGCCTTGATTAATTTGGAGTTTATTTGTGTATTCATTTGTATTTACTTGCTCTCTTTGCCGTTGTGCTTTTTCCTAAATTAAATCGCCTGTTTAGGATTCAAGGCGCAGGAGATCCTCAAGTCGACCAAGACCAAGAATATCACGATCATCTTGCCTCTAACCAAGCGAGTCAATGCTTTGACCATGTTGCTCCTACATTTTATGTAAATTAGTTTCTTTTAAATTAACAAATTGCATGCTTTAATTTTTAATCAAAGTTATGTTAAAGCTTAAGGTAGTTAATCACCTACTTGTTGTTTAATTAATTAATATTGCCATCCATGTCAACTTGAATCAATATCCTTTGTCACCCTAGTAATACTATGGTAATACTAGTTATAGGTCGTACTTAGGCGACATGCTAGCCTGCCAATCTGGGGTATTAAAATACCTAATCATCATGTCTTCAAAATAAATGTTTTGGGTAGTCATTGGTGGTCCAATGACTAAAGCGAAAAATAGTTTGGTTTACTCCTCAAAAACCCTAAAAATGCTAGCTCTATCTGGGCGGATGGTGAGCGGATTGGTGCTCAAGAACACGAGAATGGTTGGGTTGTGGAATGAACCGCCCGAGATAACCCTAAGGACTTAATCGGGTCCACGACCTCTGTGTTAAACAAGTACAACCACAAGTTGCGAGAAAAACTTGCGACTTAGCTTAGTAGGTTTATTGAACCTTGGATGCCATTTATTTGGGCGGATAAATGGGGAGCCAAGGGATTCATTCGCTTGAATGGGACAGAGAGGAGGGTGACGTTTGCGGTCGTGAGGTATAGCACCGCTATACCGGTCGTTGAGTAAAACATCCGCTCAACACTATGGGCGTAACCTATATGTGCGAAATAGCGAAAGGCGAGATAAGTCGAAGCGTTATTGTGACAACCTCTCGACTACACATCTAAGGAATGGTGTAGGGCAATGAGTTAATTGTCTCTTGTGGGTAAAGTGTGCTATCTCTGCGAGTATTAAAGCTGTTTAAGCAGTAGTGCCTCTGGTCAAAAGCGGACATGGGAACTTAACTTGAGTTAGTTCTATTTTAAAACCTTGTGGGTGGTATAAAATTGTGGCGGGCTCACCTAGCCTGAATTTGTTTTTCCTGGTGGATGTACCCCAGTGGTGATAATATTGGTGGATGTAACCATAATCAAAATAAGCATGAAGGTGGAGGTAACCTCTGCTGAAATAATTATTGCACTACTCTCTTTATAAAATTGCAATTTGTTAAAAATGCTAAGTCATAGGATTTGTATCTATAGTATTGCAAAACTTGCTTTACATAAATAAAAGAACCCGAGCCATCCTTGTTAAGCCTTGCATATATATAATTGCATTTGTGTGTTGGCTCATGAAACACGGTAGTAGTGCTCATCCTCGCTTCTCTCCCCACCCTTGAGATAATGAAGATGAAGGAGACTATGCCTACTACGATGTACCGAAGGCGATGGACAAGGATATGGCGAGGTAGGATAGTTACGTAGTTTAGATCTCGCCCGGTCTAAGTAGACTTCGTTGGTACCAGCGTACAACCGATATTATCCACCCTTGGTTAATATCGTAGTACCTGAGACACCCGATCGCTTGCACGTGTGAGATGAGCCCTACTCTTCCCTTTTGCTTCATTGTGAGACTTGGTCGTTCTTTTGTAATGTAATATATTTGGCCTTGTGCGGCCCTTTTGTAAACTTCGACCCGATGAGGTCTATGTTACCACATGTTGTAATATATTTGTTTTAGTTCACGCCTTGTATGAATGATTCAGATAATGTGTCTTGTGAAGTCTTAGCTTCTTGATCCAGGGAATAGCGATGATTCACAAAGGATTTGGATTCTCAGAATCCGAGTCCGACAGATTCCAAGGCCACATGCAGATTGCATCAAAGTCACAAAGTCGACTTCTTCGACGGTAGAACGAATCCTGACAGTAGAACGATTCCTGACAGGTACTGCAGTCACAAAGTCGACTTCTTCGAGCTTTGGCATGGCTCCAGCTTCGAACATGATGAAAACCCACAAGTTGAGGTACTTCAGACGTTGGAATCCGCCGTTGCATACGACAATGATGGGTCCATCTGTTTTGATGATAAATCCAGTTTTAGCAAGGCGGGCAAGTCCCCGAGGATCTGGAAGGTTTCCTGAGTCACTTTATTAACCCTCATGCTTAGGAAGGTGATCCACTCTGGAATCCCTTTGAGATCGCAACCCACGAGGACTAATTCCGCAGAGTTTGTGAGGACCATGAATACAAACAGGAGCCGTCCATAGAACCATTATTATCTCCGTGAACGTGCAAACATCTAAGGTTTGAACTACAGAGTTTGCCAAGTGACGAAGCCAAGATATCTGCGTACGTATCACGGTGTGAGCCACCAATGCACCAAACTAGCTTAAGAGTTCTCAATTTGGTCAAATTGCCCAACTCCTGCAAAGAATTTATTGAGCTTTCGTCGTTCACAGCTACATATGACAGTACCTCTAGAGCTTGCATGTTACCCACCCCATCTGGCAATTTTACTCTACTTACACCACCAAGTAACCGTTTCAACCGTCGCAGCTTAACAATGCTTGCCGGCAATTCTTCTATACCAGTTCTCCGTAGATCCAATGTTTCCAAATACTGTAGCTCACCTATTTGTTCTGGAAGATTTGTAATGCTCTTTGCTTCAATCCGTAGGTACCTCAACTGAAATAGCTTCCCAATATTTTCGAGATTACAATTTTCCAACATACCAGTGGTCTCTATATCTAGCACTCTCAGCGCATGCGATTCTGAAATAGAAGGCATTTGTACAAAATATCCAAATATGCCAAGAGATCGAACATGAGCAGTAACCATGGATGACATCACTATCACGTTTTCTTGGCCACGGTAGTCAAGTGAAAGTCGACGGATCTTACAGTTTTCTTGATCACCAACGGAAGTGATAAAATTTTCTTCGACTGCCTTGGATATAATGAGATCAAGAATCATATCATGCACCCGGCATGCATCTACTCTACCATCGTACTGGATATCTGCTGGTTGGATCATACTTCTGTTTATAAGTTCATTAAAATAGCATTCCCCTTCCTCCATTAAATTTCTCCCGCCATCAACCTTGACAAATCCTTCTGCTATCCACCTACTTACTAGACGATCCCTCTCAATTCTATAATCTTCTGGAAACATACTTAGATATAATAAGCAAGTCCTTAAATGGAGAGGAAGGTCATTATAACTCAAAGATAGTATCTTCTTCATTTCCTCGACATCAAAATTTTTCTCTAGTCCCAAACCAATCGAATTAAGGACCATTAACCAATCTTCTCTTGCATCTGATTTAGTTGTCAACAAACTAGACATCGTAATGATTGCCAATGGTAGACCACCACACTTTCTTATGATTTCAGTGGAAACTTTTTCCAGTTGAAGAGGGCATTTGTCTTCAGAGCCAAATACTCTTCTCAAGAATAAACTTTTAGAGTCACCTTCACTTAGTGGCCTCAGTTCATATACAAGATCGTGGCGAGGGGAGCAACATGACTTGGCAACAGTAGCAATTCTTGTTGTCACTAGTATCCTACTACCACAAGTATTCTCAAGCAAGGCGCATTTAATAATCTTCCATGCTTGGGTACTCCATATATCATCAATTACAATAAAGTACCTAACAAATGAGAGATACTATGGTTCAATTGGGTCGTGTTAATTGAATACATACGGGATATAATATCAAAAGTAAATTGGTAGCTAAAAGTAATGTTTCAATTAATGTCGAGCTAATTAAAAATATGCAGGGTTGCAAATAAGTAGAGTATAAACGCTCAGCTCTGCTCCTCTTAAAAACAAGCGAGCTCAATTTAAGTCGAGTTGTACGTTGAGCTAGAGAGTGGACTCATACTCGGCTCATAACGATCTATAGTGAATCTCGAGGCAATTATAAACCATGAAGATGGTGTGCAAATCAATAGAATAATTAAGGAACTGACGTGACTAATGGTGTTAGTTGAAAATCACATATATGTATAGATAACAATCTCAAATATCTCATGTAACATACATATGGTGACTAATGAACCTAATTTGACTTCTATCTATTAAAAGTAATATAAGAGATATATTAGAATCTGAGCTATATCGAACTAATATTGAGCGAGCTAACCTAAGCTCAAACTCGGCTCGTTTTTCACTCGGGCTCCAAAAGATGCTTAAACTCTGCTCATTTATTTTTAGGCGATCTCGAGTCGATCCAAAAAGCAGTCGAACTTGAGCAGCTCACGAGCCTCAAGCCTTTCCTGCAGCCCTACGTATATGTATGTTTATGGACAGAATATTAGAGTATTCCATCATGCCAGTCTAAATAAAATTATATTTTTAACATATATATTCAATTCGTCTCGTATTATAAAGAATTAGAGCTTGTTGAATAAAAAATGAAATGACTGGTAAAATGACCAGTAGTCCTATTTAGAGAATTTTTTTTCTGATTTGACCCTCTAGCGCCATGCAAATGCAAAAATAGCCCTCTTACCACCGTTTTTGCGAAACTGACCCCCAAACTAGCGCAGAATCACCGTTCATGATGCCAGCCAGTGATTCTGCGCTTCGCCGCTGCAACAAGTGTGGCGTCTTGGGACCGAAGCGATGGCGCGTGGCGAGAAGCGGAAGGTGGCGGAAGGGCACCTTCCGCGGTGGGGGAGCGCGGAAGGGCCTCTTCCTGCGGTCGTCGGCCTGAAAAGTGGCGACACACCGCCCTTCATGGCCGCCGCTCAATGCAGCGCTGAAGAAAAAAAATGCCACGCGGCGCCCTTCGCGGTCACCGGCCTTGAAAGAGGCCGCGTGTCGGCTCCACGGTGATTCCGCGCTCGTTTGGGGGCTAGTTTTGCAAAAACGGTGGCAAGGGGGTTATTTTTGCATTTGCATGGCGCTAGGGGGCCAAATCAAAAAAAGATTCCTATTTAGATGCCTTTGCACAAGAGGTCCATTAATTACGGACATAATGTTACAATTAAGTTATGGTAGAATGACTTAGAGCATCTACAACAGTCCACGTCAGCTGTTACTAAGGGGTTGCCACGTCAGCATTTAGGTGATGTGGAGGAGAGAAGGTGATGATAGAAGGTAAGGTTGTTTCTAGATGAAGAAACTAGCAAATTGTTAATACCAAGACACAAGAAACAACCAAATACTCTATTGGAGACTTACTTTTTCCTAAAAGCGCGTTTTGTGGGTCCCACTATCTTAAAGCAAAATATCCACCAGATCATTTGTGCAGCCCAACTTCATTATTGATATGATAATTGAACTAAAACATGTAGGACACAAAGTTGTACTTCATTATTGATCATCAAGAATCATGCACACCTGTAGCAATTAAAGTTTTAGACACAAGCTCAAGAAACAATCCGTTGGAAGGCTTGTTTCTTTTTATTAGATTGAACACTCTCTCTCCTCTTAGTAACAAGCTAAGAAACAAACTATTATAGATGCTCTTAGAATACAAAATACAATTTGAATCCTAGAACGACTTGTAATAAGAAACAGAGGGCGTACCTCTTGTCCTTTAGGAAATCCCTTAGTGCATTAATGAGGCATTCCTCGTCCCCTGACTCAGTTCGTTCGTACTCTTGCTTTCTGATTTCAGAGAGTATGCTCCGTAAAATCTTTCTTGTATCGGGTTTTTGGGACACCGACACAAAAGCCCGGCAGTCAAATTGTCCACCAACCTTCTGATATACTTGGTTGGCGACAGTAGTTTTGCCTAACCCTCCAAGCCCCACGATTGACACCACCTTCAATGACTTCTCCCCATCATCCACCAATTTGATGAGCTCATCCCTCGGAACATCAGTGCCGATGAGGCTGGATGCCTCAACATAGAGGGCAGGTAGCCGGGGATCGATGGGAACAACATCGCTGCTGCCAGAGTCGAGGACCGCATCAAGCTTGTACCTGTCACGTCGCTGGCTTGCCTCGACGATGCGAGTCTTTAGTTCTCTTATCTGCTCGGCGATCTCATGACAAGCTCCTAGCTTCTTCACTTTCTTGATCGTCTCAGAAAAAACCCCCTTGATACCGTTGGATTTGTCCGAAGATTGGCGGAGCCGATGCATATACTCGTCGATGCAGTCCTCGGTGTCATGACAAGCTCCTAGCTTCTTCACTTTCTTGATCATCTTACGAAACAACCCTTGATACCTTTGGATTTGTCCGAATCCTGGTGGAGCCGATGCATATAGTCGTCGATGCAGTCCTCGATATCATAGGCCATCTCCCTCACTTGGTTCCTCCACTCCTTCTGTTGTGGGTTGAGCACCTCTGTGTCGGCCAGCGTCTCTAAGAGAGCGTTCATGCTGCTCAGCTCATCCTTGAGGAAGGCGACATCGCGCTTCACTTCTTTTTGCAGCTTGTACTCCTCACCCAGCAGCGTGGTGAGCTTGGTGAGGACGGAGTTCATCACCCCCGTGGCGGCGCTCACCATGATTCCTTCCATCAACTACTCTGTTGTTTGTGTGGCGACGCTTGTAGACCAGCTGAGACAGAACCTCAAGGTGATTTGCGGCTGCGCGAGTGAAGCAGAAGCAGAAGTTAGTTGCTGCTGCCAAGGATAGTATCTCAGAGTGGTTCAGATATCAGAAAATTTCACACAAGAACTATGTTCATGGAAAATCAAGAACAAATTCGTTGCATCAACTTTGTGTGGCTGCGCGAGTGAAGTAGAAATAGAAGTTAGTTGCTGCTGCCAAGGATATGGTTCAGATATCTGAAAATTTCACTCATGAACTATATTCATGGAAATTCAAGAACAAATTCGTGCCATAGTTGTAAGTACGTACGTACCTACTATTGTTCCGCGGCCATGTCTTCACTCTGGCGAATGGACAACAATGGTGCAGCGAAAGTTGCGTAGAGAAGAGGAGGAGGCTTGGGTAGTTGGGTGTCGGCAAGAATAAATAATTGATAGGCCCAGACTCCACTGAACCTAAGGAGAAAGAATAATAATATGCTTTTCTTTCTTCACTCGGTATGATAAGGCCCGCGAATTTGCTAATTGCCCATACTTTCGGCGCAACTTTCTCTCTCTTTTTTTCCATTACTGAATAACGAAGTTAACGGTTTTACAATGTTTCAAACGTTTCACCTAGATACTTTCAGCGCAACTAAAGTAATATTCGAGCCAAGCCAAACTTTGGCAACGTCGTTGGCCACTGACCGAGATGCTGCCAATCTGAAAATGGATTGGAGCGCAAAAGACAAGCAAGCGTATCAAAGCCAATCTGAAAGCTGGAAGGCAAATCAAAGCTGACAGCAGACGCCAGTGCTAGCAGTGTTCATTTTCATACTAGTCTTCACCTCTCGTCAGGACGACCGGACGTCAGTAAGTTTACTGCAGATTGGCCATAAGGAGATGTTAGGTATCGAGTTTGTTGCTTCGCATCAAAGAAGGTAGAGCATCGGGAAATAACTACAAGCTCCATCTCACTCATACATACAGTCACACTCCTTAATACTGTACAGCAACATTAGTTCGGTAGGCCATGTTCGTAATGCAGGATTCCTATGGAATTCCGTATGAACCTCACGTCAAGCGAGGGTGCATGTTTCTCTTCCTACTAAATTCCTATAAGATTTGTTGTGTCCCAAATGGGCTTAACAATAGAATTAAGGGAGGATTAGGAATCGAGCGTCACGGATAGAGGCTCCCACCCGTGCGGTCCGAAAATATTAATTGGTGCAACTGATGGTTGTCGACTGTTGAGCTTAATTTATCTCATCGTTTTGTGGACTTGCACTAGTTGGACATCTACGAACCCATCTTGGGCATCTCGTTCAACGATAAAGAAAATAAAACGGGTTAAAGTCAACATTTGCAACAATTGGAAAACCACGCAGACTTGAGAAATCACAACATTTCCAAAAACCCAAACAAACAAATTACGATGTTAAAAGCGCTTCAATATTTTTTTTTCGACGGTAGCAACATTTTTTGTTGGGCGCTACTCTGACTCGTTGGATTAAAATAACGAAGGTTGATCAAAACTATTGACTCCCATCTGGTTAATTGATGTCCTCAATAGTGGCCCCACACCCTCGATTTGATTAATTAGAAGATGGCGTAGCCTATAGGAATAGGTCCCACCGTGCGGTCCGAAAATGCAACATGTCTAGATAATGGTTGCAATATCTCCGCTAACGGTTGCAACATCATCGAGACAAGGGTTGCAACATCACCGGACAACGGTTGCAACATCCTAGGAAAATGGTTGCAACATCCCCGACAATGGTTGCAACATCACAAATCAAAAACAAAGCATCTGGAAAAAAGCGTTGAAAAAATTGCAACATCGGCGTGAACGGTATGCAACATTTTTTTTCTATACATGCAATATTTTTTTCTGAGATGCAACACTTGCAACATCCCGCTGCGGTTGCAACATCCTAGAACAATGGTTGCAACATCTCCGGACAACACATATGATCACCTGCTATCACGATTCCCTCAAAGAAGAGCTCAGAGTGGCGTGTCCTTGCTGTCCCATCCGTAGAAGCATAGCGGCCTTGCCAATTGCTTGGCGACACGTCCAAGCATGTATGTAACACTGCCATGTGGGCTCATCTATACTCAATGGGCCACGTCTTAGTGGGATGGAGCTTCGGTTTTGCGTGGAATGGGGATAAGTTAGTTCAGAAGAAGCTTGAAACAAGGGACTAAGGGAGTCGAAAAGCTAGCCCGTGGCCATAGGGCGTGTCACACGAGGAGCGAGGCGTCCGGACTTTTTCTTCCTTTCGGACGTATGCCTCCAAAGATTATCCTAGAATTAATTATAGATGATATGCACAGGTTTCTGAACTATGGCCTAAGCGATTATACTAAGCCAAAGCAATAAAGCTTCCCTCAATTTTAGTCCTCCGGTAATGCGTATGCCGACGAGAAGAAAAGCATGCTCTGGGGTCAACAGAGAGCCACACCAAATATATGGTAGTATAAATCAAATCGACTATTAATTTATTAAGGAAATAATAGAATTTTCTTTGTATTTATAATTTTTCGTGAGGGTATTATAGACTTTTCCAACTATGGTTGAAAATATTACTCTTGTGGCATGTGATCCACACATGTACAATTACAATTCTACCATCTCGATTCTACTACTCATACTACCGAGATATAGTATCACTAAATCCTAACTAATATGAATCATTGGATCAAAGAAAATGAATAGTCTATATTAAATTGAGTGTACCATAAAAGAACTTAAAAAGGCGAAAGTCACAAGTGTCATAAGAAGAATACGGTCATAAGAAGGAACCGAAAGTCACTAGTGTCATATGCACCGTTTTCTGAACTAATTGCATAAGCGATTATACTAAGCCAAAGCAATAAAGCTTCCCTCAATTTTAGTCCACCCGTGTGCGTATGCCAACGAGAAGAAAAGCATGCTCTGGGGTCAGCCAGACAGCCACACCAAATATATGGCAGTATAAATCAAATCGACTATTGATTTGTTAAGGACATAATAAATTTTCTTTGTATTTATAATTTTTCGTGAAAGTATTATAGACTTTTCCAACTATGGTTGAAAATATCACTCTTATGGCATGTGATCCACACATGGACAATTACAATTCTACCATTCTACTACTCATACTACCAGATGTAGTATCACTAAATCCTAACTAATATGAACCATTGGATCAAAGAATATGAATAGTCTGTATTAAATTGAGTGTACCGTAAAAAAACTTAAAAAACATGAAAGTCACAAGTGTCATAAGAAGAATACTGTCATAAGAAGGAACCGAAAGTCACTAGTGTCATATGCACCGTTTTCTGAACTATGGCCTAAGCGATTATACTAAGCCAAAGTAATAAAGCTTCCCTCAATTTTAGTCCTCCCGTGTGCGTATGCCAACGAGAAGAAAAGCATGCTCTGAGGTCAGCCAGACAGCCACACCAAATATATGGCAGTATAAATTAAATCTGACTATTAATTTGTTAAAGACATAATAGAATTTTCTTTGTATTTATAATTTTTCGTGAGAGTATTATAGATTTTTCCAACTATGGTTGAAAATATCACTCTTGTGGCATGTGATCCACACATGAACAATTACAATTCTACCATCTCGAGATTCTACTACTCATACTACCAGGATGTAGTATCACTAAATCTAACTAACATGAACCATTGGATCAAAGAACATGAATAGTCTGTATTAAATTAAGTGTACCGTAAAAGAATTAAAAAAGACGAAAGTCACAAGTGTCATAAGAAGATTACGGTCATAAGAAGGAACCGAAAGTCACTAGTGTCATATGCACCGTTTTCTGAACTATGGCCTAAGCGATTATACTAAGCCAAAGCAATGAAGCTTCCCTCAATTTTAGTCCTCCCTTGTGCGTATACCAACGACAAGGAAAGCATGCTCTGGGGTTAGCATGCGATTATACAAAGCCAAAGCAATAAAGCTTCCCTCAATTTTAGTCCTCCGTTTTCTGAATTTGCTAATTTTCTGACCCATGGCCTCATGCAGTACTAAAACAGAGATGGTGCTCTAATATTAAAGCTAGCGCATGACAAATTTATCGAATGTTAATTGAACGGTCTTGTGTCATCTAAATTCAAACATAAATGGAAAAAAATACAAAATACAGTAAAAATAGTACACCCCTACTGGATAGTATTGCCCAAATAACCATAATTATGCACAAGTAGTACTTGGGGTACTAGCACCCCCCAAGTGGAGGGAAACCTTCGCCTTGGCTGCAAGTAAAAGCCAGTCTGAAAGCTCGAAGGAAAATTGAAGCTGAACAACACCAGACGCCAAAGATGATCATACTAGCGCAACAAACACAGGTTAAGGACTTATTTGGAGCAGAGGATTCCGAGAAGAATTTATGGGAAACACACATCCACCGGAGCTCCAAAAGATGCTTAAACTCAGCTCGTTTATTTTTTAGACAATCTAGTCGATCCAAAAAAACGAGTGGAACTCGAGCAGCTCACAAGCCTCAAGTCTTTCTTGCAGCCCTACGTGCACGTATGTTCATGGAAAGAATATTAGAGTATTCCATCATGATAGACTAAATAAAATTATATTTTTAACATATATATTCAATTCGTCTTGTATTATAAAGAATTAAAGCTTGTTGAATAAAAAATAAGATGACTGGTAAAATGACCAGTAGTCTTATTTAAAAGCATTGCACAAGCGATCCATTAATTCCGGACATAATGTTACAATTAAGTTACGGCAGAACGACTTAGAATACAAAATACAATGGATTGGAGCGAAAAAAAACAAGCAAACGTATCAAAGCCAAGAACTTTTTTTATTAATTATACAAAATACAATGGATTGCAGAGCGTTGTTTTGTCACGCCATGGGTGGTGGCGTGACCAAAGAATCGATTTGGAAATAAAGTCTTGCCGATGGTTAACTTTAAAATAAAATTTAAAAAAAGGTTAATTAATAAAAAAATTCCAAAGCCAATCTGAAAGCTGGAAGGCAAATCAAAGCTGACACCAGACGCCAGTGCTAGTAGTGTTTATTTTCACCTCTCGTCAGGACGACCATACTTGTGTCAAGTTTGTTGCTTCGCATCAAAGAAAGGTAGAGAGCATCAGGAAGCAACTACAAGCTCCATCTCACTCATACATACATGTCACAACACCATGAGGCAGTGACGGCAAACTGAAGCAGTTCTGGAGTCATTCAGATGAAGAAGACAATTGATATTTAGTCTCAAGAGTTATTGGACCGGCATTGTATTTGGGCCGGGTTTCAACCTCTAAACGTTGTCGTTTTAGCTACAGGCTTTGGCCGAAGAGTATGTAATAGGATTCGATTGTATTCAGCAAGGCATCGAAGAAAAATACAATGAACAATCCCCAATCCTCTATCTCTCCCGTTCTTCCCAGATCTGTCTTTCTTCTTCAAATCTCTTGCAAACTGCACTGATTCCTTGGCTCCACGTCGGGATCGTGACATTTGGTATCAGAGCTACCGATCTTGAGCAGCCGTGGCGAAGAAGAAGGGAACACAGGCCACGCTGACCGTAAGAATGGAGGCGGTGGAAGGGAGAGTCTCCTCGCTTGATGATGATGTCAAGACTATTCTGGCCATGGTGACTAGAATTGATGACCGAATGAGACAAGCGAGGCATGGAGGCCGACGATCGACTACAACTTTGACAGATTGAGGCAAGTTCTGAAGACCTCAAGATAAGGGTTTCGATCTGGAAGGGTTGCCATCTAGCTTTACCGGTGTGGCGGCGCCTAGGGCCAAAGGAGCTCGGGAGGATATTTATCACTAGAATGAAGTGCATGGAGGATTCACTACATCTAGACCAGCCTCACAGTAGGGAGGAAATGTTGGTAAAGGGTAGGCGTCACACCAGAAACTATAACTATCAACAGGGAGTTTCCAATGCCTAAGACTGAATTTCCCGGGTTTGATGGTGAGCATCAGATTATGGAAGAGTAAGTGTGAAAATACTTCCATATGTTTCATGTCTTGATTCGATTTGGGCTCGATATGCAACTTTGCATTTTAATGGCAATGCAACGCTGTAGATGACTGGGTGGAGCTATGTGTGGCTGTAGATGCCAAGTTCGACAAGGATTTATATCACAATTACATGAAAGCATTGTTGAGTACTAAACAATTGGGAGGAGTACAAGAGTATTATGAGCAATTTCAGAATGCAGTTCATAAAGTGCTAGCACATAACAGGAATTATGATGAGGTATTTTTTGTTAACAAGTTTGTGGATGGTTTGAAAGGTGAAATCAGAACAACACTAGTGTTACATAAACCGAAAACAGTGGATGCGGCCTATTCCTTGGCCCTTTTGCAAGAAGAGGAATTAGCAGTGTCTTCAAAAAGATATCAAGGGTGGCAGGAACATAAAGACTAACAAGTTTGGTCACAAACCACAAGCATATCTTTGGAAAAGGAATGCAGGGCACCTCCAATTGAAATGAAATCTGACAACAAATCCAAAGTGGAGGACAAGTATGAAAGTTTGAGGTCTCTCCGCCGAGCTCAAGGCTTATGCATGAAGTGTGGAGAGAAATGGGGAGCTGGGCATAGATGTCCAAAGAATGTGCCACTACATGTGCTGGAAGAACTACTGGAAATACTGCAATTGGAAGAGGTCAACAAGGATAATGGTGATGGAGACAGCAAAAGCAGTGAGGAAGAGGTATTGATGAGTATATCTCCTTGGGCTGCCATGGGATTGCAAGGGAAAAAGAACCATTAAACTGCAAGGATCTGTAGGAAACCAGGAGGTATTGATACTCATTGATTCGGGTAGTTCAGACAATTTTATCAGTGAAGCACTAGTGCACAAACTGCAATATCCAACACAAGCAATGAGATCGAGTCTTGGTAACTCTGGTGATGGAGGAAAATATCTTGATGATCGGCTAATTCAAGGACTCAATTGGTGGACTCAAGGATATACTTTTGTGACCGACGTCAGACTGCTCAATTTGGGTTGTTATGACATGGTCTTGGGCATGGAATGGCTAGAGGAACAAGGACCCATGTGGATTCATTAGAGCAAAAACAACTCAAGTTTGGCCACAGCGGCATGACAATTTCACTTCATGGTGTGCAAGATGTAACAACCAAGCTGTAATGAAATTTACTTGCCGCAAGGCATAGTCAAAGTTGGTGGTGCGGCTCATATGGTGCATCGATGGCAATGGAAGGTAGGGATCAAGCGAGATTATTCGGTGGCGGTGCAAGTATTATTGCAGAAGCATGCTCACCTGTTCAGAGAGCCGAAAGGATTACCTTCCCACAGACAATTCGATCACTCAATTCCATTGCTACGAGGATCTAAACCAATCAATCTCGGACCTTATAGATATGCTCCCAAACAAAAAGATGAAATTGAAAAGCAAGTCAAGGAGATGCTTCAACAAGGTGTCATTAAAACCAGCTCGAGTCCATTTGCTTCTCCCGTATTGCTTGTAAAGAAAAAGGATGGGACTTGGCGTTTTTATGTCGATTACCGACAACTCAATGTAGCTACAATTAAGAACAAGTACCCACTGCCAGTTATTGATGAACTATTAGATGAATTGCATGGAGCGCAATGGTTCACCAAGTTGGACTTAAGAGCCGGATATCACCAAATACGGTTAGTGGAGGAAGATGAATATAAAACAGCCTTTAAGACCCACAATGGGCATTGGGAATTTAGAGTCATGCTATTTGGGCTCACCAACGCACCTGCTACCTTTCAAGCCATGACGAACACATTATTTGCTCAGTGGCTCAGGCAGTTTGTGTTGGTTTTTGTCGACGACATTCTGGTGTACAGCAAGTCTCTGGAGGATCACTTACAACATCTGCACAAGGTATTCCAGATTCTCTCTGAGAATCAATTATTAATCAAACAGTCTAAATGTTCCTTTGCCCAAACTCAACTTGAATACCTAGGTCACATCATCGATTGCTCAAGGGTAGCTCTTGATCCATCAAGATACAAGCGGTGAAAAATTGGCCTCCTCCATGTAATGTTAAACAACTTAGAGGGTTTTTGGGTGCAATGGCTATTACTGAAAGTTCATTAGAAATTATGGCATTATTAGCAAAACTTTGATTGAATTTGTTGAAGAAACACACTGCTTTATCATTGGACAATGCTAGAACAAGAAGATTCAAGCTCGGTGTTGGCGTTGCGATTTCACTAAGGAGTTCATCTTGGAGATGATGCTAGCGATATGGGCATTGGGCGTGCTCATGCAGCAGGTCGCCCTATTGCTTATTTAAGCAAAGCTTTAGGACCCAAAACCAAAGGATTGTCCACTTATGAAAAGGAATGTTTAGCAATCCTAATGGTCGTGGACAAATGGAAATCATATTTGCAACATAGTGCATTTACTATAGCAACTGATCACAAGAGTCTATTACATTTGGGAGATCAAAGACTCACACAAGGGATGCAACACAAAGCTTTTCTCAAATTGCTTGGGCTGCAATACAAGATTGTGTATAAAAAGGGTCTTGACAACAAAGCCGCAGATGCTTTATCAAGGATGACACAAGAAACCAATGAGCTGTTGGCAGTTTCCTCTAGCAAACCAAGATTGTTGGAAATTGTGGTAGAGGGTTATCAACAAGACGATGCAACCAAAACACTCTTAACCAAATTAACCCTTACAGGATCCAATGAAGAGGGATTTACTCTTCAAGATGGCATTATCAAATTGAAGGGAAGGATTTATTTGGGCCGGCACACCAAGGCACATCAAGCTGTAATGTTAGCATTGCATGACAGTGGAGTAGGAGGACATAGCGGTATCACTGCTACCTATCAAAAAATCAAGGCTTTATTTGCTTGGCCAGGTATGAAAAAGGACATTCATCAGTTTGTGTCAGCTTGCACAATTTGCCAACAAGCCAAATCAGAACATACTAAATCACTGGGGTTATTGCATCCCTTACCAGTGCCTACACAAGCTTGGAACATCATCAGTTTAGATTTCATTGAAGGTTTACCAAAGTCCAAAATTTTTGACACTATCCTAGTTGTAGTGGACATGTTCTCCAAATATGGTCACTTCATTTCCTTATCTCATCCATTTACTGCATTCACAGTGGCCAAATTGTTTATCACACATATATACAAATTACATGGTTTACCACAAGTAATTATTTCAGATAGAGATAAAGTGTTTACTAGTATATTATGGCAAGAACTATTCAAATTCACTGATACAAAGTTGAACATGAGTTCGGCCAATCATCCTGAGCAGACGGCCGAGACGAGAGATTGAATCAATGCTTATAAACCTATAAAGAGGTGTATGGTGCAAGCATGCCCAACCAAATGGTTGCAATGGTTAGCTCAAGCTGAATTCTGGTACAACACTACACATCATTCGGCATTAGGTACAACACCTTTTGAAGTGCTATATGGTCACCCACCGCGACATTTTGGCATCACCAGTGGCGACCACAGTGTTGTGCCGGAATTGGAAGAATGACTGTAGAATAGAGCTGTAATGTCTGACTTGATTAGGCAGCATCTACTTCGGGCTCAACAGAAAATGAAACATCAAGCTGATAAGGAAAGGTCTGTGAGGGAATTTCAAGTAGGAGACTGGGTTTATCTCAAGCTTTAGCCGTATGTTCAATTGTCTGTAGCACGCAGATCAAATCAGAAACTGTCTTTCAAGTATTTTGGTCCTTACAAGATCATTCAAAAAGTGGGCAAAATGGCATACAAACTGGACTTACCTGCAGCAAGCATGATTCATCCGATGATTCATGTATCTCAATTGAAGAAGGCGTCGAGATCATCCGAGACCTGTAAGTCTTGATCGATCACTCAACCTCATTTACTCTAATCGGTTGATATGCCTGTGGCCATAGTTACTACAAGACTTCACCACATTGGGCATAAAACCATTTTGCAAGGCACTGGTTCGATGGTCGATCCGCCTTCCCACCGGGCGACTTGGGAGAATCTTCAAGATATCCGCTAGCGCTTTCGTGCGCACCAACTTGGGGGCAAGCTGGTACTCAAGTGGAGAGAATGTCACAACACCATGAGGCGGTGATGGCAAATCAAGCGATTAGAGTCATTCAGATGAAGAAGACAATTGATATTTAGTCTCAAGAGTTATTGGGCGGCATTGTATTTGGGCCAGTTTCAACCTCTAAACATTGTCGTTTTAGCTACAGGCTTTGGCCGAAGAGTATGTAATAGGATTCGGTTGTATTCAGCAAGGCATCGAAGAAAAATACAATGAACAATCTCCAATCCTCTATCTCTCCCATTCTTCCCAGTTCTGTCTTTCTTCCTCAAATCTCTTGCAAACTGCACTGATTCCTTGGCTCATGTGAGATCGTGACAATCTGATCCTGCATATATCTTGTCTGAAACATTAGGACCCTCACATGAAGCGAGGGTGCATGTTTATCTTCCTACTAAATTCTCGCATCCAAGTGGCCGACCGAACGAATATGAAGCGAGGGCCCAAGGCAATAAAGCTTCCCCCAATTGTATTCCTCCCTTGTGCGTAGGGGTGCAAGTGGGGCGGGCTGTGGACAGCCCGCGCCCACCTCACGCCGTCCACTTCAGAGTTGCGGGCTAGCTGAGCCCGCAATGCAATATACACAATCGATCGGTGGGTTTGGCGGCTGCTCTTCCCGAAACCCGTCCACCTCGAGTTCAAGCCCTCCTCCTCGTCCGTCCCTAGTCGCGGCGTCTACACTCTGACCCTCGATACCTTCCCTCGTGGCCTCCGGCCATGAGACGATGAGAAGCTGGCCCCCACCGCCCGGCCACTCCGGCCCTGCTCGGCTCTGCCCCGTGGTGAGCCCGACATAGTGGCACTGTCGAGAGCCCACGTCGTCACCTGAACCTACATCGCCTCCCCACCAGCAAATCTCCACCAGCGATGCGACCGATGAAGGGTATGACGGAGGACTCGAAGTGGAAGGAGATCTCCATGTAGAAGTCACGGATGCGGTTGATGGAGGTGAGGAAGCGTGGGGCGGTGGCACCACTTGGCCCATCGCGGGGTGGTAGTGCCGCGCAATGATGGTGACGATGGCATCCTCGTGGGTGGAGACGGCCTCCTGGAGCGCGGACCACCCGTCGGCGTTCTGGAGTGACCAGTCGGTGCCGGCGGACATGAGGATGTCAGCGGTGATAGGGTCGCGGAGGTGGACGGCGAGGTGGGCGGGTCTCCCTCCGGAACGCGTCGCGGCGGTCGATTTGGGCGGAGACGGCATCGGCGACAACCTCACCGGCGATGAACTCCTCCTCTGTGTTCACCTCGTCGGCGTTGTTGTTTCTTTGATTTGGGCGGAGACGGCATTGGCGACAAGCTCATCGGTCGATTTGTTTCATTGATTTGTTGTTGATTGCTCCGGAGTGTGATTTTGCTATCCAAGCGGTGCCCGGCGGGTCCCATGGGCTGGGCCGCTTCAAACGCCAATTCTAAGTGGGTTCTTTGCGGATGGATATGTGGGCAATTTTTGCGGGGCGGGCTAGCGGTTTAGCGGACAGACCCGCCCTACTTGCATCCCGGCTTGTGCGTATGCCAACGAGAAGAAAAGCATGCTCTGGGGTGATGTTTAGGTGAGAAAGCATATTTGCGTTAAAAGACCAGCTCAACAACTTTCCGCGACGTCGTTGGCCAATGATGCTACTAGCAAACAAAGGTTACGCAGGTGTGGAATCGAGACTCTTTTGACTATCCGCGTGATAAGTGTGTGAAAAGGAGGTAGGGCGTGAGAGGTGTTCTAATGTTAATTCTAATTTACGAACATACATCAAGCGGTTTTGTTTTCACTCAATATCTCAAAGTATATGTTAGATTTTGAATCATTTGATTGAAATATGAGTTATTAAGACTTTCGATAATAATTACAGTGATCAAGAACAAAAATTACATAAATAAATTGGGTAGAGAAGAGAGGAGGAAGATTGGGTGTCGGCAAGAGTAAATAATTGATAGACCGACCCAGGCTCCACCGAACCTAAGGAGAAAGAAGAATAATATGCTTGGGTGTCACGCTGGCTAATGGACAACATAAACCATGGTGCAGCGAAAGTTGCGTAGAGAAGAGAATATGAAGCGAGCGCCCAAAGCAATAAAGCAATAAAATTTGTTTTTTTATTTATTTCTTCACTTGAATCGAGACTTGACTATCCGCACCATAAGTGTGTGAAAAGAAGGCAGAGCGTAGAGGGTGCTCTAATATTAAATCTAACGCTGGACAAACTTGTATTTTGTGTAATCTAAATTCATAGATAATTAGAATTTTTTCTTGCAAAATACAATAAAAATAGTAAATCGCTGCCGGATATTGTTGACCAAATGACCATAATTATACACAAGTAGTAGTTAGGGTACTACAGGTGCGACGGACGGAGCAGGTGCTCCACGCACCCCCAAGCGAGGGAAAGCTTCGGCCCTGGTAGCAAATAAAAGCCAGTCTAAAAACTCGAAGGCAAATTGAAGCTGAACAACAACAGACGCCAAAGACGATCATACTAGCTCAACAAACACAGGTTAAGGCCTTATTTGGAGTAGAGGATTTCCAGAAGAATTTCTGGGAGACACCATCCCAGCAAGTATGGATCGCATAAAATGTGCGGCGACCAAACCATGCACTAGCTCCCGTCAGCAAGGCTACAGGGGAAACTTATACCTGCAATGCAGGCAGCAGTTCTACCGTTTTGCGTGAATTCTGTTCAGTTTCAAATTGTCTTACTTTCTTGCGAGGTTCCTGCTCGCCGAGTTTTCTTTTTTTTGTTGCCTAAATAGCACTGTTGGCGGCATTAATAGCAAAAATGGTCGTCGGCGTGCCGTAATGCCAAAAATGGCATCACGGACGTGCCGGAGGCTGACACGTGTTCAAAACTGTGCCTCCAGCGTCCGGATTTCATCTCCACCACATATCTGGCGCCCGAACTCGCCTCCTCCCGCCACATGTCCACTACAGTGCGTCTGGCGCCCAGACAAGCCTTGTTCGTGCGACCAGTGCACGGCGCCGGATCCACCGGTCCCCCTGCCATGGACGAGTGCCTGCCGTACACCTAGCGCCCGGACAAGCCGTGTCCGGTCCACCGTAGCCTGGACGAGCACCATGTGGGTGCGTCTGCTCCCCCTTACCCGGAATCGCCTTGTTCGTGCCATGGTGGCACGGTCCACGCCCCCCCGGCCATCGCATCGCCAGTCCAATCCATCACGCCCATGCCCCTCGCATGCAAAAAAAATCACGCGGGAAGGAATCCGATTCCCCTCCCGTCGTTGCGCTATCTATGGGAATTGCGCTCGCGAGGCTATAAATACCGGTCGTCGCTCTCGCTCTTAGTCATTCTCACGCTCGTCGCTGAGAACACAGAGAACATCAATATTTTTTTCTCAAGATTAAATAGTGTTTAGAACAGTTCTTAAGACCGTATTAGTATAGAACGGTCGCTATCAAGAGAAGGCAATTTTTTCCCAATGCATTTGTCATAATTACTTTAGTCGTAGTTAAGAGGGTGTCAACATCCAGCGGCAATACCGTGCCATGTTGGCACGACAGCGGTGGGATCCGGGCCAGGGGGAGCAGACGAGCCACGTGGCGCTGTCCGTGCTATGGGGGACCGGACACGGCTTGTCTGAGTGCCAAGTGTGCGGCAGGCACTCGTCTATAGCAAGGGGGACTGGCGGAGCCGGCGCCGTGTGCTTGTCGCATGGACAAGGCTTGTCTAGGCACCAGACGCACGGTAGAGGCCACGTGACGGGAAGAGGCGAATCTGGGCGCCAGATGTGCGGTAGAGATGAAATCCGGGCGCGGGAGGCACGGTTTTGGACTGTGTCAACCGTCAGCATGTCCATGGTGCCATTTTTAGCATTACGGCACGCCGACGGCCATTTTTGCTATTGACGTCGCCAACAGTGTCATTTAGACTAAAAAGTCCTTGCTCACCATCTAATTAAGTACACAACGATCCCGTTCTTACCCAACATGGAATGGCAATGTTCTTAGCAGACGTATCATCTGATGAACAACAATGCGTAGTTCGGTAGTTGTGAGTTGTAACATTCCTAGTTGTAAAATAAAGCCAGACTTTCGGCTTTCCCTGTAATGTAGCAGAAACAAAGTGCTGCCTGTTAAGGATATAAGGGTATTTATGGTATTTCCTATTGTATTAAGGTTTAGAATTGTGTCCCTTTGTACCCTATATATATTGTTTATTGGGCCTCTGAATACATACACACAATATTCATAACATGGTATCAGAACTAAGGTTAGGGTTAGGGTTTGCTACCTCCGCCGCTGCAGCCTAGCCTCCGTTCGTCCTTCACTGCCGCCGCCCCGGGGGGAGCAATCTCCACTCCTGGGGGTGGCCTACTCGGCGACTCCTCGCTACGGGTCTCGCACGGCCGGCGCTACGGCCTACCTCGACCCACTCTGCCCTGACAGTCGCAACGCCTAGCCGCCTCGTCGCCGCGGTCTTTGTCGAGCTTCCGCTCGAGCTCACCATCGCCTCAGCCTCGTCAGTGCCGTGACCTTCTTTGGCTCGTGCTCTCCCTCTGCCTTCCGATTGAAGAGCTCGGGGAGGCGGGGGGAAGATCCGGCTGGAGGCAGAGGTCGCCGTGCCTCCCGAGCCCCGCCCGCATGCGCGCCCGAGGCTCGTGCTCTCCCGCTTCGGATCCAAGCCGCCGCTCGTCTTCTTGGACCATTTTTTAGGCTGGAATCTCCAAGGATGGCCAGACCTATGAGCATGCTTTCCTTGCTTTCACGGTTTTCACCCTTGGAGTGAAGCACGTGTGCGTGCAAGGGAGCCGTTGATCCTGATCTCCACAGTTCCTGCTGCGCTTTCACGTTTGTGTTAGTGCTTGCTGTTATGGTGATGGTGCTGCAGTCGGTGGAAAGCACGGGTCTTGTGCTGCTTTTGGGCTAGTGCTATTTGCCACTAGTCCTTGCTATTTGGTCATCGGACCACACGGTTATGCTGCTGCTAGTTATCCTTAGGTTTTTATTTCTTTGTGTCATTGCTTCCGTTGCGTCCATCCAAGTTTGTACCGCTTTATCTTTGAGTTCGTCTAAGCCATGCGAGTTCACAAATTTATTGTCAGTCATAGAAGCATAGGAATTCCTTTTGCAATACAGTAGCCGCCGCTCTTTTCTTCGAGCTGCTGCAGATCATCGTTATGATGTCGCCGCTCTCTCTTAGCCGTTACCCTGAGCTTTTAAGGCCGCCGCGCTTCTTGTGCACTGCGCCTCTATTGCGCTTCTTGTGCACTGCGTCGCCACCGTCTTGTGCTTCGATCTGCGCCGTCATGCTTCTATCTATTCATCTTCGGCTTGATTTAACAGCTTTCTCTATTTTTATCGGTTTCATTATCTTCTTTATCATGTTGCCGCGGTCAACTTTGCTCCCGCACCTTGTCCTTTATAGGCTATCGTACGACCCTGGATGGAAGGAGATCTTTTATCGACATATTTTTCAAGAGCAGTATGCCACGACGACATTATGAAGACTTGGATTTTGAATTTTTCTTGTTTTAGTGTCAACCCTTTCCAAATACAATGCTATTACATACACCTTGCATTTGAGAGGGATATTAAGGATATAAGGGTATTTATGGTATTTCCTATTTATTAGATTTTAGACTTGTGTCCCCTTGTGACCCTATATATATTGCCTATTGGACCTCTGAATACATACACATGATATTCATAACACTGGCAAGCTTGGATCCAGCCACCCCAGTGAGGTTACTACGCGCGTTACAAACAACTGTCCGAACTTGATTCACTTCAGCGTTGTGGTCTGACACGATTGAGCAGGCGCATCTCGTTTGAGGCAACTTCGACCTCTGTCTGATTCATGATTTTATTCGGAAGAAAGGAGGAATCTGAATCATACAACCATAAAAGTCATAATTTTCTCAAACTCGGTGCAGATAACAAGGGGGCTTTGCTTTTTTTTTTAGATAATGGAAGAGAATAATCTCTCCCGGCCTCTGCATCAACGATGCACACAGCCCAATTTATTAAAGCCAGTTAAGTGACAAAACAAACCGAGAAAAAACGGCCTGCAACCTTACAATTGAAAGACACTTGAAAAACAAACTCCATCAATGCAAAAACCTGAGACAACCTCAACCATTGCAAAGCCTATGACTAAGTCTCCACCCACGAAACTTGAGGATTTGCTTCGCCACAAACTCCAATCTTTGGCTTCCTTCCAACATAGTCTCCTTCTGGTTTGTTTTCTGCAGTACAGCCCATGCACTCAGCCAGGATCTACTCAATAAGATAACCTGCAACGGATTAGTTAAATTTTTGTTGTCAAAAACAACATCATTTCGGCATAACCACATAAACCAACATAAGGCACTAACCCCCACCAGGATTTGTGACTTTAGCAATTTAGGAATTCCATCTAACCAATTCCCAAACATGTTAGCCATATTCATTGGAGGATCTAAATTAAACGCACATTTGACAACCCACCATGCCATCCGCGCAAAGGTGCAATAAAAAAAAGATGCTGAATCGTCTCCTCTTTAATACAGAAACAACACTTTGTACTTCCTCTCCAATTTCTTTTAAGCAAGTTGTCTTTAGTTAATATAAACTCCTCTGTTAAGATACCACATGAAAATCTTTACTTTTAAAGGAATCTTAATGTTCCAAAACCAACTCCTGATAGGGGCTTGAACATTGCCTATAAGCACCGCATAAAAAGACTGAACTGAATAAAGCCCAGACTTATTCAACTGCCATTGGAAAACATCCTTATGTACACTTAATTGAACATTAGAAATTTTCAACAGCATCTCATTCCAAGCAAGTAACTTAGTCCCAACAATAGGTCGTCGAAAAGAAATATTTAAAGAATTTGTACTCAAAACATTAGCTACTAAATCGTCCTTCCGCCTAACCACATTGTAAAGCATTAGAAATTGCCTTTGTAAAGTAGAATTTCCCACCCAATTATCTTCCCAAAACCTAACTTGCCTTCCGTTCTTAACCTGGAATGAGCCAAATCGAAAAAACTGATCTTTAATTTTCATAAGCCCCGACCAAAACTGGGACGTCCCCGGTTTATTAACCACCTGTGAAATACTCTTCGCTCCCAAATATTTCCTTGTTAGCAAAGATTGCCACACCCCTTCTTCATTAAGCAACCTAAACAGCCACTTGCCTAACAAGCTTTTATTTTTGGTGTCTAAGTTTTGAACTCCTAGACCACCAAGCTCTTTAGGAGAACAAACCACGCTCCATTTAGCAAGCCTATATTTACGCTTATGGCTGTCACTCTGCCAAAAAAATCTAGAACGATAAAAATCTAGTCTTTTGAGAACCTCTCTAGGAACCTCAAAAAAAGAAAACATAAACATAGGTAAACTGCTTAGTACTGAGTTAATAAGCACCAAGCGACCCCCAACAGACATATTTTTTTCCTTTCCAACTGCTAAGCTTTTTCTCAACTCGCTCCTCAACTCCTTTCCAATCGCTATTCCTTAACTTTCTGAAGTGAATGGGAATACCTAAATATCTAAAAGGGAACACCCCTACTTCACAACCAAATAACTGGGTGTACTGCAGCTCTGCATCTTTGGCAGCTCCAAAACAGAAAATTTCACTCTTATGAAAATTAATCTTTAAACCAGATAAATGTTCAAAGACACATAAAATAAGCTTAAGATTCTTGGCTTGCTCCAAATCATTATTCAAGAAAAGAATTGTGTCATCCGCGTATTGCAAGATTGACAACCCATCATCAATCAAGTGGGGAACGACTCCTGTTAAAAGACCAGCTGCTTTGGCTCTAGAGATAAAAATGGACAGCATATCCGCCACAAGATTAAAAAGAACAGGGGACAAAGGATCACCCTGTCTAAGTCCCTTATGAGTTTGGAAAAAAGCACCAAGATCATCATTGACCTTAATACCAACACTCCCTCCCTTGACCAAACTTTCTACCCAAGAGCACCACTTAGGCGAAAGGCCTTTCATCCTTAGCGTTTGCATTAAAAACGGCCACTTCACTTTATCATAAGCTTTCTCAAAATCCACCTTAAAAACAATACCATCCAAATTCTGCTTATGAAGCTCATGGATGGTTTCATGTAGGATAATTACACCATACAAAATAAATCTCCCCTGCATGAACGCTAACTGGGAAGGCAGAACAACCTTTTGAGCAACTTTCATAAGCCTATTAGTAACTACTTTAGTAAAAATTTTAAAATAGACATTAAGCATACAAATGGGTCTATATTGTTGTATCTGCTTAGCATCAGCTTTTTTGGGAAGTAATGTAATAATCCCAAAATTCAAGCTAAAAATAGACAAAGTGCAACTATGAAAAGCAGAAAACATGGCCATCAAGTCCTTTTTAATTACTTCCCAAAACACCTGATAGAACTCTGCTGGAAAACCATCAGGCCTAGCCGCTTTGTTATGATCCATTTGAAATAGAGCCTCTTTCACCTCCTTTTCAGTAAAGGGCTCAGTAAGATTAATGTTTTCCTCATCCGACACTTGAGACATATCAATTGTAAGACCCTCAATCATAGATAAATGATTTACCTCAGCTGGGCCAAACAAATCTTTATAATAATTAGTGATATAGTTTTTTAATTGTACATCACCCCGAATAATTCCATCCTCTTGCTCAAGTTGAAAAATTCTCTGTTTTCTATGCTTCCCATTTGCAATCAAATGATAAAAGCGCGTATTCCTGTCACCCTCCAAGGGAAATTTCGCTTTGGCCATTTGATACCATTTAATTTCTTCTTCTCTTAACAATTGAGTCAACCTCACATTAGCAGCTTTTTACTATTTAATTCATTATTGGACAAACTCATAAACTCAAATTTTTTATCAAGCTTATCAATCAACACGTTAAGTTCTAACTTTTCCTTTTTATATGTCCCGCTGGTACTTTTCGCCCAACCCCTAAGATAACGCCTAAGAATTCTAACTTTACTCTGCCAGCTATGTAAGGCCGACTGACCACAATTAACCTTTCTCCACAACTCCGCTACCATTTCTCTAAACCCCTCCCGACATAACCAGCCTAATTCAAATTTAAATAAAGGCTGACTACCTCTAAAAGGAGCCTCTTTTGTATTTAATAATAACGGCGTGTGATCAGATAAGGACCTTTCAAGAGCCACCACCGTGACCAAAGGAAACTTCTGCTCCCAATCTGTACTCATTAAAACTCTATCCAATTTCTCAAAAGTTGGATTATCTAGTGAATTAGCCCAAGTAAATTGTCTACCAGACAAAACTACTTCTCTTAAATCCAAATTATTGAGCACAGCATTAAACAGAAAAGGCCATCTATATTCAATGTTACCATTATTTTTTTCACTCGAATTCCTTATGATATTAAAATCACCCCAATTAAAATAGGAAGTGTCTCTTTCCGATGAGGCATTAACCAGTTCATTAAGGAACTTCTCCTTGAATCTGAAATTTGAAATTGCAGTAAACCGCTACTAGGACCCATTGAAATTATCCTCTCTATTCTTTAAATGAAACTTCACATAAAAATCACCAAAGATCAATCGACCCAACGTCAAAGACCATAAATCCACTCCAAGAAGGATACCACCCGACCGACCTTGTGGAGGAGAAAAGTGCCACAAAACTCCCGACCACCACACGGATGATTAAGGCTAGCCACCGAGAATTCTTTTTAACAGTTTCAAGAATGGCCACAAAATCTAAATGATGCTCTTTAACTATTTACAAATAAAACGATGTTTAGCCAAGTCTCCTAGACCTCTGCTATTCCAAAAAGACCTTTCATCTAGATTTTAGCTTGATTGACCTAAGCAGAGGGCTTTTCCCTTTTTTCTTTCCAGAAGATCGCTTTTTATTAGTGACCAGTATAAAATTAGACATGTCGTCCTCCATAGCGACTACGTCTACATCACTATTTAAATGTTTAAGAGCTGAGAAATCACTATAATCCTCATTCTCAACCTCCACCTCCTCAATAGCTACAATTCCTTTCTTCTTCATTCTACTAAACTCAATATCTTTAATATTGTTAATAGAACTAGTAATCTCTGCCTCATCATTCCCTAAAGAAATTCTAATGCTAGCAACCTTATCAATAATTTGCTCATCAGAAAAAGACAAAAAAGACAGATTATTAACCGACTTACTTGGTTCAAATTCGAGATTACGAATTTACGCGCGCCTCTTGGCCTTTTGCACCACGTCTTCATCTCCGGAATTCTGCTTCTTTAGACGCTCACTTTGCCTAAGTACCCCTGTATTAACCTCTGGTTTCTGGACTCCATTTAATTCGAAATTCTGAATAGCCTCACTATCCTCTTGACCCTCAGCGCCCCTCCGGCTAGCCCCTAGGCCCCCGGACCGGACCCATTCTCCATTCCGCTGATTCGTCAGTTCCTCCACGGCTCCACTGGACTTAACCACATTAGTATAGTCCGGCGATTCAAACTCCAGCTCTACCTGCTTGACCTCACTTCCCATTGGTTCGAAGGCAATGTCCCTCGTCACTGCACCCGTGGCTGAACCAACCTCTTTCTCCACTAGCCCATTCGGCACTAACAGGCAGCCATCCTCTGCCACTAGTTCAGCTACAGAACCTCCAAAAGAACAAGTAACCCCCCTTGTCAAAACTGCTTCACCAGCCCCATTCTTTGGCAACATAGCAGCGACAATCAGCTCTGACTCTATCTGCTCCCCCTCCTGAGTAACAGACCCCACCATTTCTACCACAGAATCAACCTCTTGGACCATTGTAGGGCTAACCTGATCCCTCTCCTTTAATCCTGACCCCTGATGACATTCATCCAAAGAAACTATAGCGTCCACCTGATCAGGTTCATCTGCGACCAAACTCCTACCTTGGACTTTCAAGACAGACACCCCAACCTGAGCACCCATCTCGGTCTCCTTTCTAGACGCCCTCGGTGTAACCCAGATTGCATCCGAAGCCACCAGACTCAAAGAATTCCCCTTGGCGCCAAAAGACGACCGACCCTTACAGATTTCAGGTTCATGAGCCTTACTACCCGAATTATTCTTTGGTCTCTTAGCCTCTCTGTCCTCCATCTCAACATCTTTACCCTTGTTTGAGCTGTCATCCTCCTCATGATCAACATCACGATCGACTACTTCGTCAACCGTACCCACCACCTCCTCTTCAATCTCGAAAAAAATGTCATATACAGCTTCACCCACCACAATCTCTACACTAGAAGGTATCGCTTCTATATCCAACACCCCCACCAGCATACGAACCAAATCATTCTTACGCACTTTTTCCATGTCCACCCGCAAAGCAATGCCAATGATCGAACCTATTGCACACAGGCTTAGAAAATCACGAATTTCCAAAGGCACTCCTAGGACCTGAACCCAAACTTTCTGTAATTGGTGTTTAGGAGCCGGTCTAGAGTTCCATTCAACAAATTGTAATACCACCTTATGATCTTTCACATTGATGTCTCCAATAGCCACCATGCGAAGCATTTCCATTTATTTGGGAAATGAACCAAAAACTCCTTTTCTCCCTGAATCTCCACCTGTGGTTGACAATTCAAAGGAATTAACCTTCTTAGTTCTGCAGTCAACATGCCTTCAGACATCCGCTCTCCAATTACCCGAACCAAACCGGTCTTGTTGCTTTCCTTCTTCAGTTTCTTCATCCCAGATATTGGGATTTGATAAAACCCCAGTCCATCTGCTCCGAATCCACACAAATTGGCAATCGGTCGTGGGATCAAAGTCAAGGGACACTTATTGGCCAAATGGTCATTGCCCTCACAAACATCACATGATAAACTGACTTTGTAATTGGCAATTCCATGCCCCTTTCCTTTGCAACGAAAGCACACCATGCGAGAGACATCACCAACATACCTATTGACAACCGGCAAATTACCGGTCCTGCCAAGACCCCTGTTTCTGCCACCGGTCCACCCACGTCCTCTGATAGGCGCCTGCTGACGCTGCTCAATGATAGATGCATTGACACCAGCATCAGCGACAGGGAGATCATCACGCAAGGGGGCTTTGCTACATAAAGGAAATGAAATTTGAGAAAACTGAACCAGAATTAGGGGGGTAAATAGGGTGCTGCAATCCCAGAACATGACACCGCATGTAATGTAAGCAAATCGTTGTGACCAATGGCCAATGGGTCACTATTTCTCAAAAGCTTAAACAAATGGCACCCATGTCCTCCTCGCGTAGAGGAGTGTTTGTTATTAATCAAGGAGCCGTAAATCTGTTAGGATATTGACAGTGGTAAACAACAAAACCAATACAGGTGCAGCTAGGAGATGAGAGGCATACAACACAAATAGATGGATACTGCAGCAATTAGTACTATTGAGGAGTTTGTTAAGCACAGATTATCGAATTGGTTGACGGAAATGATATTTAGTCGTCTATGGCATACCGCAATGATCAATACAAAAGAAACAACCAAGGAGATATATTGACTGAATGCGTCACTATCCTATCTGTGAAAGTTTGAGTAAATGAATAAGCCAGACTTGCAAGAAAGCATATTGCAATGGAAACTAAGTTGTAACAAGTTCTTAATTAGTAGGTGCTGTTAGCAGCATTGAACAAGAGTAACTACAAACCTTTGTAGTAATTTCAGTAGTAGAGCCGTGTCTTGAAAATGAACAACCATAATTTATTGTGAGAGTAAAAAAAAGAGACAGTTGTGCACAAAGACAGATGTATTTGCACCTTGGAAGTTGGAACATCCGTTCACAGGTTCACCAAGACAAAGAAAAACAGGATTGACTACACTAGTGCAGCTGCGAGCAACAGCTCTAATGTAGCCCATAAAGAAAAATATGAACTGTCTAGTCTAGCTAAATGTAGTTACCACCAGCCTCTGCTAACATGACTAACTCAAACCACCTGCTTTGCCTGGAAGGAATCAAAAGTCACTGCGATATGTCAAGCGCGTATCATCAGAACATCGTCCCAGATGACCGGTATCTTTTGTTGGAAGGAATCAACAGTCACTGTTCAATACCTTATTTAGATGAGTGTATGCAGAGCTAGGCTGGCTTTATAAGTTGCTTATTGTCCTCCTGGTGGCCCTGCTTCTCTATTCCTGCATCATCCTTTACCATCTCTGCGTCACGAAATCTGTGTAAAGCTGGTGTAGGATGGTTGGGAAGCATACTGGCTGCAATGCGGATAGCAGCCTCTAAAGCCTCCACCTCTTCAACTCTTGCACCCTCACAGTGGATATTGACAATTTAGGTTCCTCAGGGCGAAGAGGTGACGGATGCCAAGATCAGGAGGTGCAAATCCACATGCAGTTTGCACCTCATGCGCTATGATTTGAAATTCAAGAGTTTCGAGCATTGGCATGGCTCCTTCGAACAGAACATTCATTCAATGGACAAAGTTGAACTTCTTCAGACATCGAAATCCATTGTGGCTGACAACAAGCCACCTTTCTTTAGGGTCTGCTGAATTTGAGTATAACTTTAGAAATAATAAAGCAGGAAAATCCCCAAGGATCTGGAGGGTTTCCTGTCTCACTTTAATCTCGATTTCCAGGTAGGTGAGCAGAGGTGGAGCTAGCGCCAGCCCAGCCCTCGGGCCGGCCCAGCACGATTTGGCCCAAACTTGGATTAACACTTGCATTTCACGCTGCCATTTTTTCTTTCCTGTGGCAATTTTCTGCTGGGCCTCGAGCCATTGCCCGGGAGGCCCGAGGCCCAGCTCCGCCCCTGTAGGTGAGGTTGGCCAGTGAGGCCATCCACACTGGTATCTTACTGAGATACCAACCTTTGATTCCTAGTTCCTGAAGGAGATGAGGAGGTGGGGACCAAGAATCCAACAAGAAATCTAGTGACCAGGGACTGATGACTGTTAAATATCGAAGGTTGGACCTACCTAGCTTGCCAAGCGAAGAAACAATATTATATGCGTATGTTATTTTATCTTTGTGCGAGCCACTGATGCGCCAATCCAATCCAAGAGTTCTCAATTTGGTCAAACTGCCCAGCTCCTGTATCAAGGTTATTGGGATAGTGTAGTCCACAACTACAAGTGACAGAAACTCCAGAGCCTGCATGTTCCCAATTCCATCTGGCAATTCGACGCGAGGAGCAATCAACCATTTCAAATGCCGAAGTTTAACAATACTTGCAGGCATTTCGCTTATACCAATACAGTTGACCAGATCCAACATTACCAAAAACTGCAGCTCTCCTATTTGTTCTGGAAGTGTAATATCACTTGCTTTAATCCGTAGGTGTCTCAACTGAAATAACTTTCCTATATCTTCAAGATAGCAGCTTTCTAATTTCTCATTACCATCAAGATCAAGCACTCTGTTGCACCTGGTGCATCCACAACTGAATGAAGCAGCAGAGTTGGCATTCGTTATTTTAGCAGAGTTAGCATTCAGTTGTTGGTTCAGTTTGCCTTTAGTTTAAATCGTTGTTGGGCCAGGCCCATGTAACGTTGTGTTTAGCGTTGTGTGGCTTATATAGCCGAACCACTGTACTCTTTCAGGACTTATCGAAAAAGAGAAATCTACTATTGCTGAACTTTTCCCTTCCGCCTCCCCTTTCCTTCTCTGCTCGCGTTCGAAGGTCGGGTCGGCGACGAGATTGAACTCGGTCTCTCGCCGGGCAATACCTCCAGCGACGAGGACACAACACACTCTCAGGGCCTGAAAATCCGAAAGAGGAGGCATTTGTTCAGAGTATCTAAATATGTTCAGGGATCGAACATGAGCAATAGCTATGGAATGTGCTGTCATGTTTTCTTGACCATGGTAATCAAATGAGAGTCGGTGAACCTTGTCTTGTGAGAGCAATATTTGCTTTCTGTCAGTAACTATAGTAACAAAATTATCTTCAACGGCCTTGGATATGATGAGATTAATAATCATATCATGCACCCGGCATGCATATACTCTATCTACTGGTTGGATCATGCTTCTGTTTATAAGTTCATTAAAATAGCATTCCCCTTCCTCCTCTAAAGTTCTTCCACCATCAACCTTGATGAATCCTTCTGATATCCATCTTCTTACCAAATAATCCCTCTTCATCTCATAATCTTCTGGAAACATACTTAGATACAATAAACAGGTCCTTAAATGATGAGGAAGATCATTATAACTCAGAGATAGTATCATGTTCATTTCCTCCACATCAGAATTTCTCTCAAGTCCTGAACCAATTGAATTCCAAACCTTCATCCACCATTCTCTAGCATATGATTTAGTAACCAACACACTAGCCATAGTAATGATTGCCAAAGGTAAACCACCACACTTCCTTACGATTTCAATTGAAACTTCTTTCAGGTGATGAGGGCGTTTATCTTCAAAGCCAAAAATTCTTTTAAAGAATAACATTTTAGAGTCATCTTCACTTAGTATCCTTAATTCATATACAAGATCATAGTGAGGGCAGGAACATGACTTGGCAACAGCAGTAATTCCTGTTGTTACTAATATTCTACTACCACAAGTATTTTCAAGCAAAGCACACTTAATAGTCTTCCATGCTTGGGTACTCCGTATGTCGTCAATTACGATTAAATACCTATCAAATGAAAGAGAGTTATGATTCAATTGTAACATAAATATTGATATAGGCATGATCTAAATGTGAAAAGTGATCGGAAGCCTCTTACTTCACCAATTGGAGTTCTAAGCTTATTCGGTTTGGACAAGTTAAATTTTAGTTTTGTTTAGTTATTTCCTATTAGGATGGGCTCATTTCAGATAAGTCTTTACTATTTAATGTATAAATTGATATTTTCCCTTTCACATCATAACAAACAAGTAGCCCCCGTACTTAGATACTGTCGTAGGGGCGGCCCACCGGCCCCACAGCCCAGGCAAAATACGAAGGGGTCCCGAAGGTGCCCTCCGAAGGGGTTCCCGAAGGCTCCAAAGACAATCCTGAAGGTGCCCTCCGAAGGTGTTCTAAAGGCCCCGAAGGTGCCCTCCGAAGGGGTCCCGAGGGCCCCGAAGGTGTCCCTCGGAGGGTGTCCCGAAGGCTCCCCGAGGGTGGCCTCCAAAGGGGCCTCGTGACCATCCCCGCAGGGGCGCAAGGGCAACAGGGCAGGTGGACCAAGCACACTCCCTGGGTAGATCAGGACCAGGAGGGTCCACTGTGCGCCGGGGGCTACGCATAGGCTAGGAAAAACCCCTGCTACCCCTATGACTGTTGTACCTTTTTAGGGGTGCATGTGTAATTTCAGACACCTAGTCGGGAGGCAATAAATAGCCTCCCCCCATGTAATAAGATAGACCCGATTTTTGAGCAATCAGCACGAATATACTCATAACTGGAACCCCTCTCCCGGGACCCTTTAGCCCTTCGCCTTTCTACTGTCTAGTCTTTTTCCACTACGATAGTTGACGCCGTCCGTAGGGTTCGATAGGAAAGTCACGAGCACAAGACATCAAATGACCCCCCGAAAGGCCACACCCAAAGTTTCAGCGGCCGAAGCAGCAGCGGCAGCCGCGGCCCCAACCACCCCAAGGGCCAAGTGGCGCAAGACCTATGCGGCGGCAGCAGCCGCCACGTGGGCCACGGTGGAAGAAGCAAACAACTCCACCCATGGGGACATCGTCGGAGGTGACGCCCCACCCACCGAGGCATCCCTCCCCGACAACCAACCCTTGGGTCCACCCCTAGGAGACGTAGGGGTGACCCAGGGGGACTATGAAGCCCTTCAGCAGGAGCTGGCCGACCTCCGGCGAGACATGCTCATCCTACGGTAGCCCGTCGGAGGCAACCTCACAATCCCAAAGATCACGGGCCATTGCCAGACGGAACACGACACCAGGCGGATCCTCCAATGGCGCGATCAACCCACCCGACCTGTTGCTCGGGGAGACTCCAATTCCCCATTGAGCGCGGGACTTGAAGCAGCGCGCTGGCCGAAAGATTTCAAAATGCCGGACGTCGCACCCTTCGAAGGCTGCACCGACCCCTCGGAGCTCCTCTGGGTGTACGAAACAGCAGTAGAAGCCGCAGGAGGGGTCGACACAACGAAGGTGAAAAGCATCTCGCTCGCCCTCAAAGGTGTTGCCCTCACATGGTTTTTACCATCCCTCCCCGATCCATATACACGTGGGAGCAGCTGCGCGACCTGGTACGCAACAATTTCCAGGGAAACTACATCGAGCCGAAGGACACCTGTTCGCAATCAAACAGGCCCTAGGCGAGTCCCTCCGTAGTTTCTTTAAGAAATTTGCGAAGGTCAAATGCCAGGTGAAGGAGGTCAACGAGACCACAATCATAAACGCGGCAACCTGCGGACTCCAAAGGGGCCCTTTATCAGAAAGGCTGGCCCGCAAGCCCATCCGCACAGTCACAGAGCTCTTCAACAAAATAGAAGACTATGCCCGAGCGGAGGAAGATAGCAACCGAAGGGTGGAGGGGACGCCCTCTGCCACACCAGCGCAACCATCAAGCGAGACGAAGCAAACAACACCCCTCGCCACGCCGGCCACCTCCAAGCCACGCAACAACTTCCGCCAAAAGGGCCGGAATGTCTACTATGTAGACGTAGGTCAAACTCCAGAGGGAGCAAAGCGCGGCGATCGAACAGGCCGCGGCTGGGGCAAAGGCCGCAGACGCTACGGCGGGCGGCATCCAGACGCCTGCAGCGGCGCCAAAGGCATCACGTCCTACTGCAACCTCCACGGTGAATGCTCGCACACAACCGCGGACTGTCGCACCATCGCAGCCATGCATGACTACATGAACCGCCGCCAGTAGCCAGCCGAGCGCGAAGACCCAAGGGGCGCGGGCAATCAGCTGCCTGCCACGCCCCCAAGCCCACGCATCGAGGGGGGCCATGGCGAACCACGTCAAAGGGTCATAAATATGATCACGGGAGGATCTTCGCTCGGCATAACATCTAAAAGACAGCGACACACCTACGCCCGGCAAATCCACCACGTTGCAACATGGCCTACGTGCAGACCACCCCGGTACGCCAAGCTGCCTATCACCTTCGACCCCGAGGATGCCAAGGGCATATACTTCCCTCACCAAGACCCCCTTGTCATTTCCGCCAGCATTGCAGACTTCGAAGTCAGGCGCGTCCTCGTGGACGGGGAAAGCTACGCAGACCTCTTGTTCGCAAGCCTTCGACAAAATGATGATCCCAAGGGATCCCCTGTCACCCCCAGGCATACCCCTCGTGGGTTTCAGCAGAAGACCTGTGATGACCTTGGGACAAATCAACCTAGCTGTCACATTCAGCGATGGCTTCGCCTCCCGCACAGAAAGCATCACCTTCGATGTGGTCCAAATGCCCTACCAGCACAACGCCATCCTCGGCCGAGCCACGTTAAACGCCTTTAGCGCAATCACCCACTACAACTACATGTGCATGAAGATCCCCGCACCGGAGGGCATCATCACGGTGCGGGGCGACCAGGACCTAGCTCGGCAAACCAAGCTAGAGGCAGATCCGCCCACCCGCCACGTCCATATGGTCGAAGCCAACCCCAAAGCCCCAGCGGAGGCCTCCTCCGGCAAATGGGCTCCGAAGGCCAGACCGGAGGGACAACTATAGAGGGTCCCCTTGAGGGACACCTCCCCAGAGAAAACAGTCGCCCTAGGGACAGAATTCCCAGTAGAAGAGCACAACGTCATCCTCGACGTGCTCCACAGCAATGCGGATGTCTTCGCTTGGAGCCCGGAGGACATACCGGGGGTGACCCGGGAGACGATGGAACATTGCCTCGCCATCCGGAGCGATGCAGCTCCCAAGAAGCAGAAGTTACGCCGCATGACGCCGAGCGCCTAGAAGCAGCCAAGGCAGAAATAGCCAAGCTGCTAAAGGCGGGAGTCATTCACGAAGTCAGGCACTCTGAGTGGCTGGCCAACCTCATCCTAGTCTAAAAGAACATGGGCAAATGGCGTATTTGTGTCGACTTCACCGACCTCAACAAAGCGTCTCCCAAGGACAACTTCCCCCTGCCTTGCATTGACTAGTTGGTGGATGCCACTTTCGGCTGCGAGTTGATGAGCTTCCTCGATGCCTACTCCTGGTATCATCAGATATTTATGGCCAAGAAAGACGAAGCGAAGACCGCTTTCATTACCCCCGTCGGAACTTATTGCTTTCACCGCATGCCCTTCGGCCTCAAAAATGCCGGAGCAACGTTCACCCGTCTCATCACCAAGGTGCTTGCAGGGCAGCTCGGGCGCAATGTCGAAGCATACGTCGACGATATAGTGGTCAAGAGCAAGCTTACGGGCTCCCAAGCGGGAGACCTGCAGGAGACTTTTGCCAACCTTCGGAAGGATGGAATCGAACTCAACCCAGACAAGTGCGCCTTCGGGGTCAAAGTAGGCAAGCTATTGGGATTCCTCGTATTGGAGAGAGGCATCGAGGCCAACCCCGAAAAAATCGGAGCCATACAAGAAATGGAGCCGCCTCACAACACTCGAGAAGTACAAAGGCAGACGGGCCGCCTCGCCGCCCTTAGCCGATTCTTGTCCCGGTCGGCCGAGCGAGTCCTACCTTTCTTCAAAACCCTCCGGGCGTAGAACCATTCCGGTGGACCGAAGCCTGCCAAGCGCCATTTCAAGACCTCAAGCAGTACCTCAACCAACTTCCAAGCTTAACCAGCCCAAACCCTGGCGCGTAGCTCCTCCTGTACCTCGCTACCTCTTCGGCAGGAGTCAGTGCGGTCCTCGTCCAGGAAGATAGCGGGCAGCGCCCCTTATACTACGTATCGGAGGCCCTCTAGGGGGCCAAGGTCCAATACACAGAGCTTGAAAAACTGGCATACGCCCTGCTCATGGCCTCGCGCAAGCTCCGGCACTATTTCCTGGCACATACCATCATAGTCCCAACATCCAACCCCCTAGCGCTCATGCTACGCAACAAGGACGCATCGGGACTCATCGGCAAGTGGGCAGCGGAGCTCGCACCCTTCGACATAACCTTTGTAGCACGCACCGCTATCAAGTCGCAACCCCTGGTCGACTTCGTCGCCGAGTGGACCCCTCAAGCCGAAGGCCAATCCTCAAGTCTCATCGAAGCACCATGGACAGTCCACACCGATGGATCCTGATGCGCGACGGGGGCCAGCGTGGCGGCCCACGCAGTTGGGCACTTGTGCATGTGCCGCGCGCGGCAGTGCCCATTCCGCTTGTGCCACGGTAGCGTTTCAATGTCTCCCAAGTGCACAAAATACAAAGGCACTCGGGATACTGGAGTCCTGTTACGCAATCCGTCACACGCACGAGAAATCCGCGTGGTCAAACTTCCCCTGGCAAATTATTCTGAGTGTCTAATTGAGCACACGGGAAATTACTTTCCAGTTTCTACAGAGTGATTCATTGCCCTACCAAGTGCTTCCATGTGCACACGGGGATATTCGCGATATTCCCTAAGAACACTCGGTAATAAGATCAGCACTCAAGAACTTCCCCGATCCTGGTAATGGGTAGCTGGTTATCGGATATTTCGACAAATTTTGGATGAAAATTTTTAATTTAAATTTGAAATTTTCTGATGTAAAGACGAAATTATTTAAATTTTGAATTAAATTTGAATTTAGATGAAAAATAGATAAATCCAATTTTTTTACCCAGTATGAAATTTTATCGGACCCCACCGATAACGTCAGTAACAGGCGGTTACCAGCAAAATTTCACCGAGAGAGTTTTTCTTACTCTATACCCCTGGTATCCGTACCCCTTTGCAAGTAAATTTTCTAGCTAGATTTTGGAGTTTTGGTAAATATGAGCATGCCGGAAATAAAATCACTGAGCAACGTACGTACCAATCAGGCGATCACTGATTATACATGCTTGCTAGCTAACCATGGCAGCTGATATCATAGCACGGAATCACAATTAAACTATATCATAGCAAAAGTACGTAACCACTTACACAACACTTGATATAAAAGTGAAATAGACAAACCACACGAGAGAAGGGGATTGAAGCTGAACACAAACTACATGAGTAATCCATGGGGCCAATGGGCTGTACCGGTGCTTCAGCACCCAGCACCGGGTGTAGGTCTGCCCCTGCATGCCATCTTTGATCATCGCGCTTGCTAGGTGTAGGAGAGTTTTTTCCCCTCTTGACATGGCTAACGGGATAGTCAACACTTACAAGTGCTAATTTAGTGCAACGTTCTCCGTCAGGCCGTTCGGTCCATGTGTATAGACGAGTAATGCTCGCCCATATCTATGCTCGTGACCCTGATTTCATCACACGGTATGCCCACGAAGGATGACGGGCGAAGAACATCGCCGATGCCCGTCGCCCGCGAGCATGCCCATGTACCCGCCACATGGTCATGTGAGTCACCAATGGAATTTTCACCATCTTCTCACCTTGTCGACCACTCTTACAAATCTTGAAAGCAGCCTAGATTTGTATATTAATCATTTGTATATGCGTTCTATATAGTTGCAGTATGTCGTCTTAAACTGATTTACTTTAGATTACAGCTGAGAGGAAACAAATTTGTCCCCTGACAAATACAGGAAGCAACAAACTCGATCTTATATCTTATTTTAGCCATTGCTAATGAATATCTATTAGAAAGCAGCAACGTCGTTGATTAATGCCAGGGGAACAGACTTGCCATAATTGATCTAAACCCAAAACTATGAGGCGATATTCCTTAAAAGCATAGATCCGCATCACAAAGCAGGAAAATACCTGTCCGCTCTGAATGAGAGAAACTAGGACATACTTCCTGTAAGCTTCCACAGCAATTGCGTTCAATGACGACATTAGGGCAGTAACAACCTAAAAAATATATCTCAGTAAGCGTCAAATCCGCAAACATCTAACGAAAAACTAGCATAGGTGAAGGCCTAACATTGTGAAGAAGCTCCAATGCTTTAGGGAACTTCTTCAGCCCGATATATATCATCCCTGCGAGAGAAGGCAAATTAGTAAGAAAATCGCACATACTCAAAAACCATAAACCATAGAGCACAATTAATCCAGACCCATAATAGCAGTACAGGAACAAGTCCTTTGGCTGATCAACATCAAATATATCGTCTTCCAGGGCACTCAGGCCAGCCTTGTACTACTTCGCCAGCAGACACATGAGAAGGTAGTCCGCGTGGATGGGGGTCTGCTGCTCAAACGAAGTTTGGATCTTGCGGACTGCCACCCACAGCGGGGCAATCCCTCTTATCGGCGCGTTGAGCTGCATGACCTCATTCTTGAACACCTTATACACATTCAGAACTACACACAGAGAGAAAAAAAAGTATGAGAAATTTTAGCCTAAGCGAAGCGCATCAGAATTGGATTCGATTTGACGATTACACAGCACGCACATTTGTCGGGGGCCATGCGTATCTGGTCGGCTGAGCAGGAGGTGAGGAAATCGGCCACGATCACCAGGCCCGGCCCTGGGGAGGGGCGGGAGGGGCAGCCGTCCCAGGCCCAGCACATTGATGGGCCCCTCCCTACACGGTACTAAGGTCTAAGTAGAGTAGAAAAGAAACGACGTGACTTCTCCGCTTCTGCAATCCGCTTTGCCAGATAGAGAAATGACAGCTATGGAGATTTTTGAGTTTGTTACAGACGGTGATTGTTATCCTAGTACTTCCATTGCTTATCGCATCTTGTTTACTATGCCGGTGACTGTGGCATCAGCTGAAAGAAGCTTCTCAAAATTAAAATTGCTGAAGAACTATTTGAGATCTACAATGTCACAAGAGAGGTTAAATGGATTGACAACATTATGCATTGAGAAGCGATTGTTGGATGAGATTGATATTGACACCATCATCGATGACTTCGCATCAAGGAATGTTAGAAGAAATTTTTGAGGTAATTTAATATGTATACAAATTATTTCATATGAATATTGCTTTTGCATTCGCTAATCGCTTATTAGTAACATTTTATATATGTGTGTATATATACTACCAATGGGTAGTACTAGTAGTATTATCATGTTTATATAAAAGGCCCAAAATTTTAGCTTCGTTCTAGGTCAAAAAACTCAGACCCGCACCGACGATCACTAGGAAGTCCCGCCGCAGTGCGCCTCAGATAGCGGTTGATTTGCGAACACCTCCTGCAGAGCATATCGAAATCTTTAGATGCGCAGGAGATCTGAGGGTGGAGCGGAGCAGAGCGAGCTAAGGATTCAAGGTGATTAGGGCTTGGGGTCGGGAAAGGTGGGGTTGCGTCTGGGAGGAGGAGGAGCGATGGCCAAAGGGAGGAGGTTGAGCGTGAGGAGTGAGGAGGGGACGGCGGGCGTGAGGAAGACGACAGCGTGACCGCGTGATTTGTATCCTGAAGGCCCTTGCCGAGGGAATATTTTTTTGAAATAATATATTTTTTAAAACAAATTATAAAACTAGGTTATCATCTCAAAAATTACAAAAATAGGCTCTGTCGCGGTTCATCATGGCAGTGTTCTATCGCCATTGAATTGACGACAGAACCTCAGACACTGAGGCGTGTTCTGTCGTCCGATTCAATTGGCGACAGAATCTATGAATTTTTAAATATAGTACATAAACTAAAAAATTACAAAAAATTTTGTGGAGTATCCAGATAGAGTGTTCTTGCTTGTATAATTTGTTCATAATTATTATGAATTTGTCTCTAAAATTCATTTAAATATACTATTTGTAGAATTTGTAAATATAACCAATAAGGTCCAACAATTATAAATTTTTTATGAACACTCCTTACATAGTGCAATTGTTTGTGTAATTTTTTCAGAATTTTATATGCTCTGAAATTGTCTCTAAAATTCTGAATTTAGGTTTCTGATACAGTGTACTTAATTGTGTAACCTTAATTTTTGAGATAATTTCATAGCATATAAAATTCTGAAAAAATTACACAAACAATTGCACTATGTAAGGAGCGTCCACAAAACAATTCATAATTTTTTGTGACAATTACACAAACAATTACATAGTACACAAACAATTTACATGCTTGATTGAACTGGTGACAGAACCTACCTGTCTAGAGTTCTGTGCGCGATGAACTGGCGACAGGAACCTATTTTTGCAATTTTTGGGAGCGATGACCTAGTTTTGTAAATATTTTTTTAAAAAAATATTATTTCAAAAAAAATTCCTCGCCGAGGCCCCCTCGTAGAATTTATTTTCGGCGGCCAGTGCGTGACTTGTCAGTATATTCTCACGGTAATCGAAAGAAACGGGTACGGGTGGGTGTTATTTATGCCCACATCCGTTTATCCACTGGATAGAAATTTGTGCTGTATCTCAGTAGAAAAATAGAAACATACTCACGGGTTTTTACCCACGGGTAAATGCCATCCCTAACCACGAGTCATTGATAGCACCAAAACAATGTGCCAAGTAATATAAAAGGCCAGCTCGTCACGGTCACACCCACCTGACCAGCTCACGAGTCACCAGCCGGCCGGCCACAGCCTCACGCCACCGGCGCGCAAAACCACCAGAATCGTGTCATCTCGCGCTCACGGCTTGTGCGCGCTGTGTAGGGGTGCAAGTGGGGCGGGCCTGTTCGCTAAGCCGTCGGCCCGCCTCGCAAAAGTAGCTCACTTAAACACCCGCAAAAACCCGTTTACGATAGCAGATTGCAGCAGGCCGGCCGTGTACGGCCACGTACCCCGCTAGGCCGCTGGGCACCGCGTAGCATTAGGTGTCTTGCTGTCCGTTTCAAACAAAAACAATATCAACAAGACGCTGACTCTGTTTACTCTTTGAAGCCTCGTCGCATGCGGGCAGATTCCTTTTGTTTTGTTACTACTTATTATTAATCGCTAGCTCGCTCGATCCATCACAAAACTAACTTTGACTTGAACAAGCAGGGGCAGGTACGGGATGATCATGCAAAGTGTGTTTAGTTCGGTGAATGGGCATACACGTATGTATGAATATGCCTCATTTCTGTGTTTTTTTGGGTGAACCGATCCAATTCGTTTTGGATGGGGTCATATAGATTTTGAGAATATTTTTCCAAATATGTTGTACCGAATGGTTCCATAAAAATGAACGAACCACGCGGTACAGGGATGGGCGCGTCCCCTCTGTTACCCCTCTCTCTGTATATACGTCACTGACCAGTGAGCTATGCCAATTAGTGGATAGTTAAAATAATTAATTTAGTTAAATACTCTTTTTGTAATTAAGATAAATTTAATAATCATGCTAATATTTCAATAATTAATCGTGCTAATACTCGTTCAACTTCATCTCTCGAACCAAACATTGTCTTGATCCATCCGGTGTCATCCCATTCATGCAACCAAATAAAATCTTGAATTATCTCACCTCACTAACCAAACACATAAGTTGTATCATACCATCCAGGATCATCCCATCCATTGTGTACCATCCCATCCATTTATCCTGGTCCACCCAATCAAACACACCCTAGTAGTAATTGGATGGTTTCTACGGGATTAATCGATCCTAGCATGCTAGGTTCATTAATTCTCAGGGTTAGCTTCTCAATCGCTAACAGTACAGGAAATCCAGTTTACTTGTCAGCTTAAGTTTTCGAATGTAAAACTTTAATACATTTATTGGGCGGTAAGCATGCATGCAAATTAAGATAGAAAATTAATCTAACGAATTAACGGTAGAAAAGTCAAGCGTATACATGCATTGCTAGCAGTATAAACGAAAATTTCTGATGGTAAGCATGCATGTTGACGGACAGAGTCGACGTCTTGCTGATATTGTTGGGCACCACTAAGCCTTATGCAAGTTGCGGCCGCCAAAACCCACCAACATTTAGCAGCATCGCATTGCAGGCTGCTGTTAACCGCAAATCCCAAACAGTCAGCGCGGGCTGTTCGCAGCCCGCCCCACTTACACCACTAGCGCTGTGGCTTCCCCGACCCCCACGCGGTATAGGTATGGGTGCGTCCCCTCTATTTCCCCTCTCTCTCTCTGTATATACGTCACTGACCAGTGAGCTATGCCAATTAGTGAATAGTTAAAATAATTAATTTAATTAAATACTCTTTTTGTAATTAAGATAAATTTAATAATCATGCTAATATTTCAATAATTAATCGTGCTAATACTCCTCTGTGTATACAACTCGTTCAACTTCACCTCTCAAACCAAACATTGTATTGATCCATCCGGTGTCATCCCATTCATGCAACCAAATAAAATCTTGAATTATCTCACCTCACTAACCAAACACACAAGTCGTATCATACCATCCAGGATCATCCCATCCATCGTGTACCATCCCATCCATTTGTCCTGGTCCACCCAATCAAACACACCCTAGTAGTAATTGGATGGTTTCTACGGGATTAATCGATCCTAGCATGCTAGGTTCATTAGCCCTCTTTGTTTAGGCTTAGGCTTTTTGGCTTATAGCTTAAAGCCAGCTTTTTAGCTTAATCAGCTTATAAGCCTCTAAGCTTTTAAGCCAAACTTTGTTGTTTGGTAGTCAGGCTTTTAGTAGAATGTTGACTTATTGAGTTGTGTGTGAAGGATGAAAGGTCTGAAATGCCCTAAAAGATTTAAAGGACCTTGTTAAGCATGTATTTAAACTGTTTTTTTTTCATGGAATCTGAAAATATGACGATACATGCATTTATACACACGAAACAAAATGTATATCACTCGTAGTGCATGCATGTAATTAATTTAGACATTGCGCAACGGAAGAAATTAATATAGATAGACTAATATCAGTCAACCAAACAAAATAACATATAACAAAATAATATTTAATCATATATGATGACAATCGTCTTCCTATCTGCTTGTCCTGTCTCCGCTCCAGTCATTGCCGCCACTATGGTGATGACAATCGTCTACATGCACAGGGTTTGCCAGTCAATCATGAACTGCTTTGACAGGAAGGATCCAAGCGCAATGTACTCGACCATACTTCTGCAGGTTCATAACATCGTAATTGCAGTAACAGCGACCACAAGACGGTAATCAGACTCCAACCACATGAGAACCAATGATCAGAACTGATAAAAGCAGCTCTATGGACATATCCCTGAGCTTTACAACATCCCAGCAAACTCAGCTGCAGATCCTTTTTCCTCTCCTCTCTCTCACCTCTCGCCATGCTCAAATATTGTGACATCCCGTCACTTCTACATACTACGTACCGTTCTCTTTGATCGCCGTCTTCCTACTCTTCAATCGTCTCAACTCGACCACAACAACGCTTGATGTTGTCCTTGCTGCCGCTCGCGATTGCAAACTCAACCAACAGAGCTGCGGCGTCGGTTGCTGTGCTCCCTAAAACGTATTCAGGGTACTTGGACGCTGCCCGCCCGCTCAAGCAATTCCTCGCAGTCTTGCAAGCCACCTCATCGGACACGACATCCCACAGCCCGTCGCTCGCCAAACGTATAATATTATACGACATCCCACAGCGGCGTCGTAAGGGGAGATGGGAGGCGGCGGCGTGGGGTGAGAGATGGGAAGGGCAGGCATCCGGTTGGGACTTGGGACCAAAGGGTGGAGACGATTGAAAAAAATGAAACGGTTTGTAATTATATACTAATGGCATTTCGTTGGTAATTTCAGTGAACTACAGTGACAAAGAAAAATTCTATTCCATAAAAGCCAAAAAAAACATCTCTCCCATGGCTTATGACTTTTAGGCTTAAATTGACTTAAGCTTATTATAAGCTGGATAAAAAGGCCACCTCTTTATTTAGACTTGAGCTTTTTTGCTTTTAAGTCAGAGAAAAAGCCTAAACAAAGAGGGCCATTAATTCTCAAGGTTAGCTTCTCAATCGCTAACAGTACAGGAAATCCAGTTTTCTTGGTCAGCTTAAGTTTTCGAATGTAAAACTTTAATACATTTATTGGGCGGTAAGCATGCATGCAAATTAAGATAGAAAATTAATCTAACGAACGGTAGAAAAGTCAAGCGTATACATGCATTGCTAGCACTATAAACGAAAATTTCTGATGGTAAGCATGCATGTTGACGGACAGAGTCAACAGAGTCGACGTCTTGTTGATATTGTTGGGCACCACTAAGCCTTATGCAAGTTGCAGCCGCCAAAACCCACCAACATTTAGCATCATCGCATTGCGGGCTGCTGTTAACTGCAAATCCCGAATAGTCAGCGCGGGTGAGCGCGGGCTATTCATAGTTCGTCCCACTTGCACCACTAGCGCTGTGGCTTCCCCGACCCCCCACACGGCCACAGGCCCACAAAGCCACGGGCCGTGACTTGCTTCACCGGCGCGGGCCTCAAGTTCGTGCGCGCGCAACCGCGTCGCACGTCGGCCTGGCCACTCCCGCATTTCGGTGCTGTTGGGCCACAACAACCTACGCAGGTCGCGTTTGGTTCGATAATGGTTCAGCAAATCTGTTGATTTTTCCTCTCAAAAAAATTCATAGGAAGAACACGAACATGTTATCGTTCTTTCTATTAGCAGGACAGTTAGAACACGAGCACGAGCATGCATTGGTTATTTGGTTGGTATGCCGTTCAACAAACTACTGACGTGTCTTCCCCAAATCTTGAAAAAAAAATCTAGGAGATCAAAAACCAGTATGGCATCACCTGCATCAATATTTCCTAAGTCCAAAGCGCAGCGATCTTGGCAACAGGTTCCATGGTTATAGAGGGGCGGCTTGTCGTTAGATGCTCGTACCCATCGCTTGCCACGACTGCTCTCAACCTGGCAGGTGAATTCAGGAACTGGAAGATCGCCTCCTTCAGCCGTGGGCAATGATGCTGCTCTGCCAACGCCAAGGTCGTCGCCGCCGCGCAATGTGCCTGTACAACTTGTCCTCACAAACTGGAGCAGAACTAGAACGAATTTGACTGAGGTTCACTACTTCATCATGCATATAACAACATATGAATTTTTTGAGCAATATGGTACTAAATAGTAACGTGTACGCCTATTTTTAACATCAATAATTGGACATAACTGACGGCAATGTATAATGATAAAGAAGTAGCGATCAATATGCTTACTATTAGTGCTCGTTTTTTATGCTTTACTCGCCTCATATTATTATCATTTACCTCGGTATTTCTACTAAATTGTGCCATTTGGCAACTAACCCTAACGAAATCCGGAGATATGTTGTATTTCACTTTTTTCAAAGTAAATTGGCTAAAAAGACTCGATAAAGAGCTTCCCTTGAAAAATGTGTAAAAATGAACTTCATCAAATGATAAATTGGAGGTTACCATGACATTCGCCTCGTCGAGCTGATCAAAATGCATATATTATTTGCTCAAATCGGAGGTCGAACACAAAAGTTATGAAGTCGGAAGCTGTCGAAGCCTGGCCTGTCAGGTTCTTGTGCCGCTCGGCGTTGGGCCTGCGCCGACCAATTCTTTGGGCCGCGAGATACCCTTTTCGGCCTAAATTGCTTTGACCAGTCTATTTGATGCTTATGATACTTTATTGCTTTGACCAATCCATTTGATATTATGTTATTTGGTTGATTTCCGGAAACAACTTATTAGTTGCTAGATTGAAACACGGTATCTAGATTTAGATTAGCCTATCATGTAATGGGTGAACCGGTGAAAAATGTAGTATTATTTGTAGGGTGTGAGCGATTTTAGCCTAGTATCAATTCATAGTATATTGTCGATTTACGCGTAAGTGAACCTAGCCCAGGGAAAGATATAGTTAGTCTTGGTAGAACCTTAGTGATTTATATTCTGTTGTAATCTAGTTCTTTAGATTAAATCTTTCATACAATGTTCATGTTAGTAGTAATTGTCAGTCTTAGTTGTAATCCCAACGGTTCCCTGAGATTGATAATGTTGATACTCAGGTGAAGAAGCCTGAGAGCGGGTCTTCTTTTTATATAGTTTTAATAATATGATATATGGATGAACCAAGAATTAAAGCACAACCATGAAAAGAAACTCATGAAATAATCTCTCACGGCCCTGAGGAGAGGAAGGCAATAATGGGCATGGAGACCGTGTAATGCTTGTTAAATGATATTACCCACTTGGGCCACATGGACTGAGCGTCCGCCGGCCGGCTCGTTCCTCCCAAGAAAGAAAGACAAAAAAAATAAAAAAAATAAATAGAGAATACTCCAGCTTACGACTATATCACGCTTCGTAAATGGCATTATTGCTGCAGTTGCTTCATATAAGTCCGGAGGTTCATGCATGTATGGAATATACTCCGTATACGAAAATTAAGATGGGTCAATCCGTCAATGTCCTATGACACCTGCTGGACATCTTGGGCTCCGCTCCTGCTCGCAGACCATCTTCAGCCTCTCCGTGTCGTACCTCTCTGGCTGGCGGGGAGATTGAACGCATTCCGTTCCCGACCGATGAGGCCAAACACCTATTTTGAGGTTATAAATATATGAACTCTTGAGCCCAGTGAGACAGGGCATCTGCAAATTATTGATATGACGAAAGCCAAGTCTAGCAAGATTACAAAATACTTCATAATTGTCATCTTGCATACACATAGCATACGTCTACAAAGGACATGAATCAAGAGACTCAATGATGACGACCGTTTGACCCAGCTTAATCCTCACAAGACTCCAGGAATTAGGAACTACACAATCGTCTACATGTTATGTCAGATACATGTCGAGGCATCGCACGAGAGACGTACAAGGAGAGGAAACTTGTAAATGCTTGAAAAAATCAATAAAATGCGAGTTTCCTATGTTGCTTATTGTCTATGTGTTTGTATTTATTTAATCATATATACAATCTTATACTGGCACACCCGCACTTCATGACTTCAACTCCGAGAAATTCTCTCGCGGAAACAGAGAGCGGAGGCGGAGCGCGCACTGTCGCGGCGAGGATGGCGGCGTGAATACAGGCGGCGGCGCTCGGTGCATGTGGCGCGTGGAGGTGATGACACGGGCAGGCCGTATGGGCTGAAGGCGTGGTAAGAAAGGTGAGGCTGGGCGTCAGTTGGACCAAGAGAAGATAAAGAATGGGCCTGGGAGGAAAGGAAAATGAGGGAAGAACAAGATTGGGCTTAGCTGGTTAAGGTTGCGGCCTAATTATGTCAGGGTTTTCATTTGAATTTTGAGTCAGAATTTAAATTCACAATGTTATTTCGATTTGCCTTTTTATTGATCAATTTGAATTTAATTTTTATTTTTTAATTTACTTTTTTGGGAATTGAAACTCGACAAGGATTCAAATGAAATACATGAAATTCAAATAACGTCCAAATGTATTAAAAAGTTATAAAGATTCCAACTTTCACAACCTCGAAATTCAGGACGTTACAATATCATATTTGGCCTGACGGCCTCGGCTGATTAGCCGTAATTTCGCTAATAAGTGGAAAAATATTCTAAACAAAGCTTGTGCAATGTACTATTTTGTGCCCAACTGAAATCCTGGACAATCGTGGGAACCAGTGACACCTAGAATATCAGGGATGTCCCCCATGCATTACACTAGTGCTTCATCCAGTCCCTTACAAAGAAAAAAATTATCAAGTAAAAAAGAAAGTGACTTGCCTGGGGGATCTACTTTTTTTTTGGGGGCTAGCTAGGAGACTTATTAAAGCTTGGCAGATTGATATTTGCCTTGTATCCAGATTTCGGACAAAGTCGGAGAGTTTAGGCATCCGGGAGCAATGATCTTAAAAAAAACTGCTCCGGGAGCAAAGATTGGAAAATACAAGGGCTATGCAAGTTCTAAGTATGTCAGTTACGAGACAATGATCAATGGAAGTGAAAGTGGTTAAACAAATTACGTACTTAGAAATAGTACTGAAATATGTTGCAGTTCAACCTTTTGATATGACAACATTGCATCAAATCAAATGTTCAGAAGTATAGAGATGCCTCCAAAATGGAACTGAAAAAACAACAAAGTAACAGAGTGAGCATTATATTTGCAAAGAGAAAAAATCGAGGTTTTAACCCCCACACTGTAGCAAGTCAGCTGTGGTTCTTCTTGTTCTTCATTGTCTATTCGCTCAATGTACTGCACCTCTAGAAATTATCCACATGTCTGGGTTGCAATCCCCTCCTGATCCTTCCTTTATCCACATGTCTGGGTTGCAATGCTCCACATGTCAGACACTTTCTATTGCCTTTCCATACCTCCAGTGATCGCAAAGCTCCATACTGCCTTACGTTAGTGAACAAGAGGCTCCAATCATCATGCCTACGCTGCTCAATTTTGAATTGAAGATGGAAGGTAAGACTTAAGAGTTATAGTTACATACCACTGAAAGGTCCACTGGAATGATTGTGTATTGCATGCATTCACTGTGCCTTCCAAGCCTACGTACATGCATGCATGGTTTCACGAAATGTTTTGCTCCAACAATAACTGAAGAGTCTCCAAGAAAAGATCTTTCGCACTCGATCGATCCGTGGTTCCTGTTATGAATAGCGCTTGTATTCAATATGAGGCTAATAGGCCAGTATATATACACAAAGTACAGGTGGTGAATATGCAAATAACCCCTCATAACAATGGGGAATAACACACTATACATATATCTCTAACACCCTCAAACTCATGGTGGATCAACAACACCGAGTTTGGAGAGGTAGAAGCCGTCTTTGTGCTCGAGTCCGGGCCTTCGTGAAGAAATCCGCTATCCAAGCTCAAGGCACATATCAAGAGCAATCACCGATCATGCACACAAGACCTCATGAAGGAAGCATCAACACCAATATGCTTGGTGAGCTCATGCTTCACGGGATCACGGCACACCGATAGCACTCAGATCTTGTCGACAAGAGAGAGCTCGGTAGTAATGTAAACACCAAAATCCTCAAGTAACCACCGTAGCCAAGTAATCTCGTCATCAAGAGAGCCATAGCTCGCAACTCACCTCTGCACTTGAACGGACGCCGCAATCTGCTTTTCGCCTTCCGTGCAATGAGCGAACCACCAAGAAAAACACAGTAAGCAGAGATAGACCGCGATCAGAGGGATCATTGGCCCAAGTAGCATCCGAATAAGCCTGAAGCTGTAACGAGCTGGAGCGTGGAAAGAAGAGATGGCGAGAGATAGTCCCACGAAGGTATCGCAGAGCTCGAAGAAGGTGGCTGTAGTGGACCTGAGTGGGAGCAGAAACAAACTGACTCAGAATGTGAACTGGATAAGTGATATCCGGACGAGTAACAGTAAGGTAGATAAGACTCCCAACAAGATGACGATAGCGAGTCAGATCAGAAAGAGGCTCGCCATCAGAGGGTCGGAGGTGAACATTGAGCTCCATGGGAGTCTCAACAAGACGTTGATCGATGGGAGAGGCGCGATCAAGAAGATCTGAATATACTTATCTTGGGACATAAAGAAACCATCCGAGTGGAAGTAACCTCAATCCCAAGGAAGTAACGAAGAGGACCAAGATCCGACATAAGAAATCGCCACTAAGACGAGCCTTGACAAAGGCAATGTACTCGAATCATCTCTGTAATGATTATATCATCAACATACAGAAGAAGAAGAGTCCAACCACGAGACGAAGTGTGGACAAAGAGCGCAGGATCATGATCACTTTCATTTGAAAAGCCAGCAGCAAGAACCACAGAGGAGAAGCGCCAAACCAAGCACGAGGGGCTTGCTTAAGGCCATAGAGAGAGCTACGAAGGCGGCAGACCATGCCCTCGTGAATGAATACCTGTGGCGGATGTATGTAGACCTCCTCACGCAACTCGCCATTAAGAAAGGAATTCTTGACATCAAGCCGAGAATGCATCAAATGGCGAACATACGCCATCGAAAGAAGAGTGCGACAAGGGTCATATGGGCAACAGAGGCAAAAAGTCTCGTCAGAGTCACGACCATGCTCTCGCTGGAAGCCACGAGCAACAAGACGCGCCTTATAGCACTCAAGAGAGCCATCAGAGCGAGTCTTAATCTTATAGACCCACTTACACGTGATGGGATGAGAGTGAGATGGAAAAGGAACAAGATCCCAAGTACCAGTACGCTCGAGGGCAGCAATCTCCTCGGCCATGGCATGCTGCCACTCAGGGTGAGTAACAAAGATCCCAGAGGAGACAAAGCTCACTAGTAGCTGCGCTAGCAAAGGCAAAACGGGCAGGGAGCCGAATCGACTGGCGATCGCGGAGAGCGTAGTGAGGAGAAGATGACCCATCAGGGGAAGATGGAGCATCAGGAGAAGATGGAACATTAGGAAGATCCTCAACACGAGGTCGACGAGTGTAGACGAGAGGGGGAAAAGGCACCGTAGGAGGAGCCGGAGGAGCCGCGGGAGATGAAGCAGGCGGCGACAACGGCGGAGAAGCCACAGGAGGAATATGTGGAGACTCAGTGGGACGGGTGGACGAGGGCAAGACAGATATAGGTGTATCTAGAAAGGTCAAAAAAGATAAAGACTCCACAGAGGAAGCTGAAGGAGAGGCAGGACGTGGGTAGAAGGGACGAGACTCGTCGAAAGTCACATCCCGAGAAATCTGCATCCGTCGACCAACAGGATCCCAACACCGATAGCCCTTGTGCTCGCATCAGATCCCGAAAAACACACTCAACAGATGAAGCGGTCGGTTTGGTGCGTTCTCGAGGGCGAGGAGAACGAGCAAACGCAACCAAATGCATTTAAGGGCGAGTAGTCGAAGGAGACCACGGAGACGCCAACAGGATTGCACCTCAAGAGCGTAAGAAGGCCGATGTTGACGAGATAGGTGGCAGTGGAAATAGCCTCTGCCCAAAAGTGAGGTGGAATAGAGGCGGCAATCATCAGAGCACGAGCCGACTCAAGGAGGTGACGATGCTTGCGCTCAGCAACACCATTCTGAGCATGAGCACCAGGACAAGAGAATCGAAAGCAAGAGTGCCCTGTTTCAAAGAAGAAAGCCGTGCGTCAGTAACGAGAGAGGTACTCGCCAGCAGAGTCAGCACGAAAGACACGATAGGAGTGGAGAACTGTTGTGCGGACCATAGTGGCAAATTGTTTATAGATAGACAATGCCTCACTACGAGAAGACATGAAATATATCCAAGTGTGGTGAGAGAAATCATCTATAAATATAATATAATATCGATGACCCCCTTTCGAAACGAAGGGAGCCGGACCCCAAACATCTGAATGAACAAGATCAAATGGACGCTGAGACACTGACTCACTATGAGGATAAGGAAGCTGAATCTATTTACCTAACTTACAGCCCTAACAATCTAAAGACACATCTCCGAGATGCACCGAAGGCCACGCATTTAACTAAAGACGACAGACGAGATCCACACAGATGGCTAAGACGGTGATGCCATCGCTGAAAGAGCCGGTAAACGGAGTGGCGGCGGAGAGACCGGCGGCGACGGTGGCGGAAGGAAGGTGAAGCGCCAAGCTCCCAGAGATGCTGTGAGTCAAGGCGCCGAGGGCCGAACCAACCGAGCTCCCGTGTGGCGCCCCAACACAACAAGAGTCGAGTCGAGAATGACCCGACAACTAAGATCAGTAATCTGCACAGCAGAAAGAAGCTGCATGGTAAGGCGAGGAACATGAGCAAATGTAAGAACATTAAAAGATGAATTGCTAAGAGGTCCTCAACCGAGACGTAAAGAGAGGTACCATCAAGATCGAGAACACTAACAGAGAATCAAGAGGTGTAATGAAGGACAGTGGAAGAATCAAGTCATGTGAAAAGATGCTCCAGAGTCAAGAATCCACGGGAGGTACCGACCGTAGGGGGTGGTTGCTCAGTGCCCGGAGAGTCGAGAGCGTAACCTCGCAGAACCTATCGAGGAGAACTCAAGCGGCAAGCAAAGGCCGAAACCGGCTATCTCCCCGCCGAGAGAGAAATCGCTGAAGTAATCGACACAGACGTCGATGTAGAAGACGGCCGTTGCTAGTAGAAGAACGGCGTGAAAGATGCCGCTTCTTCTTATAGCACTGGGACTCAATGTGGCCGACCTTATCGCAGTAGGAGCAGTGAGGACGGCCACCGCCAGATGGAGGGCGGCCACCACCACTGTGGCAGCCGCTGGAGGAGGCAGTGTGCTGAAGCGTGGAGCAGTCGGTGTAGCAGGTGGACGAGCGGCGAGCACGGAGGGGAGCGGCATCGCATCAAGACCACTCAGCGAAGTCTCCTCTGCAGATCTCGGTAAGAGCCTCTAGGAGAGTGACACGAGGGTGGCGTGCAAGTAGTCGGGCACGCCTCGCCGAACTCGAACTTCGGGGCGAAGCGAACGTAAATCAGACACACCGAAACTCGGTCAAGACGACATCCAGCAAAGACGGACAAAGGACAAATACCAAGTGCGGAGAGAGTCCAATGACGCCAGACAACAGAGCTCAGGCGAGAAAGCGCCAACAAGAGCATCACCTGCTGAAGAGAGTGCTCTGGCGGACCACGGACAGTAGAGAGCATCACCAGAGGGCTCAGAGTGTCGACGAAGGTGAGTCCACATCCGAAAACCGAGGAGAGTCCCACAACCTCGAAGAGAACCGAGGTCGACACCGCAATGAGGACAAAGCAAGCAGCCGAAAGTGTCGCTGCTGTATTCACCGAGTGTAGGCGGTCGATCGATCCTGTAAGAATCCGAGCCTCTGGTAGGCGAGGCAACCTCATCATCGCAAGGCGCTGGCCTCAACAAAGCAGCTTTGTTTGTCGTTGCGGGCGGCAATGCGACAGCGAGGCTTCGTCCGAGGAATAGGGCAAGGCGGGCAGGTGACATCGCCAGAGAGGACGCCCCAGAGACGAAGACCACACATGTGGATGCGCATGCGAGACACGAAGTCGGTGTAATTAACACCATCGAAGATCACCGGCAATGAGGGAGGAACGGTGCCCATTGGTAGGCGTACCGACTGGCCACGGGCGATCAAGGCAAACGGTTCAACAAAGGCGCCGACGGCGCGCAGTTAGAGCTACGGTTTTTTTTTGCAGCGGGCTAAAAGAATTGGGCCAAAGCCTCTCGGCCCGCTACCATAGATAGAACACACACGCCGGCACGTGTAGGGTTTCCCCTTTGGTGGCGGCGTCTGCCCGGGTGGCGACGGTGGCTTTTCGAGCGCGAAGCAAGCGGCGGCCGATCCCCGGCGTGAGGAGGCGGCGGCGGGTCTTCGGGAGGAGGGACACTGGGATGGAGCCGGAGAGGCTGAGCCGTGGGAGCAGGAGCTCCTCTGCGTGGCGAGTGGCTTTTCGAGCGTGAAGCAGGCGGCGGCCGATCCCCGCCGCGAGGAGGCGGCGGCGGGTCGGACACCGGGATGGAGCCGGAGAGGCTGAGCCATGGGAGTAGCAGCTCGATGACGCAGAGATCGGGAGATCGCCGCGCAGAGGAGCTCCTGCGATCTCGTAGGCGGCGGCCCGATTCGATTTGGAGCTTGAAGACGGCGCGGTGTTCTCCAAGATCCAGGTACAGCGTCAGTCGTCGTGGCTCGGGAGCGAGCAGAGGCGGTGACAGATGACGAAGATCACGCCGTCGCCCGCCAAGAAGCCGAGGGTCGGTAGGGCGCGAATCTGGCGTGGGGACGCGGGATCTCGCGCGAAGAAGCCGAGGCGACCGACGATGGAGCGGCGGATCGGCGGATCGGGTGGAGAGGCCGACGAGGCGACCACGAAGACGAAGCACAAGAGCAGAGGCAACGGGGCGGCCGTCATGTGAGAAACCCTAACCCTAGTTTGGCTCTGATACCATGTTATGAATAGCGCTTGTATTCAATATGAGGCCAATGGGCCAGTATATATACACAAAGTACAGGTGGTGAATATGCAAATAACCCCTCATAACAATGGGGAATAACACACTATACATATATCTCTAACAGTTCCTACGTACCCCCTTACAAGAACTGAAGAGTTCAACTCACTACCCATGTGTGATCACCTTATATATATATATATATATATATATATATATATATATATATATATATATATATATATATATATATATATATATATATATGACACCTGTTTATACTCCCTGAGTATGTACTTCTACTTTTCAAGATACTTAAATACCACTTATAAGATACTCCAATGCGATTTGATTGAATTTTTTCATTGGAGCCCTTTGTTTTTTGCTATATACCTTTCTTCGTATATAAAAGAAGTACATACACAAATTTTGCTTTAAAAACTGAGCTTTGATGAAATTTTTCATGAAACTCACTTTGGAGTATCTTATAATCACTATTGAGTATGCTCAAATTGATATATATATATATATATATATATATATATATATATATATATAAATGGTACTGAAATGGTATACTCTTGGGAGTACGACTCACATCTCATATACTATTTAAATCGTATTATTATACCTCTTTATCAATTTGAGTATACTCCAATAATGATTATAAGATACACCTAAAGTGAGTTCCATGAAAAATTTCATTAAAATCCACTTTTATAGCAAAATTTGTGTATGTACTTCTTCTATATATGAAAATGGTATATAACAAAAATAAAGAGCTCCAATAGAAACTTTTCAATCAAGTCATATTGTAGTATCTTATAATTGGTATTTAAGTATACCGAAAGTGATAAAGAAGAATAATATGATCATTTAAGTGGTATATTGAAGTGAGAATACATACTCCTAAGAGTACAAAACGGGCATCCTATATATATATATATATATATATATATATATATATATATATATATATATATATATATATATATATATATATATAATTATCGCACTTGAATGATCCATAGCTTCTTCCCTTGCAACGCTAACTGCAGCAACTAAAGCACACAGCTCCTTCACCAAGAGTATAGTTCGATTTTATCGTGTCTCCAATTTATTGGCTCGAACTTGACCGTATCACCGTGTCAATACGATTTGATTCATGAAATAATTCGTCACATGGCTCCTTTACCATCTTGACACACACAAGTTGAAAGAAATCGAATTAACTCTTGGAACCCTTTCTTTACTCGCATTCATTAATCAGTGGGACATGCATGACTCACGGGAGAGGTAATATATTGAGATTTTTACCAGATTTGGTAAAGATGTACGTACGAGGCTCAATTGGTAGTGAAAAAACAGAAAATACGTATTGATCCCACCATTTTACATATTATTGTGGGCAGGGACGAATCCACCGGGTAGGCTTCATCGCTGAAGCCTATCCGTCACCGGCGCCCGAAACACCCTGTAATACTCCGTTTTCGTTTAGAAAGAATTCAGTTCGAATTTGAATTTTAAAAGAGAAAATTTTCGGCGTTTCGTCTGTTCTTCCAGATTTGGGCCTGGGCCTTTGGCCAGCAGGCCCGAGAGGAGGCCCTATGGGCCAAGGGGGGGCATCCTTGCAGCCCAAAGGGAGGGGCATCCGTGGGGCCCATGGCCCATTAGTGGCCGGCCAAATAAAAGGGGGGAAACCCTAGCACCCCCACTTTTTTCCCTCTCCCTCCCCCTCCTAGCCGCCAACCACCTTCCTCCCCCTTGTGCGCCTCTTCCAGCAGGGGAACCGCCCCTCCTCCACCCCATTGGTGACACCCAAGGTCCAGGTATGATGCTCCTCCTCCCCTAGACCTTTCCCCGGGTGCCGTAGAGGAGAAATAGGACAGATTCGTTTGGGATCAGGGTCAGTCTGCTGTAAACCCTCTCTGTCCAGATTGTTACGTGGGCGTTTTCGCGACCTTAGAGGCCGAACCAGTAGTTTTGATCTCCTAGAGATATGTAGAGGTTGTCCTTAACTTTCTATGGCCGCTGAGTTCACTTGATTCCGACCTTTGAGTCAAAAGATATGGCTGTTTTAGTATCCGCTGTCCAGATTTCTGACGAAACTGAACTGATGTGTTAATTTGCAACTTATGATTTGGTAATTGACAGAATCTGGGATTTCTCCCAACAAGGTTATTGTAGGTAATTTGATAACCTTTCCGGATCGACAAAGATTGATCAATTCGGAGTTATAGATTAAAAGTTATGGTCATTTTGGCGCCGCTATTTATTCTGTAGACAGTTTTTCTGTGCTGAAAGTTCACCTGCCTGTTAACGAACTAAATTGGCCGAATCAAATTATCTTGCCAACTAGAGAATTGTGGGTTTGTCAGTTAAGAGTCCACAGAAACTGGGTTCACCCCATTTGGAGTTCCAGATCAAGAGTTATGCCATTTACCGTGCTGCTGCCCAGGGACGGTTTAGGGCAGAATGTGTTAATTTTCAGTTTGGAGGTTCTAGTTATATTTTGGAATCGCCGGGGCGTTGTAGAACTTTATCTAGTATTGTCATGTTCGTCGATCCTTATTTCAGTTATTTGTTTGTTAGAGGTGAAGCTTCAGGTTTGGGAGCACCGCAATTGCCTATTAACACGCCGCAACGCTAAAGGCAAGTACCTTAGTATTCCTAGGTTATTGACATGTTGAATGCTTGCCATTGGTATTGAATTTCTAAGTACCATGTTATTTCTTCAATGTTCATATTCAATCCATGTGGTTACCTTCATGATGGAAAGCATGTTCCTTATTGTTCAATATTCATACGTCATACTCAGCATCCATCTTTCATATTTCATCCACGGAGTGGATCGATGTATAAGACCCATCAATTCCAAAGATGGGCACGTAAGACCCACCATTCCAATGTGGGCGATTCGGGACACCGTCTTTAAACGCTTCTTCAGACGGGGGCTTGGGTCCCCGCACTTTGTTAAGTCGGGCTTAGGTGAACACCGACGGTGTATCACCAACAATACCGTATATGCATGTGTGTAGTCCCTTCATTGCATTCCCATCATTCATTCCATCCATTCAACTGCTCGCTTGCGGCTTATTTCATACACTTTAATGATGTTCACATGTTCAAGGTTGTTATGTACTATTCATCAATCGTACTTTGCCGAGTCTCTGACTCACGCTTGCTTTGTTTGTTGTTGTTTTAGGTGATCTTTGAAGTTGGCTCCATGGGGAGGAATAGACACACACTACCTTTCTACTTCACCTTAAGCAATTTCAGATTTCATTTTAGTTCAATTTAATCATTCATTATTGATGAACCGTGATAATAAACGTTAGTCATGGATGATAACTCTTCTCCTTTAAGATTGGTTAATAACCGTGTGTGAACTTAGTTCATCCTTTTGATATAGTTGCTTGCGATCGATTATACTTCGATGATTCGATGTTTGTTGATTACACTATTGTCTTGATATTAATGATTGTTGGAACCTCCCAGATATCTGGGAGGTTCTCACCAAATTTAGAATTTTGTCGTCTGCTTTAGCTTGTTAACATGTTAGTTGAGTAGCATTCCACCCTCGTAGGACCGGGGTGTTACATTGGTATCGAGCGGCTTTAGGTCCGTGGTTAATAGAAATATATTAAAATGACACACCGTGCACGAGGGGTGGGCTGGGTAATTCGCTGCTTCCGTATTTCTATTACTATGTTTCATTCGTTGAGCAATTGTTGAATTGCTTCATACTATCTTTCTTGTTGTTAATCTATGATCCGCTATGATCTTCTATATCCATGAAATTATTCTATGATTACTATGAGATGACCTTATATTCATAATTGATTATATTGGTTATGTGTGATGATAAAGGAGGTTAAGAAGTTGAGGTCGTGGTTGTTGCCACTCGATTCACCAAAGCTACACCACCGCTCATGGTAGACTTAATAGAGTAGTTACCTTAATACCATAGTTGCGGGAGTTGAGCGCAGCCGTTTTAGAAAGTTGTTTTTCTTGACCTCTAATCTTGACAAATTCTTGTTCTGTGGTAGATGATGAATTTTTCTTGGGTTCGTGGTTCATGGTAGTTGTTTTGTTTCAATGGGTCTCTAATGGTTCTCTCAAACAATTATTGTTTTCTCGATCGTTGAGTTGTTTTTACTACTTGTGATTTTCGCCTTTTGGCAATATAGATAATTCCATGGTTGTTCCTTCTTTCTCATTAGAAAAGATTGACTCGCTTATTCGCTTGATAGTTTGGATAATGAGAGTTTTATGTTGCACATTTGTTAACATGAGAAAGCTTTGGCTCTATGTATTTCTTTTGGATTACCCCGAGTGTTGAAGCTTAATGCATCCCTTTTCTGATGGAAATTGTTAAAAACCTTTTGTGATGCCTTGTTATGGTTAAGTCAGAGGTTGTAATCAAATAACTTGATATGGTATGGGTATCAAGTTGAGTCATTGGTGTGGTGCATAATTAATGTTAATTAGTAACATTGGAAGTGAAATTGATTAAGATGACGTTGTCTTCTACTAGATCTTGATGAACTCAGATATAAGAATAGTGACCGAGAGATATTAAGAAGTATGGAACATTGATGAATTAGCTCGGTCATTAACATTGTTTAGATTGCTAAACTTGTTGGGTTCTTTGGTTCCAAAGTGATTACTTTAAATGAGTGGAAAGGGAAACTAGAGGAAATGCTAGATTTACATATTCCTTAGTATGATTAAATATTGGAATTGTGTACAACCGGTTGAAGGGATTGAATATCGGTGAATCTAGAATTTATGGGAGGAGTTCAATATAGTTCTTCTATATAGAATGACGCAATGAATTCGGTTGTAGTGTTGTTGAGACTTTGATCGATAGAAGATTTTGATTTTTGAAGTTTTAGTGTATTTCTGCCAAAAGCCAAATAAGAGGAGGAACAGTTGAATATGTGTTCGTAAATATCCATGTAATTTGGGAAGGAAAGAAGGTAGCAACCAGATTTCATAATGAAGCCAGATGACAACAACAATGGTTGGAGTATAACTGTTATGTGTTGAAGTTTGATGTTGAGCCTCACTAAAAGTTGAATTGATATGATATAATAGGGGGCTTATGCCCACATGATTGTGAAATCATAGGATGATAAATGTATCTTTGATGAGAAGGTTTTGGTGGGACCTTTTCAATTGTGTAGTAGACCCCTTCTAAACTTAAGAGGTTGATGTAGTGAGGTTGTATGGTTTTGGTATACTCGCTTTTGAAGATGAGATGAAAAGGTGGTATGAAACAATTTGGTGGAACTTTGGGGCTTTCTAATGGAATAGTTGATGTTAAAGATTCGTGTTCGAGTGTATTATTCTTGATGTTAGTAAGATTATCTCGCAAGAGATTGTGGCTTGTGTGTGTGGTGATAATTCTTTTAGAAATAAAGTAATTTGATCGTCTTTTCGTAATTTTGATTTAGTGAGAGTGTTTTGAGTATTATGCTTGTGATCATTTGGACCTCTTGAGTTATGTGGTGATTGAGGTTGTTTTGAGCAAAGTGTTATATTGAAAGATTTTATTGGTTCTTAAGTGGTTCCCGTGATTTGGGTTTCAAGAGCTTATCATGTTTAAGCCGGCAAAGTGATGTAGTATTCACGTAAAATAACTTTCCTTGTTAATGGAAGGAGTGGAGTATAAGTATCTCGAGATTTAAGTCGCTTTCAAGAACTTGCGCTTATTTGAGTGTGCTTAAACCTCATGCATTTGTTCCATAAGAGTTTATCAATTTTCAAAGGCAATACCTTCTTCTTATTTGGGGTTGATCTTCCTTTCGTGCGGGACTTGTGCCCTCAACTGCTCACTTTTCCCCTTGGTCATCTGTTCACCGCGAGTGGTAAATGTTTTTCTATGTGGTGAAATTATTTTCATTTGTTTTTCTTTTGAGAAAGGATTCATCGATTCGTTTCACAGGAGACTTTCGAAGTGTTTATTCAATGTGATTGTGAGACCTTGGGTTGTAAGTTATTCGATGAGCATTGGAGGATGAAATAATTTTGTAGAATAATTCTTCGAGAGAAGGTTATCTCAATAGAAGAGTGCCTTTGGAGGTTAAACTGATTGCATTGTTACAACTAGTAGAATCTATAGTGAGACGTGGTCCAAGTTCTTTTGTTCATTTCAATGAAACACGTAATTATCCAAAGTATGGAAATCTTGATCAATGTATTAGAGTGTCGCGGTTGAGTACCTTGCACCAGCCAGCGAGATGAAGTATGATGGTGTTGTAATGAGAGTAATATTAGCGAAGTAATCGATCGTTAAAGAGATTAAAGAGATAGCCGAGATTGTTGGATTATTGCCGAATGTCTTGGTCTTAGTAAGTAACTCTCTATGAGTTAGAGTCTTCCTAAAGATAATTGGGTCGAGAAAATATTTTCGTGTTGATGTTAATGCGCGAGTATGTTTGGATTGTGAGAATTTTAGGGATTTAATCTGAGGTTTCCCCTATCTTCTATATGAGAAGTTCATTGTATGAGTCTTGGAGTTTAAATTTGGGCTTTGCATTTTATGCTAGGACTTTTGTCGCCCAATGATTATGTGTAGAGGAAGTAGATTAGGGGAACAGTGGGATGATCATTGATAGAACCCTTTTGATGAAGTATATGAATGTATGTGCCGAGGATTCCGAGTTGTTTACTCTTAAAAGATTGAGGTGATGTGATTACGCAGAGATCTATTCTCGAGATACATTGGGAGTCAATTGACAAATTAATTATGTTAGTAGAGGAGTTGTTGAGAGAAAGTTTCTAGGAGTCGATAGAGCCTCTATACAGAGGTGTGGGTGATATATTTCGACTTGAGCATAGCGCTGAGAATGCTAAGTTAAGAAGAGATGAGTTAGTGTGTTATGCGATGAATTGGAATTCCAAGGCTTGAGAGAAATTTTGTTTCTAAGGGAGAACCCGAGAAACGGTTGTTTCTCGAGTAGTGCAACGCTTTGTTTTATTCCCGCTTGAGCAATGTGTCGTTGACGTTGTCTTTCGCAAATTGAGTTTGACTTTATGTTTGGCATGTGTGGTTCTTATAAGTTCGAAATATTAAAGGAAGTATTCAATTTGGGTATTTGCGAAGTTTCTCTTTCGGCTTAAGGGTGTTTATTTGTAACCGCCTATTTGGAAAGCGGAAGGAATTTCATGACTAATCTTCGCTTTTGCATTTGACCCTTTGGTTTGGAGTTGATTTTCTTGGTTGTGATGAAAATTTGTTATTTTCATTTGGGAGCCGTTTTGTTAAGGGCGGTTTAAAGCGAGTTCTGTTGTGTGTTCCGGTTAAAAGAGGAACTCCTTGTTAAAATGAATAAATCAATGGAGAATTGGGACGAGTGTTCCATGTGTGTTGCGCGATGTTATGCGGCTTTAGTACCAAGGAGGAAGTTGGCCCAAGGTACATTGGTTTGTTTTCGCCAATTGCGGAGATTAGAAGGTAGATGAGGCGCTATGGCCATCTCGGTCCATACGCTGTGTAGCAACTTTTGGCATGTCCGGTGCCGAGTGTGTACTTGTGAGATCTAGAGTTTGATTTTCGATTCATCGTGGTACCACCGAGTAGTATCTTACTTTCGAGTCTTATCCGATGAATGTACCGGAATGTTGGGTTGAGTGTTAGATGAAACGTCAGATCGCCATTGTGTCGTGGTCCTCACCCCAGAGAGAGGTCACTTGGGAGTTGGAGTTTCACATGTGTGAGCATTATTCGGCTTCGTCAAGAACTGTTATCTGCTTACCGTTGTTAAGTTCTAGTCATGGTTTACTTTCGGTAGATCGCTTTAGATTCGGGTCTAATCCTTAAGGGGTAGAATGTAATACTGCTGCTTAGAAAGAATTCATTCAATTTGAATTTTAAAAGAGAAAATTTTCGGCGTTTCGTCTGTTCTTCCAGATTTGGGTCTGGGCCTTTGGCCAGCAGGCCCGAGAGGGGGCCCTATGGGCCAAGGGGGGGCATCCTTGCAGCCCAAAGGGAGGGGCATCCGTGGGGCCCATGGCCCATTAGTGGCCGGCCAAATAAAAGGGGGGAAACCCTAGCACCCCCACTTTTTTCCCTCTCCCTCCCCCTCCTAGCCGCCAACCACCTTCCTCCCCCTTGTGCGCCTCTTCCAGCAGGGGAACCGCCCCTCCTCCACCCCATTGGTGACACCCAAGGTCCAGGTATGATGCTCCTCCTCCCCTAGACCTTTCCCCGGGTGCCGTAGAGGAGAAATAGGACAGATTCGTTTGGGATCAGGGTCAGTCTGCTGTAAACCCCTCTCTGTCCAGATTGTTACGTGGGCGTTTTCGCGACCTTAGAGGCCGAACCAGTAGTTTTGATCTCCTAGAGATATGTAGAGGTTGTCCTTAACTTTCTATGGCCGCTGAGTTCACTTGATTCCGACCTTTGAGTCAAAAGATATGGCTGTTTTAGTATCCGCTGTCCAGATTTCTGACGAAACTGAACTGATGTGTTAATTTGCAACTTATGATTTGGTAATTGACAGAATCTGGGATTTCTCCCAACAAGGTTATTGTAGGTAATTTGATAACCTTTCCGGATCGACAAAGATTGATCAATTCGGAGTTATAGATTAAAAGTTATGGTCATTTTGGCGCCGCTATTTATTCTGTAGACAGTTTTTCTGTGCTGAAAGTTCACCTGCCTGTTAACGAACTAAATTGGCCGAATCAAATTATCTTGCCAACTAGAGAATTGTGGGTTTGTCAGTTAAGAGTCCACAGAAACTGGGTTCACCCCATTTGGAGTTCCAGATCAAGAGTTATGCCATTTACCGTGCTGCTGCCCAGGGACGGTTTAGGGCAGAATGTGTTAATTTTCAGTTTGGAGGTTCTAGTTATATTTTGGAATCGCCGGGGGAGCGTTGTAGAACTTTATCTAGTATTGTCATGTTCGTCGCATCCTTATTTCAGTTATTTGTTTGTTAGGAGGTGAAGCTTCAGGTTTGGGAGCACCGCAATTGCCTATTAACACGTCGCAACGCTAAAGGCAAGTACCTTAGTATTCCTAGGTTATTGACATGTTGAATGCTTGCCATTGGTATTGAATTTCTAAGTACCATGTTATTTCTTCAATGTTCATATTCAATCCATGTGGTTACCTTCATGATGGAAAGCATGTTCCTTATTGTTCAATATTCATACGTCATACTCAAAGATCCATCTTTCATATTTCATCCACGGAGTGGATCAAGTATAAGACCCATCAATTCCAAAGATGGGCACGTAAGACCCACCATTCCAATGTGGGCGTTCGGACACCGCATTTAAACGTTCTTCAGACGGGGCTTGGGTCCCCAGACTTTGTTAAGTGCGGCTTAGGTGAACACCGACGGTGTATCACCAACAATACCGGTATATGCATGTGTGTAGTCCCTTCATTGCATTCCCATCATTCATTCCATCCATTCAAGTGTTCGTTCTGTGCTTATTTCATACACTTTAATGATGTTCACATGTTCAAGGTTGTTATGTACTATTCATCAACTGTACTTGCTGAGTCTCGGACTCACGCTTGCTTTGTTTGTTGTTGTTTTTAGGTGATCTTTGAAGTTGGCTCCATGGGGAGGGAATAGACACACACTACCTTTCTACTTCACCTTAAGCAATTTCAGGATTTCATTTTAGTTCAATTTAATCATTCATTATTGATGAACTGTGATAATAAACGTTAGCTGTGGATGATAACTCTTCTCCTTTAAGATTGGTTAATAACTGTGTGTGAACTTAGTTAATCCTTTTGATATAGTTGCTGCGATCAGATTATACTTCTGCGATGATTCTGATGTTTGTTGATTACACTATTGTCTTGATATTAATGATTGTTGGAACCTCCGGTATACAGGGGAGGTTCTGCCGAAATTTAGAATTTTGTCGTCTGTTTTAGCTTGTTAACATGTTAGTTGAGTAGCATTCCAGCTCTCGTAGGACTGGGGTGTTACACACCCATACAGCCTTACGTTAGTGAACAAGAGGCTCCAATCATCATGCCTACGCTGCTCAATTTTGAATTGAAGATGGAAGGTAAGAGTTATAGTTACATACCACTGAAAGGTCCACTGGAATGATTGTGTATTGCATGCATTCTCTGTGCCTCCCAATCCTACGTACATGCATGCATGGTTTCACGAAATGTTTTGCTCCAACAATATGTCTCCAAGAAAAGATCTTTTGCACTCGATCGATCCGTGGTTCCTACGTACCCCTTTACAAGAACTGAAGAGTTCAACTCACTACCCATGTGTGATATATATATATATATATATATATATATATATATATATATATATATATATATATATATATATATATATATATATATATATATATATATATATATATATATATATATATATATATATATATATATATATATATATATATATATGAGTATGGTACTCTTGGGACGTACGCTCACGCCTCATATACCATTTAAATCGTATGATTATATCTCTTTATCAATTTGAGTATACTCCAATAATGATTATAAGATACCCTAAAGTGAGTTCCATGAAAATTTCATTAAAATCCACTTTTATAGCAAAATTTGTGTGTATACTTTTTTATATATGAAAAATGGTATATAACAAAAATAAAAGGCTCCAATGGAAACTTTTCAATCAAGTCATATTGTAGTATCTTACAATTGATATTTAAGTATACTAAAAGTGATAAAAAGAATAATATGATCATTTAAGTGGTATATTAGAAGTGGGAGTACATACTCCCGTATATTTAAATGGGCATATATATATATATATATATATATATATATATATATATATATATATATATATATATATATATATATATATCACACTTGAATGATCCATAGCATCTTCCCCTTGCAACGCTAACAGCAGCAACTAAAGCACACAGCTCCTTCACCAAGAGTATAGTTCGATTTTATCGTGTCTCCAATTTATTGTCTCGAACTTGACCGTATCACCGTGTCAATACGATTTGATTCATGAAATAATTCGTCACATGGCTCCTTTACCATCTTGACACACACAAGTTGAAAGAAATCGAACTAACTCTTGGAACCCTTTCTTTACTCGCATTCATTAATCAGTGGGACATGCATGACTCATGGGAGATATAATATATTGAGATTTTTACCAGATTTGGTAAAGATGTACGTACGAGGCTCAATTGGTAGTGAAAAAACAGAAAGTACGTATTCATCCCACCATTTTACATATTATCGCGTGCAGGAGTGAATCCACCGGGTAGGCTTCATCGCCAGGCGGAGCCACGTCCTATTGGCCGCATTTGCCGCTTTGTGGCTCCCGCTTTCAATGAGTCGCCGTCGCTGGCCGTAATGTACGCTCTTCAAAGAGTCAGCCGCACTTTGTTCGTCGCCATGTTCGGCCCCATACTACTCCTTGCTGCAACGCAGCAACGGTGAGCTTTTGAGTAGGAAGGAAATCCTGGGTGTTGTGCTTGGTCGTGTGCTTTCATGGGGGGCAGCGCGGGGTTCATATAGGGAACGGAAGCCGTGTTGTGTCGGTTGGCCCGGGTGATCTCCGACGTACGCGTGCTTGGTCGTGTGCTTTCATGGAGAGCTCACTGCAAGAAGTCGCCGGAGACGGCGATCGCTCGACGTTGAAAGGAAACGAAAGAAAAGAAAAGAATCTGTCGATATTGTAATAGATAGGGTAAAAAGCAGGATTAATGGAATGCAATGGATAGCCTGATTGATTGATTGATTGATCGACCTTACAATTTTACTCTTGCGCGGATTTGCTGGGATTCAGAGGCTTGAATTGCGTCCACTGTCCTGCCTTACATAGAACGGAAATGGTAATTGATGATCGGCGCGTTAATTCTGAGGATCGCATTATCCATTTTGCCGGTTTCTAATACGACCCGTCGATAATTCCCTACCGTGTCAGTAGAAGGAATTCTTCGCTGGTTGCTCTGTGGGACGCGCGCGGCCGGCGTTGCCGTTGCTAGTTTTGTTGTTGGTGCGTGCGCTTGCCATTCTCTCGCACGACAAGGGCACAAGACCGGAGCGGAGGAGCAGGCCGTGCACGATCATGAGCGCCTTGTGGCTGCTAGTAGACGGCAGTGCCGCAGTGGGCTTGCCCAGGCTTTCCAAAGCCGCTGGCTCCGCCCCTGTTCATCGCTGAAGCCTATCCTCCACCGGCGCATGAAACACCCCTCCCCCCCAACCTCCAACGCTGGGGCGCTACCCTGCATCTGCGTGACTGCGTCCAAAAAGAAGAAGAAGCAGGAGGCAGGAGCAATCCGAGAGGCGAGATGGACGGGACTACGGGAGCAAAAGCAGGAGGCCGAAGCAGCGAAGCGCCGAAGCCCAGGCCCAACTCACGTCTGTCCACGTCCCCACTCCCCACCGGTCCCACACGGCAATCCCTTCTCACGTTTCCCTCTTCCTGTATCCCAAAATTCCCCAAATCGGCAAATCCCCAGTCGATAGTGAGGAGAAGCTCTGCTGACCTGAGGCTTGGGGCTGGACCGGCTGGTCGCTGCTGCTTGTAGCAGGCGGTTTAGCTAGGGTTTTACCCCGTGGCGGCCATGGAGGGGGAGGAGATAGGCCTCGTCCTCGCCCGCGCGGCCGCGCCTCCGACCTGCGCTCCAGCCTCCAAGATTTCCGTCTGCATCGCCGCGGCAGTTGCCCGGCCGCCGCCGCAGAGAGACGCCGAGGCGGCGGTGAAGCGGTTGGGTGTCGGGGAGGAGGAAGTGGAGAGCCTCATCGGCATGAACAACGCGCTTGAGTCGCTCGAGCGGCAACTCGCCTCCCTGCAGGTCCGATTCTTGGGGCTCTCATCTCGTAATGGGTCTAGTTCTGTTCATCGGCAAACATGGGTTTTTTTCCCTCCTTTTTGGCGCTCTACTAGTCCGCTGTTGTGCGTGGTAAATCGGTAATGGTAAAGTTATTAGTCATTTAGTCCTTGTTCTGTGATACGAATGGTGTGGTCTATATGGTAAGTTGGGGTATTCTCTGTGATAGGATTTTCTGAGAGATATATGAATTATGGATTGTGGCATTTGTGTGCTCAACATGGTTTCTGCCGTCCTCATTTAATCTGTTGCATTCAATTGGCATAACGACACCGTAATGTAACAAAGCTTTCCTTGACAAAGTTGCCTGATGCTTTTGCTAATATTTTTTAATAATGCCCGAGTGGAGCGTACTTTCCCAAATCTTCTATCTACTGTTCTACCTATTGTGGATTCCTTTACGGGCAAGACCTTCAACAGACGCAAGAAGAATCGAGGAGTCGCACGCCAGGTTATGAGCAGCAAGGTAATAGATGATGTATCCGTTTAGGACTCTTAATATTAGGAAGGTTTTAATTAGGAAATGTGTATTAGATAAGATCGGGAAGAGTTTGTTAGGAACTATTGTTAGCCTGGCGCTGTTATAAAGCGACCAATCTTTGTAATTGAGGGAGGCAAGCAATAAAGAAGTCTTTCTCTTAAAAACTTGAAGCATCAGAGCCTCCTGTCACGGCCAGGGAAGAACCCAGCCGCGACCAGGAGGGCGATACTTCGTCCTTCGCCTGTCGCTATCCCCTGCGTTCCCGTCTTGGTGCGTATCATGTGCACAGCTAGCTTGTTCCTAACGTTTGGTATACAATGCAACAAGCTAACTTGCTAAATTAGCCGCGCAAAACCTTCGGTAAAGATACGCAAAAGATTCAGTCGGTAGCGAAAAACGCGCGTATGTATAAATATGTTAAATTCATCACTTCACACTTGTGTATCTACAGTATAGTTTTCTTACCAATTTACTGAACTCTGGTTTTACTCCAATCTGTACATCAAACAAAATGCCCTGTTTATTGTTGAGTTTGAGTGTGGTACGAATGAAGTTTGAGTGTGATACAAATTTTGTTTTCAACTCCAACTCATAGTTCTAATCATACATGAAGTTTTTCTTGTAGCACTATAAATATATCCATGTAGTACATAGGAAAGATCAATAGTTTCATTATAAACATCTCCTCATACAGTGGAATTGTTTTCTAATGCAATATTTTACCACATAGTTATCTTCTACTACTTCCCAATTATTGCTTCATGCTAACCATTGCGACATTAACACGTATACACATGCAACCATCGCCGATTCGAGCTGGGGATACATGTCACGCTCTCTTTGGTGACCCTAAGCATATTCCCTAGACTGCACTATCTCTACTCCAAGCTTTTTTCTCATTTGCCTCTGTACACCCGCGCTTCTATTTGTACAGGTGCATGATGTTATACACGCTCGACGTCCTCTTCTCTCTTCTCGATTGCTCATCTTCTTCGACGCTGGCCAACTCAACGCCAGGACTTCTTCACTATCGATCCTCTCGGTTGCTACCCTTCTAATGCAATACATTACCACATATTTATCTTCTACTTTCTCAATTATTACTTAATGCCACTACTACGTAAAAGGCCTTTACAGAGCGGTTCAAAACGCCATCACGCATTTGCCCGTGAGCCGCCCGAAGTTTATGGGTCAAGAATGCTAATGGTCATCACAGACGGTTTTCAACCGCTCAGAATAATACTATCACGCACGGTGCAGTAGATGCAACTGTCAGGATAGATTTTACTACCACGATTTCCGCAGAGATAAAACCGTCGTGATATTTCGACTACCACGCATCATTCCGTAGATAAAACCGCTGCGTGATAGTCGATACCACGATTTGTCCGTAGATGAAACCGTCAGGATAGTCGATTACCACAGACGATCAGATATGAAACCGCCTCGTGATAGTTCACTATCACGCACGGTTTCATATACTGCATCGCTCATAGTAAATCGACTATCACGCATTTTTCATATACTGCACTGCCTGTGGGTAGTCTTTTGCATTGCTAAATCTATTTCGCTTATTGGCTAGCCTCGTGAAATGCTAGCCATGCCCTCTGAAACAAGCACATCCAATTCTCATTCATTTCGTAAGCACATCAAAATTGCATTCATTTCGTAAACACATCAAAATTGCATTCATTTCGTAAACAAGCACACATCCAATTCACAAATCAATTAACTAAATTTAACCATTAATGTACATTAATTTACACACATGTACCATTATATATGTTCAATCTATCTCAATCAAGTTCAATCTGCTACATCGTGGAAACTCCCATTTGGATTTATGACCGTCTGCTCAGAATGACGCAAGGTGTGATCGAATTTTTATGAGCTCGCTCTGCTCCAACGCAGCCAGCAATGTTCGCAACTCCGTCGATATGAAGGTTAAATTCGGGCTTATATAAATTGGTAAGTATATATGAAATAATTGTTGAAAGATTGACAAACCCGAGGATCATTGGTGATCGCGAACCGATGAGTAGTTGCATGTTGTGGCAAACATAGTATCCACAGACGCTATGCGGCTTGGCTTTGGTGGCACCGCAAAAATAGAATTGGTTAGTTTGAGAGGCATTGCTACGAAGTGTTATATAGGATTAATGTGTACTAGCTAGCAAGTACCGGAATGTTTGATCATGTTGCGGCGTCCTTCCCTTGATATTCCATCCTTTAGCATGTAACACGTCGAACACCCTCACGTGACTCCAAGAAGTTAGCCTTAGCCATTGCAAAGGAAGGAAAGACTACAATAGAGTTTCTATGGAGGAAATGTGTTTACGATGATTAAACTCCTGATAGTCAGTGAAGTTGTGAGTGGCCCTCTGAGGGAATCTAGGTATATTACGATTTCGCTTTTGGTATAATTACAATTAGAATCCAATGGAACCTACACATGGTATGTCAAGATGGTCATTAAACCTAAGTTCGTGTTGCTTATAAAGTACAAATCAACAAGTATAGCTAGTAGTGCAACACTACTTACTTACGTTGTAGGGCAAAAGTATGAATTCCTTGTTGCGTGAGCCATGAAAAATCTATAATGTAATTCTCGATTTAATGTAGCATTCGCCGTGATGCTTTGCTCGGAGACAACGTGTGGGTCGAGGAAACCTACCGTGATTTCCTTCTTTCGCTTCACAGATCATGTATCTATTATACAAAAGCTAGAGTTATATATAACATTTATCGATATTACACTTAACATTGACCGTGATTGTACACACTTACGATTGTCCAAAGATCGTATGATTGAGACGCCGAGCTCGCCGAGGTTGAAGAGACAGTAACAAGTCGTCGAAGGTCACCGTGAAGACAGGCGCCTTGATACACGTGGTTAAAATGATGCTCCTTGAACTTGACGGTGACACCCGAGCATCGTTGATCAACCGCTTGTTGGACTGCTCCATGTACCATGCATGCAATTCCGCAATCCAAATTCTAGGGTAGGGTCGTCTAACTTCTCGAAACGGCGGCGCCTGGCTTGTATTTCGGCCAAGCGGCAAGAAGGGATATCATGAGAGGACTCGATCGTCTTCGATTTGCCCTTGCCCTTCGCCTCGCTTTGTATAGGTCGACTTCACAAGAGTCGATCGAGCACGAGGTGTAGATGCATGTGATGCAATGGGCCCTTGCCATGTCAAGTCAGAAGCCGGTGCAAGCCAGTCTGTGGACTTGATGCCGCAGCAGACATTCCGTGAAGTTGACACCGAGCGGTAGCTCCAGCGGATGTCCTCTTTGGGCCATCGGATGAATGTTCCAACGGCTTGCCCTAGAGTCATGACCTCATCGTTTGGGGAATTTTCACGGACGGCCTCGAATTGGCACAAACACCGCCCACATTCACTTTTGCGAAACCCGGCGCTAGATTTGCACCGTGCACCAAAGTCGATCTGGGATGGATACACCGCCCCAAGCAAAGATCTAGGGCAATAGAGACATATCTCACTTGAGCTTGCACTTCAGAGCCACCCACGCATATAACGATACAAAATTAGCTACTCCAACAGCCTATCAATGGATTGAGCATTCCGAGATAATAATTATTACCGGATGTCATCGACGGAAAATCTGTCATCACCTATTGTGGTAGGGTTAGGGTTGGATGCGTGCCTACTCGGATGTTTGGGGGGCTAGCGGTATAGTAGGGTAGGGGCTTCCAACCGACTTGGCATTTGCAATCCCTTAATCCTTTTCTCAAAGGTCTCTATCTGCTTTTGCTCGAACGCACGAATCCTTTCCTCAAAGGATTGATTGAATTTTTCAAAGAGCTCATCTCTCGAGGATGCACAAAGATCCTCTCGTAGCTTTGCATCGTGCTCGCTTTGGCTCTCTTCCTACTCCCAGACGATCCGAGTCCGCTTGGAACCATTGTTCCCATGTAACAAAAACACGGCGCCTCTCGTGCGACTCGGATGCTCATGCTTTCCTAGAGCCGCAGAGAGTATATCTTTCTCCCTATCCGCTCGAATGAGCCTTGGGAAGATTGTGCACTCAACGTTATCTCGCAATATAGCCCGACATGTCATTTCACTTCCTATGAAGTTATGGAGTAATTACAAACTAGGTAGTTCGATATCTTACCAGCGTTGGGACACTTCCGGTCTTCGGGTTTGGAAAGTACACTTCCGTGGGCGAATACATAACCTCGCAAATAACCACCGCTTCGGCCAAGCATTAGTGATCTCGAGAAATAGCAGGAGAGATTCAAACCGCTTGCTCGCTGCTCTCGATCCTCCATATCGGGCTTTACCCGCATACCAGCCGCCGAGTCCGTGGGGTGCTTGTTTTTGCTCGAGGGCCGTGTCGCCAGACTTTCACTCTTAAATTCATCTGTCGTCTTCTTCGCCACAAACTCGCCCAGACTCTTCCAACAATAGATACTTGTGGAAGGGCGGCTTCAGATCCTTCTCCACGTAGTTCTTGACAAGCGTGCTTTGAAGTTCTTCCACGCTTTGCACGCCAGTAGCAACGCTGTCGTCGTCGCACGAGTCCGTGAGTTCTTCCGGATCTCGAACGATGCGAGAATTTCCGCCAAAGATAGCGCTTTGCGATGGTCCGCACCACCTTCCACGAATCATAGGTGATCTTGACCCGCTCCGTGCAACTATTCCGACCATTCTCCGGAATGCGACGCCGCTTTCGGCGAGGATTGATAGGGTCCTGCATCGATCGACCTCCGTGATGGTAAATCGCCCGTGGGCCTTTTCGATATTCCTCTTCTTCTACCGCGGTTGGATATTGTTCCAGAGGATGGTGCATCATCGACACATGAGGCGGCGATGACTCGAAATGAGCGGAAGACATCTTCACAAGAAATAGAATTATCATTGCAATGTATTCCAAGAGCGAGATCAAAACAAATACCATATGAATAATCGACTAGAACAAATACAAATTCCTAAAACATGTACAATTATCATGAAGGACCATGACAGATTATTGATAGAAATAGTTAGGAAAGGGCGTGGGGTCGATCGGTAACTTCGGCATTGGTTACCTTTAGGCGCGACGAGACCGACGAGTAGGGAGCAAGACGAGCAAAGAAGGCAGCGTCAAGGGGAGGCGCCAAGGCTTGGGGAGGGAGGAGGCGGGCTCGGGGCAGGAGGCGCGGTGGGCTCTGGGGAGGCGCGCTGGGCATCAGGGAGGAGGCTCAGCGGGCTCGGGGAGGCGCGGGCTGGAGGAGGAGGCGGCGGCCGACGGATCGGGAGGAGTAGCGCCGGGCTCGAGGAGGCGGCGTCGAGGACGGTGGCGACGGGCTCGGGGGAGGAGGGAGCGAGAGGAGTTGAGAAACTTAATCATTTGAGAGTGGCGGGCGCGGCAAACCCTAGCTAGAGTCCGAATGTAAATAGATGGATATCACGCACGGTTCTAAATTAGAACTGCTCAGGATACCTATCTATCGCTGCATTTGTTCTAACTTAGAACCGCTCGTGATATGTGATGAATCACGACGGTTTTAATAACCAACCGTCAGGATATGTGATATATCATGCACGGTTCTAACTTAGAACCGCTCGTGATATATGTTGATCACGACGGTGTTAATAAACAACCGTCTGTGATATATATAGCATGCACGGTTTTGATAAACAACCGCTCGTGATATATATGTGAGACGGTCGTAGTTCAAACCGCTCGTGATATTATTTTGTATTGGTTAATATATCTAGATCGATTCGCTTATTGGCTAGCCTCAGAAATGCTAGCCATGCCCTCTCAAACAAGCGAGAAAAGACAACAAGTACATGTATATACATCCAATTCACATTCATTTGAGAAACAATCACATCCCATTTCACAAGACAAATCAATTAATTAACTCAAATGAACTAAAATTAACCATTCATCGTAATGTATATACATATACACACATTGTTCAATTAATCTTTAAAATTAGCCCTTCATGATGATCGACGCGTATGTAGCTAGTTTAGTCATGTTCTTCTTCCTCGACCCTTATGCCGCTTCCGAAAGGAGGCAACTCGTCAAATTGATTGTATTCTTCCTCGCCCACTACATTCTCAACTCCGACAATCCTCCTTTTTCCATGAAGAACTACGTGGCGCTTCTTATTTGCCGGGTCGGTAACATAGAAGACTTGAACAACTTGGTTAGCGATGACGAATGGTTCGCCTTTGTATCCGACACGCTCGAGGTCCACGGTAGTGACGCCTGCTTTGTCGACCTTCACCGTGGGAGATGGACCCAACGGCACCAAATAGGGGATCTTGAAAAGCACGAGTCGAGCTCCCATATCTCCTCTATTTGCCCATAGTAGGAGCTCCTCGACCCATCGCATCTTGAATGCATCTATGCGGACACCGCTGCTCGTTAGTGCTTTTTATATCCCGAGCTCACAGATAGAATGTGTACCCATTTATGTCGATCCTCGCCATGTTACAAGCTGTAAATGTTGGCCCTTTTGCCAACCATGTCAAGATATCACTTGACGAGCTCCTAGCAAGTCGCTCCTTCAACCATTGGTTGAACCGTCTGCATTGTGTTGTCTCGTGATCCAAACATCCGCCGCAGCGGATTACATTGTCAAGCACGCCCTTGTCTTTGGTCGATATCTGAGGACACTTCACCATGTGTTGCAAGACCGTGAAATGGGCTTGAGCATATGCATCCATATTTGGAGTGATTGCTTTCCTTCCGATGGTCCCGATACCCTCGAGCCTCCCTCATGGCGAGATCGAGGCACACCCATCGGTTCGACTGAGCCATGTAATCGAGGCGTAACTCAATGACCTCTTCGGTTGCATAACCTTCGACGATCTTGCCCTCTGCCGAGATCGATTCCGTACATATGACTTGAGAATTCCCATGAACCTCTCGAACGGGTACATGCTACGAGGAACACGGGCCCGCACATCTTTATCTCCTCACAATATGAACAATGAGATGGACCATGATATCGAAAAACGACGGAGGGAAATACATCTTAAGATCACATAGTGTCGTCACCACCTCGCCTGCAGAGCATCTAGTCCTTCGAGATCGATGACCTTCTCGAGCAATTGTGTTAAAAAAATAACACAACCTCATGATTGTCTCTGACCTTGATCGGCAAAATACTTCTAATTGCAACAGGAGCATTTGTGTCATCAACACATGACAATCATGAGACTTCATGCCAATTAACTTCAAATCTTTTATCGAAACAAGTTTCTTCATGTTGGCGAGTAACCGGACGGAACTTTCACGCCATGCAAGCACCGACACAATTCGGTTCTCTCGCCTTGGACAGAGTGTAACAAGCGGGGGAAGGTATGTTCGTCCTTATCGGTCCTTGTTGGTGCTAACTCAGTCCGATGTCCATATCAACCAAGTCAAGCCGCATGCGTTGACACCATCCTTTGTTTTGTCACGAATGTTCAAGAAGAGACCAATCAAGTCATCACATACATTCTTCTCTACATGCATGACGTCGATGCAAGGCGAACTTCTAGGTGCTCCCAATAAGGTAAGTCCCAAAATATTGATCTCTTCTTCTACATGTTCTTCTTACTTGTCCTCGATTTACATCCCTTTCCAAGCACAACATCTAAATCCTTAACCATATCATAGACCTTTTTTCCGCTTAAATGCCTTGGAGCTGAACTGTCCTCCTTCTCTCCGTTGAATTGTTTCTTCATCCTGCGGTATGGTTGAGCCCTCCGAAGGAACCTACGATGACGATGTACACGGTTTTGCGCGAGTGATTCACCACACACTCTCGGTATCATCTAAGCGGTGAGTCTGTGCTTTGGCCCTTTTGTACTCGGCCCGACAGATTAGCAAGGGCAGGATAATCATTTATGGTGCGTAACAACAAGGAACGTAAAGTGAAGTTCTCTCGCTTGTACGCATCCCATACCGCACCTTCAATCCACAAGATTTTTAGATTTTCCATCAATGGTGCTAGGTACACATCAATATCATTCCTGTGTTGCTTCGCCCTTGGATAAGTATCGACAACAAAATATACTTCCGCTTCATACACAACCAAGGAGGAAGGTTGTAGATACTGAGCGTCACGGCCAAGTGCTATGTCATTTGCTCATGTTACCGAAAGGATTCATTCCATCTGTACTCAATCCAAACCTTATATTCCTCGGTTCCGCACCAAGTCTGCAAACCTCCTATCGATGTTTCTCCACCGGGCGGAATCAGCAGGTGTCTTAACTTTCCGTCATTCTTACGCTCCTCGAGTGCCAATACTGCTAGCTTTTGCATTCTTTGGGTTCGCAAAACCGCTTCAAACGGGAATTACAGAAGATACCACGCCACCTTAGCAGAGAGTCCTTTCTTCACATCGATTCCTCGTCGTCATCGATTGCTTCTTATGCTTGTATCGGGATGCGTTGCACACCGGAGATACATGCATGTTTGTATACTAGTTACGGTAGAGGATACGATCGTTCGGACATGCATGTATTCTTTCTACTTCCATTCCCAATGGACAAAGAACCTTTTGGCTTTGTAGGTGGTTTTGGGCAACTCATTTCCCTCCTAAGCATGTCCGCTAAGAGACCTAACACTCAGTGAAACTCTTGTCGGACCAACCGTTGCTTGCCTTCAATTTCAGCGGTTTAAGCACGGATGACAACCTTGTGTATTCCGACTTGCGGCAGGGAACAAAGGTTTCTCCGAGTCCTCCATCACGCCGGAATTGAACATACTCCCTCTCATCACGCTTCCCTTCGCATCGCTAAGCATCTCGATCTAGATTGTCATCGTGCGCACCTTATCCGAATCGGAACCACAATCGACATCATTCGCAAGATATCGTTGACTTCTGTATAATATGCATATCGTTGACTTCTGTATAATATGCTCTTCACCGTGGATCGGTCCAACGTGTATAACCCTTTTGAAACCCCTTCAATCAAGTGTGCTTCGATCTGCGCTCGGTTGTTAAACATCTTTAGATTCTCGCAATCAATGCATGGACAATACATATATTCCGCCTTTATTCAACATATCCTCCTCGCCAGCTCTTGTAAAAGCAGACACGCCATTAATGTACTCTTCACTCACACGGTTCTCGGTGTACATCCAACTTCGTCCATCACACGGTTCGTATTGAAAACCCCGAAAATAAATAAAAGGGTGATGACTTTCAAAGCGTATTTTACGAGGCTTAATAATTACGATTTTTTCATTTTTACATTTTTTCGATTTTATTAACTTACATGTGGGCCCTACTTGTCGCTGACTCATTTTTATTTCATGATTTTATTTATAAAATCTATGGCGATCCCACATGTCATAGACTCGTTATAGTTTATTAACTAAATGATTAAAAACAGAGGATTAATTTGAAGCTCAAACCGGGCTTAGGGGAGTGACATCGCATTGCTATATAGTCGTGGCTCTCGGCCCTAAGGTCTCGCTTTGGCGAAACCGACGGTGATGTCCCATGGAGCGCTGAAACTAGCGATTTCGACGTAGCGCTCAAACTACTCAAATTAAAGGATGCTTATGCTTCATATCTCACCTCGATCACGAGGAAGGTGTCAATGAAAGTCGGGAAGGTCCAAGCGCGGTGGGTCGCCGATCGGTGAACAGGCGGCGACGGCAAGCTCCTCGGCGACAATATCTGGTGAAATGGACCAGCCGGCTCGGTGAGGTGAGGCGATGTACTCAAACCGCACGAACGGCGATGGACCTATCGTGGCGCCAGAGATATGGAGATCAAGAAGACTATATCTGTTTTGGCCGGGAGGCGAGCTATATATATACGTCTGTGATGAGTTAATTATCACGACGGTTTTAACAAAACCCGCTCGTGATATTGGGCAATATCACAGACGGTTCATGTTTGGGGAACCGCGTGAAGTATCACGAGACGGTTCCAAACATGAACCGCTCGTGATATTACATCTTCGCGAGCGGTTTTTAGCGCGAGAATAACACGACGGGTGGGTAACAAAAACCGCTCGAGATTGTGTTTATCTGAGCGGTTTCGATGAACCGCTCGTGATCGTGTGTCGATATAGCATTTACGTAGTAGTGTGCTAACCATTACGACATCAATACACATACACATGAACCTGTCGCTGATCCCAGCTAGGGACACATGTGACGCTCTCTCCGATGACCCCGAGCATATTCCCTACAGCTGCACAATCTCTACTCCAAGTTTTTTTTGCTCCTTTCACTCTGTACACATGCGCTTCTATTCGTACAAATGCATGATGTTATACATGCCTAACGCTCTCTTCTCTCGTGTTGATCGCTCATTTTCTTCGATGTTGGCCAACTGAACGTTGTGGCTTCCTCACTAACCGTGGTGATCTCCCATCTTCACTAATGTCGACATGTCTACGTTAGTCGTTATCTAACAATATTTGAGAATATTTTTGCCATCGCCGGCGACGACGTGCCCCTCACCAGTGATGGCACACTCCTAGCTACCCCTATAACCCTATATCGTCCATAGCTTGTCTTCAATGCAAATATTCATCTCCTCTCTGCCAAGGCTTCCCCATCATTGAGCTTCTTTGCCCATTAACTTCTTCAACAACACCGACGCTCACCACTTGTCATCGCGGCCCTTGACTCCTTCAACACTAAACTTTCTCTTCAATGGCTCTGGCAAGTAGCATGACATTGTCATCATCTCCGCTGTCACCGTCTCGGCTCTTCGCTTCCCCATGGGTTAACGTCTTCTTGCATGACAGATCGATGTCATTGCAATCTTTAGTGGTCTCTTTCGACATCATTTATGCCATCATCGTTATAACTTGTATTTTTTAATCAAAATTTTAGTTATTTTTTTATTTTTATTCCAAAGAAGCAATAATAGAAACACATGATCTTGAGAGTGAACGTGGTGGCTTCTTTTGTGTCTCCTCCGACACCATTCGTGTCATCCTCGTTATAACCTTTATTTTTATTCAAAATTTCAGTTATTTTTATTCCATACAAATCAAAAGGCTAAATTTATTTAATTTATTCAAAATTTTAGCTATATTGGGGTTTTTATTTTGGAATTCGCATGGAAATCAAATTGCAAATTTTTTATTTTTTATTCCTAATTTTAGTTCTTTTTCTTGGAATTCTTATGCGAATCCAATTGTTATTTTTTTTCTTTAGTTTTATTTCAATTACGCTTATTTAGAGATTTTACTTTGGAATTAGTATTGAAATCAAATTACTAATTTTAATTTATGTTTATTCGTAATTTCGTTATTTTGGATTGATTTAGTATACAAATATGATTTCTAATTATTGTTTAATATTTATTCTGAATTATAATTATTAGAATTCATATCAAATCAAATTGATAATTTTATTTTTATTCCAATTTTAGTTTTTTGTTGGATTTAGTACAAATCTAAATTCTAATATTGTTTATTTTTTATTATGAATTATAATTATTTAGGATTTTACTTATAAATTTGCATGGAAATCAAATTGCTAATTTTATTTTATTTTTATTCCGAATTTAAGTTTTATTGTATTTGACATTGGCTCTTTTACTTGGGAATTCGTACGGAAATCAAATTACTCATTTTATTTTTTATTTTGAATTTCAGTTTTATTATACTTGACATTGACTCTTTCTTTTAATCTAGATCTGTCACGATCGATGGTGTAGATCTTTTTCTTTTTACACCGATTAACGTGGGAATTTCTAGCCTCTGAGAGCGAACGTGGTGGCTTATTTTGACTTTGCTTTAATAAGATAATAGAAGGTATAACGTTATAAATCTATAACGTATTTATATATGACAAATCTAATCTGTTATAGTCTGGATTGCCTAAGATCGACGGTGAAGATTTTTTTTTGGGATAAATCGGGAGGGGGAGACCCATATCTTATTAGGAAGTTTCATTAAAACTTTTTAAAGAGTACTAAACAGAAATAGGTACATAGAATAATTTCTGATTATTGTTTAATATTTATTCCGAATTATAATTATTGGAATTCGTATCAAAATCAAATTGATAATTTTATTTTATTTTTAGTTTGAATTTCAGTTTTTTGTTGGATTTAGCATACGATCTAATTTCCAATTTTGTTTCTTTTTATTATGAATTATAATTATTTAGGATTTTACTTATAAATTTGTATGGAAATCAAATTGCTAATTTTATTTTATTTTTATTCTGAATTTTAGTTTTATTGTGCTTAATATTGACTCTTTTACTTGGGAATTAGTATGGAAATCAAATAACTGATTTTATTTTATTTTTTATTCCGAATTTCAGTTTTATTTTACTTGACATTAACTCGTGTTTTAATTTGGACCCATCACGATCGACGGTGTAGATCTTTCTCTTTTTACACCAATTAACGTGGGAATTTCTAACTCTTGAGAGAGAATGTGGTGGTTTATTTTGACTCTGCTTTAATAAGATAATAGAAGGTATAACGTTGTAAATCTATAATGTATTTATATATGACAAATCTAATCTGTTATAGTCTGGACTACCTAAGATCGAAGGTGTAGATTTTTTTAAGGATAAATCGGGAGGGGGAGGCCCATACCTTATTAGGAAGTTTCATTAAAACTTTTTAAAGAGTACTAAACAGAAATAGGTACATAGAATGATTTCCAATTATTGTTTAATATTTATTTCAAATTATAATTATTGGAATTAGATATAAAATCAAATTGATAATTTTATTTTATTTTTATTATGAAATTCAGTTTTGTGTTGGATTTAGTACACAAATCTAATTTCTAATTTTGTTTATTTTTTATTATGAATTATAATTATTTAGGATTTTACTTATAAATTTGTATGGAAATCAAATTGCTAATTTTATTTTATTTTTATTCAATTTCAGTTTTATTGTGCTTGACATTGACTCTTTTACTTGGGAATTCGTACGGAAATCAAATTATTGATTTTATTTTATTTTTTATTCTAAATTTCAGTTTTATTGTACTTGACATTGACTCTTTCTTTTAATTTGAACCCATCACAATCGACGGTATAGATCTTTCTCTTTTTACACCGATTAACGTAGGAATTTCTAACCCCTGAGAGTGAATGTGGTGGTTTATTTTGACTCTGCTTTAATAAGATAATAGAAGGTATAACGTTATAAATCTATAACGTATTTATATATGACAAATCTAATCTATTATAGTTTGGACTTCCTAAGATCGACGTTGTAGATTTTTTTAAGATAAATCTGGAGGGGGAGACCCATACCTTATTTGGAAGTTTCATTAAAACTTTTTAAAGAGTACAAAAATAGGTACATAGAAAGACCAAGAAGGGAACGTCGGTATTGGGGCATGACACGCAGGTGCTAATGCTAAAGGCACACATTGGCGCTTAAAAGCAAAACTAAAAGGCAAAGAAAATTAATTTTCAGAAATCAGGCCAGCTAGGCGGCCATTTCTTCCTTCTTTTTCGCCTTAAATAAAAGACATACATTTTTTTCACCTATTAACTCCACGGATTAACGTGGTAATTTCTAGCTTTTGAGAGCGAACGTGGTGATTTTTTTCTATGTTTTAATAATATAATAGATACCAACCCAAGCACATTCGTTATGCAAAAAGTTATCCACTAGAACAAAAGCTTAGTACATACTGATCAAACATATGAATAAATGACTACAAAAATTTCTAAAGCAGTAACAGAACATTCTGCGGTTCAAGTGTCTGATATGTTCTCATTACATGGAATCAAATGCATGTTCGGAATAATATAGAAGCCAGTTCTTGAAAAATTGGAGAGGATAATATACAAAACCTTCTACACGGAACACAAAAAATTCAAAGCAACAAAAAGTGCTGACAAATTTGGAGCCAACAGCGCAATGAGTAACTTCGAACATTGGAATGAGTAACTTGATTCACTTCAGCAACAATTGTGATCTGAAACAATTGTACAGGCAAATCTCATTTCAGGCCAGCTCAGCCTCCCGTCCTGACGATCTGACCAATGAGCAGCGACAACCATCCACTTCAAACATAATAAAACCAGTTTTAAAAAAAAGAAATTTTACCGTGCATTCTACTAGTAGTTTATGATGGCAGTATAAATCAAATCTTACTATTGATTTATTAAGGGCACGATAGGATTTTCTTTGTATTTATAATTTTTTCGTCAGGGTATTATAGATTTTTCCAACTAGGGTTGAAAATATTACTATTGTGGCATGTGATCCCCACATAGGCAATTACAATTCTACCACATCTGGATTCTACCACTCATACTACCAAATGTAGTATCACTAAATCTTAACTAACATGAATAATTGGATCAAAGAAAATGAATGACCCGTATTAAATTAAGTGTACGTAAAAGAACTTTAAAAAAGGCGAAAGTCGCTAGTGTCATAAGAAGAATACGATCATAACTCATAAGAAGGAACCGAAACTCACTAGTGTCATAAAGAAGAATATGGTCAGATGAGCAGTATCTTTGCTTGGTTAAGCCGATGGGGAATAAAAGAGTAAATCTCATGCATAACATTCTCTAGTTGATTTAACAGCATAGATGAGCGTCTCGGATGATTGGATGAGCTTATAATTAATAATACCTCTTCTTGTTGCTTCGTGGTCCTCCCCAGTAAAACAATCATACCCTTTATTCTAAAGAAAAACTGGCGTGGGACGGTTGGGAAGTAGACTGGCCTCATTCTTGATGGAAGCCTTCCATGCCTCCACCTCTTCAACCCTCGCACCCCTGGAATCAATATGGACCAAAAGACTCCTGAGGGCAGAGAGATGGTGGATTCCAAGGCCACATGCAGATCTATCCTCACGTACTACAATCCGAAACGTGAGTACTTTCAGCTTTGGCATGGCTCCAGCTTCGAACACCGGACCCATGTTGGAAGCCCACAAGAGGAAGTACTTCAGAAGTTGGAATCCGCCGTTGCATACGACGAGCCTTTCTTTGACTGTTGATGTTAACTCCAGTTTTAGCAAGGCGGGCAAGTCCCCGAGGATTTGGAAGGTTTCCTGAGTCACTTGATTAACACCGATGTTTAGGAGGGTGAGGTTGGCCAATGAGGCCATCCACTCTGGAATCCCTTTGAGATAGGAATCCCAGAGGACTAATTCCCGCAGAGTTTGTGAGGACCATGAATGCAAACGGGAGCCGAACGTAGAACAACTATCAGCTCCGCGAACGTGCAAACATCTAAGGTTTGAACTACAGAGTTTGCCAAGTGACGAAGCCAAGATATCTGCGTACGTATCACTTTGTGAGCCACTAAAGCACCAATCTAGCTCAAGAGTTCTCAATTTGGTCAATTTGCCCAACTCCTGCAAAGAATTTATTGAGCTTTCGTCGTTCACACATACACGTGCCAGTTCCTCTAGAGCTTGCATGTTACCCACCCCATCTGGCAATTTTACTAATTTTACTCCGGGTATTCCACCAAGTAACCGTTTCAACCGTCGCAGCTTAACAATGCTTGCCGGCAATTCTCTTATACCAGTTCCCCGTAGATCCAATGTTTCCAAATACTGTAGCTCACCTATTTGTTCTGGAAGATTTGTGATGCTACGGCTACCTGCTTTAATCCGTAGGTACCTCAACTGAAATAGCTTCCCAATATTTCTAAGATTACAATTTTCCAACATACCAGTGGTCTCTATATCTAGCACTCTCAGCGCATGCAAGTCTGAAATAGAAGGCATTTGTACAGAATATCCAAATATGCCAAGAGATCGAACCTGAGCTGTAACCATAGATGACATCACTATCACGTTTTCTTGGCCACGGTAGTCAAGTGAAAGTCGACGGATCTTACAATTTTCTTGATCACCAACGGAAGTGATAAAATTTTCTTCGACTGCCTTGGATATAATGAGATCAAGAATCATATCATGCACCCGGCATGAATCTACTCTACCATCGTACTGGATATCTACTGGTTGAATCATACTTCTGTTTATAAGTTCATTAAAATAGCATTCCCCTTCCTCCATTAAATTTCTCCCGCCATCAACCTTGACAAATCCTTCTGCTATCCACCTACTTACTACACGATCCCTCTCAATTCTATAATCTTCTGGAAACATACTTAGATATAATAAGCAAGTTCTTAAATGGAGAGGAAGGTCATTATAACTCAAAGATAGTATCTTCTTCATTTCCTCCACATCAGAATTTTTCTCTAGTCCTAAACCAATCGAATTAAGGACCATTAACCATTCTTCTCTTGCATGTGATTTAGTTGTCAATAAACTAGACATCGTAATGATTGCCAATGGTAGACCACCACACTTTCTTATGATTTCAGTAGAAACTTCTTTCAGATGAAGAGGGCATTTGTCTTCAGAGCCAAATACTCTTATGAAGAATAAACTTTTAGAGTCACCTTCACTTAGTGGCCTCAGTTCATATACAAGATCGTGGCGAGGGGAGCAACATGACTTGGCAACAGTAGCAATTCTTGTTGTCACTAGTATCCTACTACCACAAGTATTCTCAAGCAAGGCGCATTTAATAATCTTCCATGCTTGGGTACTCCATATATCATCAATTACAATAAAGTACCTAACAAATGAGAGATACTATGGTTCAATTTGGTCGTGTTAATTGAATACATACAGGATATAATATGAAAAGAAAATTGGTCGCTACAAGTAATGTTTCAATGTCGAGCTAATTAAAAATATGTAGGGCTGCAAATGAGTCGAGTATAAATGCTCAGCTCTGCTCGTCTTAAAAAACAAGCGAGCTCAATTTAAGTCAAGTTGTATGTTGAGCTAGAGATGGTGTGCAATCTCGGCTCATAACGATCTCTAGTCAATCTCGAGGCAATTATAAACAATGAAGATGGTGTGCAAATCTATAAAATAATTAAGGAACTGACGTGACTGATGGTGTTAGTTGAAAGTCACATATATGGATAGATAAAAATCTCAAATATCTCATGTAAAATACATATGGTACCTAATGAACCTAATTTGACTTCTATCTATTAAAAGTAATATAAGAGATATATTAGAATACGAGCTATATCGAGCTAATATTGAGCGAGCTAACCTAAGCTCGAACTCAGCTCGTTTTTCACTCGGGCTCCAAAAGCTGCTTAAACTCAACTCATTTATTTTTTAGACAATCTAGAGTCGATCCAAAAAACGGGTCGAACTCGAGCAACTCATAAGCCTCGAGCCTTTCTTGCAGCCCTATGTATATGTATGTTCATGGAAAGAATATTAGAGTATTCCATCATGTCAGTCTAAATAAAATTATATTTTTAACATATATATTCAATTCGTCTCGTATTATAAAGAATTACGGCTTGTTGAATAAAAAATGAAATGACTGGTAAAATGACCAGTAGTCCTATTTAGATGCCTTTGCATAAGAGGTCCATTAATTACGGACATAATGTTACAATTAAGTTAAGGCAGAATGACCTAGAATACAAAATACAATTTGAATCCTAGAACGACTTGTAATAAGAAACAGAGGGCGTACCTCTTGTCCTTTAGGAAATCCCTTAGCGCATTAATGAGGCATTCCTCGTCCCCTGACTCAGTTCGTTCACACTCTTGCTTTCTGATTTGAGAGAGTATTCTCCCTAAAATCTTTCTTGTATCGGGTTTTTCGGACACCGACACAAAAGCTCGGCAATCAAATTGTTCACCAACCTTCTGATATACTTGGTTGGCGAGAGTAGTTTTGCCTAACCCTCCAAACCCCACGATTGACACCACCTTCAATGACTTCTCCCCATCATCCACCAATTTGATGAGCTCATCCCTCGGAACATCAGTGCCGACGAGGCTGGATGCCTCAGCATAGAGGGCAGGTAGCCGGGGATCGATGGGAACAACTTCGCTGGCTTGCCTCAGCATAGAGGGCAGGTTGCCAGAGTCGAGGACCGCATCAAGCTTGTACCTGTCACGTCGCTGGCTTGCCTCGACGACGCGAGTCTTTAGTTCTCTTATCTGCTCGGCGATCTCATGACAAGCTCCTAGCTTCTTCACTTTCTTGATCGTCTCAGAAAAAAACCCTTTGATACCGTTGGATTTGCCCGAATCCTGGTGGAGCCGATGCATATAGTCATCGATGCGGTCCTCGATATCATAGGCCATCTCCCTCACTTGGTTCCTCCACTCCTTCTGTTGTGGGTCGAGCACCTCTGTGTCGGCCAGCTTCTCAAAGAGAGCGTTCATGCTGCTCAGCTCATCCTTGAGGAAGGCGACATCGCGCTTCACTTTTTTTTGCAGCTTGTACTCCTCACCCAGCAGCGTGGTGAGCTTGGTGAGGAGGGAGTTCATCACCCCCGTGGCGGCGCTCACCATGATTCTTTCCATCAGCTACTCTGTTCTTTGTGTGGCGAAGCTTGTAGACCAGCTCAGACAGAACCTCAAGGTGATTTGCGGCTGCACGAGTGAAGCAGAAGCAGAAGTTAGTTGCTGCTGTCAGAAAATTTCACACAAGAACTATGTTCATAGAAAATCGAGAACAAATTCGTGCCATAGTTGTAAGTACGTACGTACCTACTGTTGTTCCACGGCCGTGGCCTCACGCTGGCTAATGGACAGTAATGGTGCAGCTAAAGATTCTAGGCGAAAGTTGGGTCTCGGCAAGAATAAATAGTTGATAGACCGACCCCAGCTACACTGAACCTAAGGAGAAATAATAATAGTATGCTTTTCTTTCTTCACTTGTTACCATATGGCCCGCGAATTTGCTATAAGATTCTCGCGTCCAAGATTGCCGACCGGACGAATACGAAGCGAGGGCCCAGAATTTTTTGCTTATTTAGCCCTGTAGCGTTCGGAAATTGCAAAAATGGACCTCATCACGGTGTATTTGCATTTGTAGACCCCGGACGAGCGCGGAAGGGCCCAGAGGATGACGCGTGTCTCATTCCGCGCTCAGCGAGCGCGGAAGGTTACCCAACCGCGGTAAGGACATCGCGGGCGCGGTAGCCGGGGGGATGACCACCTTGCGCGGCGGAGGAGCGCGGAAGGTGGCGCCACTTTGTGCGGCCACCGAGCGCGGGAGGTGATGGCCCATCCTGCGCCCGCCGAGCGCGGGAAACGGCTGGGATTAGGGTTCGCCCATTTCTATGGTTTGGGTGTTTTTTTTTTGGGATAGTTAGGGTTTGGAGTTTAATATAGTTAGGGTTTAGGGTTTGTGTTTTTTTTTCTTTTTTTAGGGTTCAGGGTATAAGCATTTTTTGATAGTTAGGGTGACCGGATACGCTATGGCCCTTGTCGCGGGACTGTGCACGTCGGGGTGGTGTGCGTCGTCGATTACACGATGTAAGTGCAAGGATGCACGGTAGTTCAGCCATTCATGAAGGACTAGCATGCATAGTTAAATAGTACATATTACAATTCGATTACATATGAAGTAGTAATTGGCAGCAATAAGATATAATAGTACAACACACTAGAACTCAAGGTCGTTGCCTCCGCCGCCTGCCCCGACGCTGTAGCTGCTCCGACGGGAATGTGAACCTGTCAGGGGAGTTGCGTGCCTCTCGAAAGTCATACTGGGACTGCTGCGTGGGAGGCGGTGTCACATACATCTCATTGTACGGAGCCGGGTGGGACTGGAGCATATCATCCACCCACTCGTCCTGCCGAGTCGGAAGTGCAGACTGCGATCCTTGGCCTTCATGTCTGAACTGGTCACTCCAGACCTACAAATTCGGTGGCCTATGTGCGTTAAACGTAACGTACAACAGGAAGATTGAATTAAGTAGGTTACATCGTACCTGTGTATGTGGTTGGGCGGACGATGATGCTCCGGGGCAGTTTGCGTCGAAATAGTGCACAGTGCTTCCTTCAAACGACTGCCCGAACCACGGGTTGCCCTCATATAGGTTTGACTGGACGCCATGTGCGAACGTGGGCAACGTCTCGTCTCGACGCTGGGGCGAGTCAGGGTCGGTGTCCGAAGTTGCACCTCCTGGACCTGGCGACGAAGTCCGGTCTCGTGTGTCGCCCGTGACGGCGGCGGCGGTAGCGAGTCTTTGTCCGTCGCAAGTGCTGAAAGAACGAACGGAAGTGACATATACGTTAGAAATAAGGGCACGTGCAAACAGTGCCCTTATCCAACCGTAATTAACATACTGCTTGCCCGAGGCCGAGCAGCGTGGACGAAGGGCGAGTGTGGCTACGTCGACTCCCGGAGTGCGAAGGACGTGTAGACGGTGGTGCGGAGGGAGGTGCTGAGGGCGGTGGCGAAGGAGGTTGTCCTCGGTGTCCGCGTCGTCTCCCAGCTATGTCACTGTGTCGACCGCAACTCATGGTCCTCATTGCCGTAGCCGAGTCGTGCAAGACTCGGCGCATCATACCAAACATCTGAGAACCGGTGCTGGTCCTCCCACGTCGTAGACCCTGGGCAACCTCGGCGTTGATTCTCTGAAGGCGCTCATACTGCAAGGAAACCGAAAAAAAAGTTAGACACGTTTCTTTTGCTTAAAAACTGCGATGAATATTTTACCGTGTCCTCTTCGCGTGCCGCCCGATGAGTGTCAGGACCTGGTAGTACAGCGGCGTCGTGCGTGACCTCCGTAGGGCGCTGTGGCGCCGCACCAGTAAGGCAGCTCCTGGTGCGCGGAACGTACCATCTCAAGTACGCAGTGTGTGTCTCGATGTCGTACGGCCGTACAAGTGGTGAATGTCGTAGAACTCTGAGATGTACTGCATCGAAGACTGCTGCCACGCTGCGCACGCCGCCTATACATGGGAGCAGGGCTTGTGAAGAAGCTGCGGCTTATTGCACGTGCACGTCGCTTCCCCATCGATCGAGCAGACTTGTTTGCGATCACCCCTAGCTTGACCCGTCACATACTTCTGCCTTAGATAGATCTCAAACTTCTTCCTGATGCCATCCATGGTTCTAACAGTGTGGGAACGAGACTTTTGGATCTTCTTGTCCATGTAGGCCTGCGCCACCTCCGAAAATTGCTTGCCTTCGTCCATATGCTTCTTCGCCATCATGGCTCTGTTCACGAAGTACCCCACGGTGCGGTTCCAGCTCTCCTCAACAATTGCGGTGATCGGGAGGGATCGGACACCCTTCAGGACACCGTTGTACACCTCCGACATGTTGGTCGTCATGATTCCGCACGTGCACCGGCGTGTCATGGAGCGAGACCATTTCTCTAAGTCGGGTGCGTGCGAGTTTACCCACTGTGTGAACTCTCCAACTCTGATGGAGCCTCTTGCCGCTTCCCCTGCCTCCGCGTCCTGCGAATTCCTTACATGCTTGGTAGTGGCCTCGTCCAACTGTCTCCACACGGCATCGAACTTCCGCCTTTGGTTCTGCATGCATAGCTTCTTGAAGGTCTTCATGAGGTCATTATTTGGAACCTTGTGTGGAAGTTATTGCGAGATGCCTCATGCACCATCGGTTCGTCAGTCGTTCCACCGGAAGGAGGTCATGTGCCATTTTGCATCGTGGTAAACGCAGCCAACCCAAAGATTGCGGTCCGAGATGACCTTTTACCGGCGGTCTTGAACCACCGCCCGCTTCACGTTTACAAGGAACCACACCAACTATCCGTGTTCTCGCTCTCAACAATCGCGAAGGCCACGGGAGTAATCGCTCGTCGTTAGCGTCGTTGCTACATGGTCGATGGTGCCCTTGTACTTGCCCGATGAGGAAGGTGCCGTCCATCGACAACACAGAGACGCGATGCTTGAACCCTCTCGCCGCTTTGGGAAGGCCGAAATACCTGTCAAGGATAAAATGATTGGGCCCCTTCGTAGGATGGACCCGGTCAAGCTTGTCAATGAATGTCCCGGGGTTCGACTCTGCAATCTGATGGAGCAATCTTGGGACGAAGTCGTAGGCCTCTTCGTATGTGCCGAACATACGCTCTAGGACCTTCTGTTTCGCCCGCCACACCTTGCTGTAGCCAACTGGGAAGCCCACAGTATTGACAACATCTGCCAAAAGCAGCTTCGGCGAGACAGATACATCACCTACGACGAGGTGGCTTATCAGCTCCGCAATATATGACGACGTCAGGTTGCGGTGCCTATGAAGTGGCTCTGCAAGCTCGCATGTGTGATCCTTCAGCACCGTTATGCGGAATTCCGTGGCGGCACTCCTCAACCGCTGAGCACAAACCTTGCCAGGGCAAGATCCATCCACACACTTGACGACGTAGGTGTCAGGGTTGGACTTGTGCACCCGATACGTCCGGCTAATGTTCACGGCGTATCTGGCAACGGCCTTCTGGGCAGCGCTCTTGTTGGGGAAGCGCTGCCCTAAGAGCAAAGTATCTTCATTGAACCCCCACTCCGCCTCGTCTGGCTGCGGCAGGACCAGGGACGTCGCTGCGATGTCATCCAATCTAGACGAGACATACGCAACGTCGGTGGTCAAAACACCAGCAAAAACACCTCCCGTGGCAACTTCTCCATCAGACTCCTCTCCAGAACTAGCCGTATCAACAGCCTCCTCCTCGCTTTCAACCTGCTCGGCAAGGTATTCGTGGCAGTCAATACGGGCTACCCACCAGCTTTCCACGCCTTCGTTTGGCTCGAAAGCCTCCGCACGCCTCCTTAAGTCTCCATCACCCACATTCTCGCCCACATCTCCACCAACAGCAGCGTCTGCATCAACTCCACTAGAACCACCCATAGCGGATGATTCCGTCCTCTCCACAAACTGGACATACACCATCGGCCTGGCGTATATTGCAGCGGTCGGGTTGCACACAACCTCCATGTACTTGGTCCACGAAGCGTCACTGCTCACCTTGATAAGTTGCCAAAATGTCTGACCTTCATCACCCACCACCGAGGCATACAATGCCTCGATGCGTAACTTCTTCATTCTGGTGTCTCGATCGAACGCGGAACGGACACACCTCCTTAGCTCGCATAGAGTCATGTCCTTTAGGCCTGATGCCCGGATCTGCGTCCGATCACAATTTGACGGGTCCACTCCGTACGGCCCGTCGCGTACGAGACCATCGCCATAGAACATGAACAAGTCTTGAATCGACATGTTCAGCGAAGACGGCGTTGGGTTCTACGCGCAAAACAACAAACATAAATAAATAAATACACTTCACTACGTGATGTTGTATCAAATAACACATTGGATTAATTTTCCCTATACCAAGTCACATTTAGTGCAGTTGTAAATAAAAAAACAGGACTTAAATGGGTAATCAAGTAACAAATTTTTTAAACATATTCCGTAGTTTGGCTATGTGACTTCTTCTGCTATTCATTAATATCTTTCCTACTATCCCACTAGGTCCACTGATTTTTCGCCCATAAAAATTATATGCTACCAACCAGATAACACACACAACATCAGATAACTACAACATACTTATGTGCCTAATCAGACAATACAATGCATGTGCCTACAAGTACTACCTCTTCTATTCCACACAACATCAACTATCTATGCCATAGTTACAGACTGTCTATTACTCACATTAGGCCTTTCTAGAGTCCTTCTCTACATTCTCGAGCAGTTCACTTCTTTCATAATTTTTTCCAGTTTCTTTAAATGCATACATACGTACATATGCACATGCAGTTTCTTTAAATGAGCTTGGACAATGAGTACTACTGATCATTCCTGTTCTTTACTGTTGTTCTCTAAATCTCTATGAACCTATGATCTCATGTAAGTACTTTACCATGATTTCTACTATATGAAGAGGAGTACTATATTTACGTGCAAATTAACTTAAAATGATATCCACATAAACTAAACATTTACGTCAACTAAGCACGCTTACTTAACACATTCTACATAATCAACAAGCCATTACGGTAATACAAAATAACTACACTACGTGCATGTGTACTTACGTAATACTCACATGACCACTAAGCTAATTACTTGCTAATCAACTAGCTAAAACTATAGTCGCATGTATATAAAAAATACCTTTTCGTGATGCTCACAAGACGACCAACAACTTTTGCACTTCAAAATCCCCCAAAATGCAGACGAAAACCATCCAAAATCTAACCTTTCTCTCCTTCTTTGCCTCTCTTTCTCGCTCTCTTCTCTGCCTCTCTTTCTCGCTCTCTTCTCTGCCTCTTTGCCTCAGCTCATGAAATGATAACGAGTGAAAATTTTCACTCGTTTTAAAGCCTGCGAGGATGTGCTCCCCGTGGAGGCATTACAGGCATGGCGGCCGCGTGTCTGCGCGCAGCGCATGGGCCGGGCGATGCCGAAGATGCCCTGCGGCGCGTGGCGGGGGGGAGGCGTTTCCTGCGGTCGCCGACCGCGGAAACTAAGCCGACACGCACGGAAATCGGCGCCAACCTGATGCGGACGCACGGAAATCGGCGCCAACCTAATGCGGTCGGCCAGCGCGGAAAGAGGCCGACATCATGCGGTCGGCCAGCGCGGAATGGTGCCGGGCCCACCTCTTCCCGCGCTCCAGCCTCGATACCGCGCCCGGCTCAACTCCCGCGGTGCAAGGGCAACTTCCGCGCTCGCCAAGGGCGGAAGTGGACACGCGTCGCCCATCCAGCCCTTCCGCGCTCATCAGGGGTCTACGTTTGCAAATACGACCGTATGAGGGTTAGTTTTGCAATTTCCGAGCGCTACAGGGTCAGATTGAAAAAAAATTCGAGGGCCCAAGGCAATAAAGCTTCCCTCACATTTATTCCTCCCGTGTGCGTTCACACACAAGTGTGATGTTCACATACAAACTCGATAATCTGTGTTGACTATCCATTGAAAAATATTGTTAAGCAATACCTGTATTTCCAGGTACGTGCATATGCATCGAAGAGAATGAAATTTTAGCTTTTTATATAGACTAGAAGTAAGAGAACATATTGCAGTTCAAGTTTGAGGACTGAGCCGGGGCTCAGTTGGCAAAAATAAGGGGAGCTATAGACTCTCAGCCCATCACGGTTCGAGCGCTGGCTCCCGTGGTCGCCTTACGAGATAGAGTGCCCTTCTTCTTAACGTGGACTGGATGGGGTAAAATCCCGGACATCGGAAAAAAACAGTGATGGTGCTCGAATATTCAAGCTAACGCATGACAAATTTATTGTGTCATCCAAATTCAAACATAAATAGGAAAAATACTACAGTAAAAATAGTACATCGCTACTAGATAGTATTGTCCAAATAACCATAATTATGCACTAGTAGTAGTTGGGGTACTATAGGTATGACGGGCGGAACCGGTGCTAAAGCACCCCCCAAGTGGAAGAAAAGCTTTGTCCTGGCAGCAAGTAAAAGCCAGTCTGAAAGCCAGGGTGAAAGCTCGAAGGAAAATTGAAGCTGAACAACACCAGACGCCAAAGACGATCATACTAGCGCAACAAACACAGGTTAAGGCCTTATTTGTAGCAGAGGATTCCGAGAAGAATTTCTGGAAAACACACATCCACCAGAGCTCCAAAAGATGCTTAAACTCAGCTCGTTTATTTTTTAGACGATCTCGAGTCGATCCAAAAAACGAGTGGAACTCGAGCAGCTCACGAGCCTCGAGTCTTTCTTGTAGCCCTACGTATATGTATGTTCATGGAAAGAATATTAGAGTATTCCATCATGACCGACTAACTAAAATTATATTTTTAACATATATATTCAATTCGTCTCGTATCACAAAGAATTAAAGCTTGTTGAATAAAAAATAAGATGACTGGTAAAATGACCAGTAGTCTTATTTAAGATGCATTTGCACAAGAGATCCATTAATTCCGGACATAATGTTACAATTAAGTTACGGTAGAATGACTTAGAATACAAAATACAATGGATTGGAGCGCAAAAAAAAGAGCAAGCGTATCAAAGCCAATCTGAAAACTGGAAGGCAAATTAAAACTGACACCAGACGTCCAGACGCCAATGCTAGTAGTGTTTATTTTCATACAAGTCTTCACCTATCGTCAGGACGACCATACTTGTGCAGCACACCGGGCGTCAGTAAGTGGACTGCATATTTGGCCATATGGAGATGTTAGGTATCGAGTTTGTTGCTTTGCATCTAGGGGTGGTGCCCAGTATGCACTGTTACACCCAAAAAATTTAAAAACATGCAGAAATTATATAAGTATTAGGACAAAATTGTTTGTTCTATTGAAATTAGATGAGAATTATTGTACAATACTTTAGACTTGTGTAATGCATGCATCCATCGAAATTTTTCTAGCTCCACCACTGTTTGCATCAAAGAAGGTAGAGAGAGCATCAGGAAGCAACTACAAGCTCCATCTCACTCATACACACAGTCACACGCCTTAATACTGTACAGAAACATTAGTTAGGTAGTCCAGGTTCGTAATCCAGGACTCCTAATGGAATTCCGTAAGGCCCTCACATGAAGCGAGGAGGGTGCATGTCTATCTTCGTACTAAATTCTCGCGTACGTCCAAGATGGCCGACCGGACGAATATGAAGCGAGGGCCCGAGGCAATAAAGCTTCCCTCAATTGTATTCCTCCCTTGTGCGTATGCCAACGAGAAGAATAATATGCTCTGGGTCTGGGGTGATGTTTCGGTGAGAAGGCATGTTTGGGTTAAAAGACCAGCTCAACTCTGCGAATTTGCTAATTGCGCAGCTTTCGTCGCAACTTTCAGCGCAATAATAAGATTCTCACGTCCATGATTGTAACACCCCAGTCCGACAAGGCCTGGAATGCTACTAACTAACACGTTAACACAACAAAAGCAGAAGATAAGATTCTAAATTTCGGTAGAACCTCCCCTGTATAATTAGCTATACCGGGGGTTCCAACAGACATATAAAACAAGTCAATAAAGGAATCACTAAGTAACATGAACAACTCAGGAATATAGCTAGGATTCAAGCCTTTTAATCAAAAAGATGATCGAAGACCAACCACAGTACTCAATCAATCGTAACGGGGAAGAAGGTATCAACCACAGCCCACTTTATTTATTACAGTTCATTAATTATCGAATGAATAGCAGAATCAATCTCTATTATTGAATTGGAAGTACGGTGAAGTGTACGAATGTGAGTGTCTACTCCCTCCCAATAAGGCCATCGTCAGCGATCACCTAAAATAAACAAACAACGCAAGGGTGAGTCCGAGACTCAGCAAGTACAGTAAATAAATGGTACATACAACAACCATGTTCATGATAAACATCATTGAAGAATATGAAATAAATCTGAATCTAATATTTGAATGAATGGAATGTATGTCTTGAATGAAATGAAGGGACTACACACATGCATATACCGGTATAGCTGGTGACACACCCGTCGGTGTTCACCTAAGCCCGCATTTAACAAAATACGGGGATCCAAGCCCCATATGAAGAACGTTTCATACGGGTGTCCCAAACTACCCACATTGAAATGGTAGGTCTTACGTGCCCATACTGGAATTGATGGGTCTTATAAATCCACTCTCGTGGATGAAACATGAATAGTTAATGCATGGAATGAATTATGAATATTGAAAAGACATGCTCTCTAATTATGAAGGTAACACATTTGGAATGAATATAAACATTAAATATCAACAAGGATCTTAGGAACACAATATCAACATCAGGCATTCACATTTTATAATTAAGAACGTTAAAGTACTTGCCCATGTTGGAATGGCGAGACTTCACTACCCATTTCGAGGTGAACACAAAAGAAAGAACGAATGTATATGTTGAGCGTAAACACATTATCGAAGAAGCGAGTATAATGACAATGAAGGGAAGCAAGGAGTACCGAAATTACCCATTTCAGTAATCATCAATCAAGTGAAACAAACAACAACCAAGACAGATCAATTGTACTTGCCTCAACCGTGAGACGGAGGACAACGATGAAAAACTCTAGCCTTGGGGTTCGCCACCACCTCAGTGTTAGCCACAGCCAAAACACCACCACCACCCTTCCCCTCATGCATAAGCAAATAGCAACCCACGTACCACACCATCAAACATGCGCAACAACCAAGCATCAATCAGCACAAGTAAAAGGAGTCAACTCAAACACAAAGATGATCCACCTTAAGCACCCACCTTATGCAGATGTCCATGACATAATTGCCATTAGGCTTAAGGTCTGCACGACAAGGAACTTGGTCGCTGCCATTCTGAAAATCATCAAGTGATATATCTAACGAAGGTGAAATTATCCAACGTCTATCTCATCCCCACCTCCATATGATTATATCACAGCTCCCCTATCTCAACAAAAATCCAATGGAGAAGAGGTATAAGATTCTTAGTAGCAGATTACATACTAGATTCTTTTAGCAATTCTCTTAAATTACACTAATTCAATCAACAGGAAAATAGATCTACATAGCAGTAGTATCATCCGATCACAATTCAAAGAAAACTCTGTTTATTGTCATTTCAAAAAGATAATTCTCAAATCACCAATTTAAAGTCGAGATCAGCCAGCATCCTACGGTAACATCATTAAAAGAGTACACTGGTTCCATCAACCACAAGCAAACAGATCTAGAGGTAGAGATCTTGTAACGGATCTGATCTAATGAACTGGTAAGATTTGTCGGCCTCACCATAGGTAGCCGAGGATCTTGATGCAAAGGAAAAGCATGGCCATGGTGTAGGTGATGACGATGGCAGCGACGCCGGAGCCGCCGAACGAGACGCGGAGGCTCTGGGGGCTGGCGTTGTCGACGACGAGGTCGAGGAGGACGATTCCCATGCCGCCGAGGAGGACCATGAAGCCGGAGGAGAGGCCCTCGATGAAGTACTGGCCGTTCACGCTGCCGGGGAGGAAGACGACGGGGCGGATGGTGCCGATGGCGGGGGAGGCGGCCGGCGAGGCGCAGACGGAGCAGACTCGGCAGACCGGAGTGCCGGGCACTACGGCGCTGGCAGGCCGGGCCGAGCCGGGCGGATCTGTGTGAGCGGCGAGGTGTCCGAGTTGGGTCCGAGGAGGTGCAGGAGGAGCTGTGGAGACGGCCGGGATCGGGCCGAGCCGGCGGCGAGTCTGTGCGGCAGTGAGAGGCGGTGCCATGGCCTAAGCGGCAGAGGAGAGGAGATCGGGCCCGGAGGCAAGATCGAGGCTGCTTTCGCCGCCGCGTGGACTGAGCGATCGAGCAAGGGGAGGCGCTTGGCGCATCCTTTGGCGACCTGTCAGGCTGGAGACCGAGGAAGAGACGCCATGCATGGGGGGGAAGCGGAGAGAGGAAAGGGGCGGCGACCTCTCCATGGGGAGAGTGGCGGCTCTGTGGGAGAGTGGGGAGGCGACAAGCTAGGGTTTAGGGGAAGGCCCCCCTTTTCCCCCTTTTCTCCACTAAGGGCCGGCCCATATGGCTAAATTGCCATGGGCTGCAAGCCCAAGGTCCCAAACTCTCCCACAAATTCTGAAATTTTACTTTTATTTCTCATGATCCTCTCTCTAATTTTTATTGCACTCTCCAAAGATATTCGGGGTATTACATTCTACCCCCCTTAAACAGGATTCGGCCCCGAATCCTCACACAACGCTACGCGAAAGAACAACCACAACTGAGAACTATCAACGGTAACCACGTACCTGAAGTGAACAAATCCGGATAACGCTCACGTATACAAAACTCCAACTCCCAAGTAGCCTCTCTCTCGGACTAGCGAGACCACAACAGAAAGACATAAAACGACGTCTGTCCTAACACTCAACCCAGTATTTTCAGGTACACTCATCAGAAGAGAATCAAATATAAGACCCTACTCGATGGTTAACGTCTTTAACGTTATCTCAAGCTTTGAATGGCTCAGTTGCTCACATAGTACCAGAACACCAGACATTGCGTACTTCGCGTATGGACCCGAGACAGTCAAAGCGGTACGCCAACTTCCTAATTTCCGCAATCGTCGAAAACGAACCAAAGTACCTAGGCCAACTACCCCTTTGGTACGAAAGCACACAACATGCTCAAAATCGAACCATTTATCTAACAAGGAGCACCTCCTTTAATCAAGAATGTACAACAGAACTCGTTCTTAACCAACTATTTTACAAGGAGAATCCAACTGAAAATAAAGAGTTCTCATCGCATCCACGCAATGCTAACTCTCCACCAAAAGGGTCAAATCCAAATTTGACAATTCATCACGAAAACAATCCCACTTTCTAAATAGGCAGTTTACGATTGAATACCACGAAAGCCAAAGGAGAAATCACTCGAATGCCCAAACCAAATACTTCTTTTGGTTTGCCTGAATTGGAAGGAATCAAACATGCCAACAAAGCGCCAACTCAAAGTGCGGAAGACACCAGTCAACAACACAAAACTCAAACAGGAAATAAGAAAACGCTTCACCACCCGAGGAAACATCCTTTTCCTCAGTCTCTCTCTTAGGAGTAAAACTTCTCTCAAACCTTGGAATTCGGATTCAACACATACTACACGAGTTCAAATCTCTTAAGTTAGCATCCTCAACATTATGCTCAATCCAAAATACACCATCCACACCTTTGTGGAAAGGCTCTATTGATCCCACCCAAACACTCTAGACAACTCCTTCTACGGACAACATTAATTCGACACGTGGCACCCAATGCACCTCGAAACAGATCTCACGCATCATATCAATCTCCAACTTTCAAGAATAACAACTCAGAATCCTCAATACACACGCTCAGGTACTACATCAGAAGGGTCCTATCAATGATCATTCCACTGCTCAGGAAAGCGTTATTATTTTACTTTCTCTACACCCAATCATTGGGCGACCAAAGGTCTAGCATAAACATATAGAGCCCAAGTTTAACCTCCAAGCCCTCTACAACAAGCTTCTCTGATGTCGAATAGAGAATTCATCAGATTAAATCTCTAACATTCACACAATTCCAACATACTCACTCATTGACATCATCAGGAATCACCCACATAATCTCACAATACCATCCAATTGCGTTACTCTATAAAATTGATCAAGGTTTCCATACCTTCGATAATTCCCGACATTTCAACATGAACTAAGGTTTTGGAAGTACACTATACCACAAGTTTTACTTGGTCGCACACCAATCAATTGCACTTCAGCGACAATCATACCATTTGCATCAAATTTCCTCCAGGAGATACAGATCAAGACCAATTCATCTTCTACTACTCCTCCAATAGCTTGATAGCAAAATCTCACCACTACAATTACTTAACCACCACCAAACAATTGCCAAAACACGCTTTGCAAAACTTTGCAACACAAAACGGGTTGATCCTTTCTCAAAAGACAGAGGCAAACAATGACAATTTTTCGGCACACAGGAAAACCTTATTCCTCGCAGTGAGCACGAAACCAAAAGATATAATCTGATAACGAGGATCTTGGAAAAACGAAAGTTGAGTTCACAGCTGGGGGGAACACATCCCTTAAAAAAAAGAGTAGCAAATAGCAACCGAAAAGAAAAAAAACAATGCGATTGAACTCGACATCTCTTGAGCAGAAAGAGTAAAAAATCTAGGAACGATTCAAATAACCACAAGTTACAAAACTTGACTCAAATTCTCAAATACTCCTACTGCACTCTTCCCTTTAACACTGAAATAAATCTTTTGACTAGCAACACTTTGCCACAACAAGCAAGATAAGGTCTTTAGTCCAAACAACAAGAGCTAATTAAGAACCAAAACAATTCTTCAACACGTCATATTTGCTCGGAATAGTTCAACTACCACATACTCTTGAACTCCAAAAGATTACGAATTCAAAACTTGAATTATTTTCATTTAAGAGACATCCCGAAAGGCGATCACATTTCTTTATATATAAAAGGATCAATATCACCCTCACATTTCTGATCATTTTATTAGCATCAAAATCATTCATTTCTTAATACATATAACATCAGTTTAGCATGGCAAAATTAGGTGAATCGAGTATTTGAATGAGTTCGTCAAGTATCTCAATAGCTGACATATTCAAGATTAAAATTCACCGAGGCAACATTCGAACGCATCCTTAAGTTAACCATCACTAGCGGTTAGAATAACCGGAAAAAGGACTGAGATTCCAAATCATCTAACAAAATTAGCAGATTACTCAAACTTATTGATCAAATCGGTTCATTAACATTCCACACTTCTTAAGAACCATAGGTTATGAACAGATATGGATAGACTCCTATTTACCCGTTATCATGTATCAAATACAATAACGTTTCAGATTAATCAATTTCATCTTCATGGATGTTAGTTAAGAATAAATGGGTTGCACCATGCTAACAACCCAACCTGGTAACTCATACCATAACAATTTATTCGTTCGGATATAATCTCTCACTTAAACAAGATAAGACAGTCACAAAAGGATTTTAACACCTTCATTCAGCAAAAGAGAGACATTAAACTTTAACGCTCGAGGGTAATCCAAAAGAACTACATAAGGCCAAAGCTTTTCACAGGTTAAAGAACTCGTAGCAGAAAAACTTTCAGTACCAGAATACTAAGCGAGTAAATGAATCAAGTTGTCCAATTAGAAGGGCAGAACTCCCATGAAAATATCAACCTCACTGATAATCGACGTTCACACAAAACAACAATAGACCAGTAGTCAGGAGAACAAGTAATCGTTTTATGGAACCAAGAAAGACCAATGAAAACTCACCAGCTACAATGCACACACTAACTCAAGAAAACTTCATCAACCGCAACTATAACCAGAATTGACCAAAATTCAAGCTCAAAGAAGAGAACAACTTTTCTAAAGAAACTCATCATCAACACCTTTAACTAAGATAATCAGGGTAACTACCTCTCTATTCTTATACCACGATCAGTGGTGTAACCTGGCAAAACCCAGAGCTACAACCACGACATCAACTATCATCACGCATAACCAATAATATACTCACATAGGAGTATAGAAGATCATCTCATAATAATCACAGAATAAATTCATAGATATAAGATATCACATTATATCATAGATTAACAACAAGAAAGATAGTACATAAGCAATTCAACAATTGCTCAATGAATGAAACATAACAATAGAAATGCGGAAGCAATAGATTACCCAACCCCCCTACTGTGCACCGTGTGTCATTTTAATAACTTAATTACCACGGACCTAAAGCCCGCTCTGATACCAACTGTAACACCCCAGTCCGACAAGGCCTGGAATGCTACTAACTAACACGTTAACACAACAAAAGCAGAAGATAAGATTCTAAATTTCGGTAGAACCTCCCCTGTATAATTAGCTATCTGGGGTTCCAATGAACATATAAAACAAGTCAATAAAGGAATCACTAAGTAACATGAACAACTCAGAATATAGCTAGGATTCAAGCCTTTTAATCAAAAAGATGATCGAAGACCAACCACGATACTCAATCAATCGTAGCGGGAAGAAGGTATCAACCACACCCACTTTATTTATTACAGTTCATTAATTATCGAATGAATAGCGAAATCAATCTCTATTATTGAATTGGAAGTACGGTGAAGTGTCACGAATGTGAGTGTCTACTCCTCCCAATAAGGCCATCGTCGTGATCACCTAAAATAAACAAACAACGCAAGGGTGAGTCCGAGACTCAAAGCAAGTCTGATAAATAAATGGTACATACAACAACCATGTTCATGATAAACATCATTGAAGAATATGAAATAAATACGAACGAATATTTGAATGAATGGAATGTATGTCTTGAATGAAATGAAGGACTACACACATGCATATACGGTATAGTGGTGACACACCGTCGGTGTTCACCTAAGCCCGCATTTAACAAAATGCGGGGATCCAAGCCCCGTATGAAGAACGTTTCATACGGGTGTCCCAAACTACCCACATTGGAATGGTGGGTCTTACGTGCCCATACTGGAATTGATGGGTCTTATAAATCCACTCTCGTGGATGAAACATGAATAGTTAATGCATGGAATGAATTATGAATATTGAAAAGACATGCTCTCTAATTATGAAGGTAACACATTTGGAATGAATATAAACATTAAATATCAACAAGGATCTTAGGAACACAATATCAACATCAGGCATTCACATTTTATAATTAAGAACGTTAAAGTACTTGCCCATGTTGGAATGGCGAGACTTCACTACCCATTTCAGTGGTGAACACAAAAGAAAGAACGAATGTATATGTTGAACGTAAACACATTATCGAAGAAGCAGGGTATAATGACAATGAAGGGAAGCAAGGAGTACCGAAATTACCCATTTCGTAATCATCAATCAAGTGAAACAAACAACAACCAAGACAGATCAATTGTACTTGCCTCAACCGTGAGACGGAGGACAACGATGAAAAACTCTAGCCTTGGGGTTCGCCACCACCTCAGTGTTAGCCACAGCCAAAACACCACCACCACCCTTCCCCTCATGCATAAGCAAATAGCAACCCACGTACCACACCATCAAACATGCGCAACAACCAAGCATCAATCAGCACAAGTAAAAGGAGTCAACTCAAACACAAAGATGATCCACCTTAAGCACCCACCTTATGCGGATGTCCATGACATAATTGCCATTAGGCTTAAGGTCCGCACGACAAGGAACTTGGTCGCCGCCATTCGAAAATCATCAAGTGATATATCTAACGAAGGTGAAATTATCCAACGTCTATCTCATCCCCACCTCCATATGATTATATCACGGCTCCCTATCTCAACAAAAATCCAATGGAGAAGAGGTATAAGATTCTTAGTAGCAGATTACATACTAGATTCTTTTAGCAATTCTCTTAAATTACACTAATTCAATCAACAGGAAAATAGATCTACATAGCAGTAGTATCATCCGATCACAATTCAAAGAAAACTCTGTTTATTGTCATTTCAAAAAGATAATTCTCAAATCACCAATTTAAAGTCGAGATCAGCCAGCATCCTACGGTAACATCATTAAAAGAGTACACTGGTTCCATCAACCACAAGCAAACAGATCTAGAGGTAGAGATCTTGTAACGGATCTGATCTAATGAACTGGTAAGATTTGTCGGCCTCACCATAGGTAGCCGAGGATCTTGATGCAAAGGAAAAGCATGGCCATGGTGTAGGTGATGACGATGGCGGCGGACGCCGAGTCAGCCGAACGAGACGCGAGGCTCTGGGTCGGCGTTGCGTTGTCGACAGCAGTCGAGGAGGACGATTCCCATGCCGCCGAGGAGGACCATGAAGCCGAGGAGAGGCCCTCGATGAAGTCTTGGCCGTTCACGTTGCGGGAGGAAGACGACAGGCGGATGGTGCCGATGGCGGGGAGGCGGCGGCGGCCGCAAAGAGACTTCAGGCGGACCCGGAGTCTTGGGGCACTCTGGCCTGAGCCAAAGCCGGGCCGAGCCGGCGACACTGAGCCTGCAAGATGGCGAGGGGTGTCCGAGTTGGGTGCGGGAGGAGCCAGGGAGACAGTGCGGACGGGGCGAGAGCAGGCCGGCCGGAGGCGCGGGCAGGCAGAGCGGCGCCATGGCCTAGGCGGCGGCAGAGGAGAGGAGACTGGAGCCCGGAGGCGGCATCGAGGCTGCTCGCCGTTGCGTGGACTGGAGCGACTGAGCAAGGGGAGGCGCGGCGCGTCACTGGTGGCACAGGGCTGTGCTGGAGACCGAGGAAGAGACGCCATGCATGGGGGGGGGAAGCGAGCAGAGGGAAAGGGGGCGACGACCTCTCCATGGGGAGAGTGGCGGCTCTGTGGGAGAGTGGGGAGGGCAGCAAGCTAGGGTTTAGGGGAAGGCCCCCCTTTTCCCCCTTTTCTCCACTAAGGGCCGGCCCATATGGCTAAATTGCCATGGGCTGCAAGCCCAAGGTCCCAAACTCTCCCACAAATTCTGAAATTTTACTTTTATTTCTCATGATCCTCTCTCTAATTTTTATTGCACTCTCCAAAGATATTCGGGGTATTACAATGATGGCCGACCGGACGAATATGAAGCGAGGGCCCAAGCAATAAAGCTTCCCTCAATTATTCCTCCCTTGTGCATTCACACACGAGTGTGAGGTTTCGGTGAGAAAGCATTGTAGCGTTAGAGCCCAGTTTAACTACTTTCCGCGATGTCGTTGCCCAATAATGTTGCTAGCAAACAAAGGTTTTAACATGGATTCGAGTGCCAGAAGGAGGCAATTATTGGTGTCATGATATGAATATTGCCCAATTATTGGTGCTATCTGGTTTGCTTGGCATACACTAAAGAGGAAGTTATATATTGTAGTAAGTGTAATTTCCATATATTACAATCACATAACAGACACTTAGAACTGCATACTCCTTATTAATTTACTAATAGATCCAATTTTATTCATGGCCATGGCCTCACGCTGGCTAATGGACAACAATGGTGCAGCGAAAGATTTTAGGCGAAAGTTGGGTAGAGAAGAGAGGAGGAAGCTTGAGTGTCGGCAAGAGTAAATAATTGATAGACCGACCCAGGCTCCACTGAACATAAGGAGAAAGAAGAATAATATGCTCTGGGTCTGGGGTGATGTTTCGGTGAGAAGGCATGTTTGGGTTAAAAGATCAGCTCAACTCTGCGAATTTGCTAATTGCGCAGCTTTCGTCGCAACTTTCGGCGTAATAATAAGATTCTCGCGTCCATGATGGCCGACCGGACGAATATGAAGCGAGGGCCCAAGCAATAAAGCTTCCCTCAATTATTCCTCCCTTGTGCATTCACACACGAGTGTGAGGTTTCGGTGAGAAAGCATTGTAGCGTTAGAGCCCAGTTTAACTACTTTCCGCGATGTCGTTGCCCAATGATGTTGCTAGCAAACAAAGGTTTTAACATGGATTCGAGTGCGAGAAGGAGGCAATTATTGGTGTCATGATATGAATATTGCCCAATTATTGGTGCTATCTGGTTTGCTCGGCATACACTAAAGAGGAAGTTATATTGTGTAGTAAGTGTAATTTCCATATATTACAATCACATAACAGACACTTAGAACTGCATACTCCTTATTAATTTACTAATAGATCCAATTTTATTCATGGCCATGGCCTCACGCTGGCTAATGGACAACAATGGTGCAGCGAAAGATTTTAGGCGAAAGTTGGGTAGAGAAGAGAGGAGGAAGCTTGAGTGTCGGCAAGAGTAAATAATTGATAGACCGACCCAGGCTCCACTGAACATAAGGAGAAAGAAGAATAATATGCTCTGGGTCTGGGGTGATGTTTCGGTGAGAAGGCATGTTTGGGTTTAAAGACCAGCTCAACTCTGCGAATTTGCTAATTCTGCGACTTTAAATCATAACTTCGGCGCAATAATAAGATTCTCGCGTCCATGATGGCCGACGGACGAATATGAAGCGAGGGCCCAAGCAATAAAGCTTCCTCAATTATTCCTCCTTGTGCATTCACACACGAGTGTGAGGTTTGATGAAAAGCATTGTAGCGTTAGAGCCCAGTTTAACTACTTTCCGCGATGTCGTTGCCCAATGATGTTGCTAGCAAACAAAGGTTTTAACATGGATTTGAGTGCCAGAAGGAGGCAATTATTGGTGTCATGATATGAATATTGCCCAATTATTGGTGCTATCTGGTTTGCTTGGCAGAAGTTAGTTGCTGCTGCCAAGGATAGTATCTCAGAGTGGTTCAGATATCAGAAAATTTCACACAAGAACTATGTTCATGGAAAATCGAGAACAAATTCGTGCCATAGTTGTAAGTACGTACGTACCTACTGTTGTTCCGAGGCCATGGCCTCACGCTGGCTAATGGGCAACAATGGTGCAGCGAAAGATTCTAGGCGAAAGATGGGCAGAGAAGAGAGGCTTGGTAGAGAAGTGAGGAGGAAGCTTGGGTGTCGGCAATAATAAATAATTTTATTCCTACCCTGTGCGTTCACACAAAGCTTGGGTGTCGGCAACCGGACGAATATGAAGCTTCCCTGAATTTTCGGTGCAACACATCACACTTGTGCGTTCACACACATTTCAGTCCTCCCTTGTGCGTTCACACACAAGTGGACTATTATGTTCATTTTCATACTAGTCTTCATCTCTCGTCAGGACGACCATACTTGTGCAACGCACCGGGCGTCAGTAAGTTGACTGCATATTGGCCACATGGAGATGTTAGGTATCGAGTTTGTTGCTTCGCATCAAAGAAGGTAGAGCATCGGGAAATAACTACAAGCTCCATCTCACTCATACATAGAGTCACACTCCTTATCTTGTCTGACAACATTAGTTTGGTAGGCCATGTTCATAATGCAGATTCCTATGGGAATTCGTATGAACCTCACATCAAGCGAGGGTGCATGTTTCGCTTCCTACTAAATTCCTATAAGATTTCTCGCGTCACAAATGGGCTTAACAATAGAATTAATTATAGATGATATGCACCGGTTTCTGAACTATGGCCCAAGCAATTATACTAAGCCAAAGCAATGAAGCTTCCCTCAATTTTAGTCCTCCCGTGTGCGTATGCCAACGAGAAGAAAAGCATGCTCTGGGATCAGCCACACCACACGAAGTGTGATGTTTGGTGAGAAAGCATGGTTGCGTTACAGCCAAGCTTAACAACTTTCCTCCCATGTGCGTTCACACACAAGTGTGATGTTTCGGTGAGAAAGCATGGTTGCGTTACAGCCAAGCTTAACAACTTTCCTCCCATGTGCGTTCACACACAAGTGTGATGTTTCGGTGAGAAAGCATGGTTGCGTTAGAGCCAAGCTTAACAACTTTCCGGCCGTGACGTTGCCCAATGATGCTGCTAGCAAACAAAGGTTACACAGGTGTGGAATCGAGACTCGACCAGGGAAAAATCTTTCGTTTTTTTTGGGTGGGTCAGTCAACCACACACCACACAGAAGTGTGATGTTTCGGTGAGAAAGCTTGGTTGCGTTAGAGCCAAGCTTAACAACTTTCCTCCCATGTGCGTTCACACACAAGTGTGATGTTTCGGTGAGAAAGAATGGTTGCGTTAGAGCCAAGTGTTTCGGTGAGAAAGCATGGTTGCGTTAGAGCCAAGTGTTTCGGTCTTTCCGTGACGTTGCCCAATGATGCTGCTAGCAAACAAAGGTTACGCAGGTGTGGAATTGAGACTCGACCAGGGTAAAATCTTTCGTTTTTTTTCGGTGGGCAGGGAAAGGACCGAAATAAAAGCCAGTATGGAAGCTCAAAGGCAAATTGAAGCTGAACAACACCAGACGCCAAAGACGATCATACTAGTGCAACAAACCACATGTTAAGGCCTTATTTGGAGCAGAGGATTCGAGAAGAATTTACGCAAAATCCCATTGAGTAATCGGACATGCTTCGCGTACGACGTTTACGTGCGTGACGATGCCCCACCGTCCGTGAAAGCCATCCCGGCCGACCGCCTACGCTTCCTCCCGTGCCGGCCGACGCCTCCTTGTAACATCCCAAAATCCGAATTTTGGGATTATGTAATATAAATACATTAGAAATATTACTTTGATCATTTGCATATGAAATATACCATGTTTGGATTTGGTTTTGAATTAAAAGCAAAAACTTGAATTACAAACAAATAGGTGCTAAAAAGAAAATAGATAAAACAAAGTAAAAATATTTAATAAGAGAATTATTTCTGGCATATTATCTCAGGAACAATTCACCAAAACTTTTATATGAAATCTTGTTAAGAGAAATAATTACAAATACATAAGAACAGAACATTGTCTGAATTTTAGAGAAATTCACTGAAAATATTAACCTCTGAAAAATTTACAGGATAAACAAGTTTAGTCCAGAAGTCTACCCAAACAATTTCATTAAATTCCAAAGTATTCTCCTTAGTAAATAAAATCGGGAATTAAATCAGCCGAAAAATGGAAAAAAAATCCTAACCCTAGCTCACCTCTCTCTCTTTCTCTGACCTGTGGGCCCCACCCACAGGGATCTTCTTCCACCTCGCGGCGCTGAGTGCCAGCGCACTACCACGAGCGCATCGCCGCGTGCACGGATTCCGCCCATGCTTTCCATCGGTCAACTACTCTTGTCGCTTCGCCGGTCGCCTCCGCGCCCATCCCTGCCCGGCCAAGCCCCCATGCCTGCCCGTACGCCGGAGACTCCACCAAGTTTGCCCGCGATCACCTCGACCTCTACCTTGCCAATCTCCGCCTCTCCGTCTATAAAAGCCGCACCCGAGCTTCATCATCTTCTTTCCCTACTCCATGCGCACCTCCTCACTCCTTCTCCACTGAAATGAGCCCAATTACTCGGAGAGCATGAGCCCTAATTCGGCCGTGTGCCACAACCTTCGTCCCCGACGCCGTGAAGGTCTTGGTGTCAATCCTATCACATCATATCGCTATCTCGAACACTGTAGTCCTTTCCCCTCGCTCAATTTGGCCTTTGATTCACAGGATCAGCCGAATTGACCCTTCTTCGTCGCCTCTGGCTAGAATCGCCGCCTGAAGCATTGCCGGAGCCTTACTGCACCTCAAGTCAATTCCTCACGCCTGGAGCATCGCCTGAGCACACTACTACAAAAAGGCTAATACTGGACGCCTCATCACAGACGGTTGACCAAAACCGCTCAGATATATGCAATCCTGACGGTTTTGGTTTAGAGATGCGTATTCTTGCTAACGCTAAAAACCGCTCAGTGAAGAGGTAATATCACGAGCGGTTCATAGCTAAAACCGTCGTGAAACATCACGCAGCGGTTCTTGTTAATAACCGTCTGTGATAATACTACATATCACAGACGGTTTTCAACAAAGAACCGTTTGTGATGTTTCACAGACGGTTCTTAACAATAACCGTCTGTGATATTACCACATATCACATACGATTTTTTTGTTATAACCGTTTGTGATAATATCGCTACAGCTCCACAGTTAGTTTCTTCGTCACCGAGACGCGCGTCTCTTTGTCGCCATCCGCTTCGGCTCCCCGATGCGTCTCTTCGTCGCATCGATCCGCTTCGGCTCCCCGATGCGTCTCTTCGTCTCACGCTCCGAATTTATTCCTTGTTTTATAAAAAGGATCATCCACCATCGAAGATGATCATCCCCCACATACTTATAAAAAAACAGAAATGGTTGCCTCTTTCTTGTCACCGGCATTGATGGCCTACCTGGCCGCACTGTACGAGCACCTCTGTCGGTGTACGTTGAACCGTGCTGCGGAAGAACACTGTTTCAACAGTGTCTTCACTCCTCTGCCAGCCTATGGGCTCAATTCTTCTTGGTTCAATAGTCCGAGGGTCTTCGAGAGACACTCGAACGAGCGCGTCAGCGGGTGGATGCATTTCAGGCTTCATTCGCTGATGATCAGGAACCATTCGATGCCGACGCCGTCGCCTATGAAGTATTGAAGACGGAGATAGCAGCTTAGCTCCGCCACTAGAAAAACTTTGTTTATATATAGGTTTCTACTTTTTTTTAATCTTTTTGTAAGCGACTAGGTACGCTGTTTGGCCATATGAAAATTCGAAAATGAAAAAAAAAGTTTGGACGTGAAGTTACTATATTAATTATATGTTGAATTATTACTATATATATATATATATATATATATATATATATGTATATATAGTTAAAGCAAATTTTCAGCAGTATTTAAATGACAAAATTGACATATAAACATGTAATTTCTTTATGTCATGTAAGTGTATTTATACAAGATAAATATACTTGAGAAAAAACCATTTCATAGACGGTTCTATTATGGAACCGTCGGTGATATGGGGCATATCACAGACGGTTCCATAATGGAACCGCTCAGGATATATTTATATCACGACGGTTCCATTATGGAACCGTCTGTGATAATATCATGGACAGCCCATAATAGAACCGTCTGTGATAAGTCTCTTTATTAGTAGGAGCCTGGCCGGCCGCTAGGGTTTGCGCTCTAACTCGTCACTCCCCAGCGGCCTTACTCTCGTCCATTCCCCTCCCCACCCGAGTGACCCCGTCACTGACGCCGCCATTCTTCCCGTCGCCGACGGTTGTGACACCACGGTTCACTGTTGTGCCACAACTACGGTGATGCCATAACTCTCGTCACTCCCCAGCTCCGCTAGGGTTTGCGCCCGCCCTAACTCGTCACTCCCTAGTGCATTTACTCCGTTCCCCTCCCCACCTCGACGCCGCCACTCGACCCCATCGCCGTCGCCGCCCGACCCTGTTGCGCCCCGCTAGGGCCCTGGCCGGGCTTTGCTTTCCCCATCCTCCCTCTATTCTCCTTTAGATCTGTTAGCTTAATGTCTTTTGTTGAGTTTGATTTTTATGCTTGAACCTTAAGTTGTGTCCTGATGTCTGTGTGATTTATGTAAGGTGAAGGAGATAGACGTGGGTTGTGCTGGTGGGGGGGGGGGGTCGCCGCCGTGGTTGCACTGTACTGAGGTATCACCCTACCTTACTCCCTCTCTGTCTCTACCCCCTTGCTTTGTGATGAAAATGGCTAGTGCTCTACGATGATGCTGAGGCTACTACTGAGGGCTATTGGTGTATGTGCATTCTATGCATCTTGCTTAGTTCATGCTGTGGGTTCGGATAGGGTTTGGCTGCAATTAGCTTTTCAGATTTGTAAAGGTATGTCCTACCATTCCATTCATAATCTGCTGATTGCTGATTGCTGAATGAGTGAATTCAGAAGTGTAAGTGTTATCTGCTATTGAAGTATTCAGAAGTGTCAAGTGTTGTCTCTTCTATTGATATGTGTGGGTTGTTGGTATGTTATGACTTATTGGGTTGTTGATATGTATGAGCTGTTGATATGTTATATTGTTATGAGTTATGACTTATTCAGAAGTGTCAAGTGTTGTCTGCTATTGATAGTGGAAACTTGCTTGGTGAACCATGGGCTGTTGATATGTATGATTGATGATTTGCAAAAATAGATGTATAAAATGTGTGATATGTATGTTATGACTTATTTGTTGATTTGTCATTTTGTCAAGATGTCATCTGTTGCTTCTCGCCATTCATTTCATATTTGTGCGTAATCGTGTTCATCTTTGGTCAAGTTCTCCTACCTTGCGTCCTAGGTACGTCGTCCTACCATTCCATTCCTAATCTCTTCTCTATTAAGTCTCCAAGCAGTGGCTGCTTGTGCCTTTAAAACTGGGATTATATATATGTTGTTCTTAGTCCCTCAACCACTTTCGGGGGGTCGCGTCCACGCAGCACGAGGAAGAGGAGACAGCAACCATGGGCAAACTCATTGAGCCCCTGCAAATTTAAGAAAGTGACGTTTGCGCAGAAGCGTCGGTGACATCAATTACTTAGCAACTAATACATGATGCCACTTCGCTATCGAGTACTGCGTGTTAAAAAGTGGCGTGGGCTCAATGAGGTTGCCCGTGGTTGCCGCTCTCGCCCTCATGCTACGTGACGCACTGAAAGTGGCCGAGGGACTAGGACAATAGAAATATATATATATATATATATATATATATATATATATATATATATGATGCTGGTTTTAAAGGCACAAGCACTCACTACTTGGTGGCTTTATAGAAAAAGTCATCACAGACGGTTTTTGTGGCTAAAACCGTCTGTGATATATAGTCATCACAGACGGTTTGTGGCTGAAACCGTCTGTGATATTAAGTCATCACAGATGGTTTGTGGCTGAAACCGTCTGTGATAGTATGCATCACAGACAGTTTGAAAACCGTCTGTGATGACCTCATGGATCACTGACCCATAAACTTAGACGACTCAAGAAACCGTCTGTGATGACGATTTTGAACCGTCTGTGAAGGCCTTTTCTGTAGTAATGGCACTAGCAAGCTTCCCCGGCTATCAATCGAAGCTCTGCTTCGGCCATGCTTCTTCTCCACGCGCCGCCCACCTCGCCGCCTCGGCTCATCGTTGACCAACCGTCTCCGACCACCTCAGCCCCTCCACGTGAAGAATCTAGGCCCTATGTGCAGTGTTTTGGTAATTATAGACAACCATGTGTTTTGTACTAACTCGCTTTATCAAGAAGTTACTAGGGTTATTCTTGGACTAGGACGGAAGAGCGCTAAAGGATCTCATCTCACTCAAGGTAAAGGTATCTAGTTGATAGGACATTTTCTTAGTTTTACCGGTCGAGAAGATTAAGGATAAAAGACCGGATTGATAGTGTAGAAAGCCGTACTATAAAGAGAAGATCTAAAAATGGATTGGAGCGCAAAAGACAAGCAAGTGTATCAATGCCAATCTGAAAGCTGGAAGGCAAATCAAAGTTGACAGCAGACGCCAGTGCTAGCAGTGTTCATTTTCATACTAGTCTTCACCTCTCATCAGGTAGAGCATCGGGAAATAACTACAAGCTCCATCTCACTCATACATACAAACTCCTTAATACTGTACAACAACATTAGTTTGGTAGGCCATGTTCGTGATGCAGATTCCTATAGAACTCCGTATGAACCTCACATCAAGCGAGGGTGCATGTTTCGCTTCCTACTAAATTCCTATAAGATTTCTCGCGTCACAAATGGGCTTAACAATAGAATTAATTATAGATGATATGCACCAGTTTCTGAACTATGGCCTAAGCAATTATACTAAGCCAAAGCAATGAAGCTTCCCTCAATTTTAGTCCTCCCATGTGCGTATGCCAACGAGAAGAAAAGCATGCTCTGGGGTCAACCACACCACACAGAAGTGTGATGTTTCGGTGAGAAAGCTTGGTTGCGTTAGAGCCAAGCTTAACAACTTTCCTCCCATGTGCGTTCACACACAAGTGTGATGTTTCGGTGAGAAAGCATGGCTGCGTTAGAGCCAAGTGTTTCGGTGAGAAAGCATGGTTGCGTTAGAGCCAAGTGTTTCGATCTTTCCGTGACGTTGCCCAATGATGCTGCTAGCAAACAAAGGTTACGCAGGTGTGGAATTGAGACTCGACCAGGGAAAAATCTTTCGGTTTTTTTTTCGATGGGCAGGGAAAGGACCGAAATAAAAGCCAGTATGGAAGCTCAAAGGCAAATTGAAGCTGAACAACACCAGACGCCAAAGACGATCATACTAGTGCAACAAACCACATGTTAAGGCCTTATTTGGAGCAGAGGATTCCGAGAAGAATTTCTGCAAAATCCTACCGGGTAACGGACATGCTTCACGTACGACGTTTACGTGCGTACGATGCCCCAGCCGTTCGGCCGGGCCATCCCGGCCGACCGCCTACGCTTCCTCCCGTGACGGCCGACGCCTCCTTGTAACATCCCAAAATCCGAATTTTGGGATTATGTAATATAAATACATTAGAGAAATTACTTTGATCATTTGCATATGAAATATACCATGTTTGGATTTGGTTTTGAATTAAAAACAAAAACTTGAATTACAAACAAATAGGTGCTAAAAAGAAAATAGATGAAACAAAGTAAAAATATTTAATAAGAGAATTATTTCAAGCATATTATCTCAGGAACAATTCACCAAAACTTTTATATGAAATCTTGTTAAGAGAAATAATTACAAATACATAAGAACAGAACATTGTCCGAATTTTAGAGAAATTCACAGAAAATATTAACCTCTGAAAAATTTACAGGATAAACAAGTTTAGTCCAGAAGTCTACCCAAACAATTTCATTAAATTCCAAAGTATTCTCCTTAGTAAATAAAATCGGTGTTCACCATCTCTAGAGCGGAGGAAGAACAACCATAGTGATCGAGGGAAGGCTTAATTCGTGGAGCCGGCTTGAGGTGTCAAGCTTCCTCAACGTGGACTAGTGAAGATCTGCAAGTTTTCGATACCACGGGAAAAACATCATTGTGTCTTTGTGGTTATTTCTAGTCTTTACATTTTCGCATTTATATTTCTAGCTTGTTTATTGTGATTGAATTGCTTAGCTAGAAGTGTAACTTGTTTAGACTAAGTTATTAATTGGCTAAAATTGTTAATTGTTAAAAAGTTTAAAAACCTCATATTCACCCCCCTTTAGTCGGTTATCCTTGATCCTACAGCGTGCGGGACAGGGGCGTGGGCATATGGCGCATGGCGCGTGTGGTCCCGAAGTGGACATACGACATGGCATATGTGCCAGCACTGGACGTACGGACGTGTATCGAGGGGTGGTTCTGCGCATTTGCTGTGTGTTTTCGTACCAAAGGGGAGTTTTGTCCAAGTACGTTGGATCATTTTCGACAGTTGCAGAAATTAGGAAGTTGGCGTATCGCTTTGATCGTCTCAAGTCCATACGCGACGTACGCAACGTCTGTGTTTTGGTGCTAAGTGAGTAGCTGAGCGATTCAAAGCTTGGGATTTCGTTAAAGACGTTGACCATCGAGTAGGGTCTTATCTTCGATTCTCTTCTGATGAGTGTACTTGGCAATGCCGGGTTGAGTGTTAGGACAGACGTCATTTTACATCCTTGTGATGTGGTCTCATCGGTTCAAAAGAGAAACCACTTGGAAGATGGAGTTTTCGTATGCACGAGCAATATCTGGATTCGTTCGCAACGGGTGTGTGTTTGTCATTGTTTCATTCCAGTTGCAGTTTTCTTTCAGGAAGGTAGGTGAGTAGATTCGGGGTCGAATCCTGTTAAGGGGGGTAGAATGTAATACTCCGAATATCAATTAGGGAGAATTTCATTCGGAGAGGGAAATTTATTCAATATTCGTTAGTGATCGCATTAAAGAAAAGAGAGAATAATCAATTGGAAAGGGTTTTTCTGTGAAATTTTGACAACTTGGGCCATGTGCCGCAGCCCAGAAGGCCCAAGAGGGGGAGGCCGGCCATATGGGAGTGGGGCGCCACCCTTTCCCCCTCCCAACCCTAGTCGCCACAAACTCCTCCCCCCTTTCCCACCCCTTGGCCGCCCCCTAGCTCCTCCCCCTTGGCTGCCGCCCCTCCTGGCCATCTCCCTCCATTGGCGCCTCCACCTCCATCTCCTTCATTGCTACCACCTTGGAGAGGACCTGCTGCTAGCCAGCCACAAGAAGGAGGAGAAGAGAAGGGGAAAAAGGGGAGAAAGGAGGAGAAGAGAAGGGATCATCTTCTTCGAGGCTTGATTATCGTCTTCCTGTGGGTCTTCAAGGGTAACGATGTGTTTTCCCCGCTGTTTGTTGATGATTAGAGGCGAATTCGATTAATTGGGTTGAATCATTTTGCTGCCGGTAGATGTTCAATTCTGTCCAGTACTTTGCGTGGTCGATTTTGGGTTCTTAGATACAGAATTAGAACCCAATCGTTTTGCTGCCGGTAGATGTTCAATTCTGTCCAGTACTTTGCGTGGTCGATTTTGGGTTCTTAGATACAGAATTAGAGATGCCCATCTCCTAGAGATATTTAGATAATGTTTTTAGCTTTCCGTGGCCACCTAGAACACCTAATTCTGACATACGGATCAAAAGTTATGATAGTTTTATTCCTGCTGTCCAGAATTCTGACGTGATTGATCTGTTAAGTTGTCTCCTAAATTATGATTATGTTAATGACAGATTCAGGGTTTTCACCCAACTAGGTTATCTTATAATTTTTCATAACCTTTCCATAATGATAAAGAACGCCCTAATCGGAGTTGTAGATCAGAAGTTGTGATCTATTCTTTACTGCTGTCCGTTTCATCTGGACAGAATCTGTCTTTTAAGTTCAACTACCTGTTAGCATTTTATTTTGATCGAATTGGGTTATCTCGCCAACTAGAATGTTGTAGATATGTTCGTTAAGTTTCTTTAGGAACCGGGCTCACCTCGTTCCGAGTCTCAGGTTAATAGTTATGGTTATTTCCGTTCTGCTGTTCAGATTCGATTATGTGGTTGTGTTGCCTGTTTTCAGAATAGGGTTAATGGCTATTTCTTGGGTGTTTGGGAAGGTGTTGTAGAACGTTAATGGTAGTGCCCTGTACCATGTTGTTCTTATTTCGAGTACTTACTTGTGTAGGCGGAGAGGCTTCGGGTTTAGGGGCATCTTCATTGCCTACTAACGCGTCGCAACGCGAAAGGCAAGTACTTTGATGTTCTTATGATTAGTGAATGCTGGATGCTTGATGTTCGTATTGTGCTTTTCTGTGATCCATGAGAATGTTCAAAGTTTATGTTCCTTTCTTATGTGTTAATTCCAAGTGTAGACATGATGTCTTTCATAGTTCATATTTCAATACATGCATCCATTTTCATGTTCCTTCCACGGGATTGGATTATAAGACCCATCAATTCTAGTATGGGCACGTAAGACCCACCATTCCAATGTGGGCAGATTTGGACACCCGTATGAAATGTTCTTCATACGGGATTTGAATCCCCGCATTTTGTTAAATGCGGGCTTAGGTGGACACCGACGGGTGTGTCACCAGCTATACCGGTATAAGCACATGTGCAGTCCTGTCCTTTCATTCCATCCATTCATTCCATTCATTCATATATTCATTCGATGTTATGTTCATATTTTTAAAAGATGTTGCCTTGTTCATAATTGTTGTATGTCTAATTATTCACTGTACTTGCTGAGTTTCGGACTCATTCTTGCTTTGTTTGTTTATTTTAGACGATCGTTGATGATGGCTCTATTGGGAGGGAGTAGACACGTACTATTCATTCACTTCACCATACTCCAATTTCAATAATAGGACTTGATTCTATCTTTCATTTGTTAATTGATGAACTGTAATAAATAAAGTTAGCTGTGGTTGATAACCTCTTCTAAGTTATGGTTGCTTAAGTACTGCTTGTGATCTTCGATCATCCTTTTGATATAATTGCTTGGATTCAGACTATATTCATGCCATGGTTCTATCAAGTATTGATCTCTTTATGTCATTAGATGATATGTTATTCAAATTCTTTCGCATTATGTTTGTATGTTAGATTATTTAGGTGACATCTTGGCTTTCGAATAGCCAGGGTGTTACAGGACACATGTCATGCTCTCTTTGGTGACCCCGAGCATATTCCCTATGGCTACACCATCTCTACTCCAAGCTTTTTTCTCATTTGCATTTGTACACCCGCGCTTCTATTTGTACGGGTGCATAATGTTATACATGCTCGACGTCCTCTTCTCTCTTCTCGTTTGCTTATCTTCTTCTACGTTGGCCAACTCAACGCTATGACTTCTTCACTATCGGTCCCTCTCAGCTACTACCCCTTCTAATGCAATACATTACCACATAGTTATCTTCTACTTCTCTCTAATTATTACTTAATGCTAACCATTACGACATCAATACACATACACATGCAACCGTCGCCGATCCCAGCTAGGGACACGTGTGACGCTTTCTCCGGTGACCCCGAGCATATTCCCTACAGCTGCACAATCTCTACTCCAAGTTTTTTTTGCTCCTTTCACTCTGTACGCATGCGCTTCTATTCGTACAAATGCATGATGTTATACATGCCTGACGCTCTCTTCTCTCGTGTCGATCGCTCCTTTCTTCGACGTTGGCCAATTGAACGTTGTGGCTTCCTCACTAATCGTGGTGATCTCCCATCTTCACTAATGTCAGCATGTCTACGTTAGTCGTTGTCTAACAATATTGAGAATCTTTTTGCCATCGCCGGTGACGACGTGCCCCTCACCAGTGATGGCACACTCCTAGCTACCCTATAACCCTATATCATCCATAGCTTGTCTTCAATGCAAATATTCATCTCCTCTCTGCCAAGGCTTCCCCATCATCGAGCTTCTTTGCACATTAACTTCTTCAACAACGTTGACACTCACCACTTGTCATCGCGGTCCTTGACTCCTTCAACACTAGACTTTCTCTTCAATGGCTCCAGCAAGTAGCACGACATTGTCATCATTTCCGCTGTCACCATCTCGGCTCTTCGCTTCCCCATGGGTTAACGTCTTCTTGCGTGACAGATCGATATCATTGCACTCTTTAGTGGTCTCTTTCGACATCATTTGTGCCATCATCGTTATAACTTGTATTTTTTAATCAAAATTTTAGTTTTATTTTTATTTTTATTCCAAAGGAAGCAATAATAGAAACACATGATCTTGAGAGTGAACGTGGTGGCTTCTTTTGTGTCTCCTCCGACACCATTCGTGTCATCCTCGTTATAACCTTTATTTTTATTCAAAATTTCAGTTATTTTTATTCCATACAAATCGAAAGGCTAAATTTATTTAATTTATTCAGAATTTTAGTTATTTTGGGGTTTTATTTTGGAATTCTCATGGAAATCAAATTGCAAATTTTTTATTTTTTATTCCTAATTTTAGTTCTTTTTCTTGGAATTCTTATGCTAATCCAATTGTTATTTTTTTCTTTAATTTCATTTCCGAATTACAATTATTTAGAGATTTTACTTTGGAATTTGTATTGAAATCAAATTGCTAATTTTAATTTATTTTTATTCAGAATTTCAGTTATTTTTGGATGGATTTCGTATACAAATATAATTTCCAATTATTGTTTAATATTTATTCGAATTATAATTATTGGAATTAGTATCGAAATCAAATTGATAATTTTATTTTTATTCTGAATTTTAGTTTTTTTGTTGGATTTCGTACACAAATCTAATTTATAATTTTGTTTATTTTTATTATGAATTATAATTATTTAGGATTTTACTTATAAATTTGCATGGAAATCAAATTGCTGATTTTATTTTATTTTTATTCTGAATTTCAGTTTTATTGTGCTTGACATTGACTCTTTTACTTGGGAATTCGTATGGAAATCAAATTACTCATTTTATTTTATTTTTTATTCTGAATTTCAGTTTTTATTGTACTTGACATTGACTCTTTCTTTTAATCTGGACCCATCACGATCGATGGTGTAGATCTTTCTCTTTTTACATCGATTGATGTGGGAATTTATAACCTCTGAGAGCGAACGTGGTGGTTTATTTTGACTCTACTTTAATAATATAATATAAGGTATAATGTTATAAATCTATAATGTATTTATATATGACAAATCTAATATGTTATAGTCCTAACTCCCTAATATCGACGGTGTAGATTTTTTAAGGATAAATTGGGAGGGTAGACCCATACCTTATTAGGAAGTTTCATTAAAACTTTTAAAGAGTACTAAATGTAAACAGGCACATAGAATAATTTCTAATTATTGTTTAATATTTATTTCGAATTATAATTATTGGAATTAGTATCGAAATCAAATTGATAATTTTATTTTATTTTTATTCAATTTCAGTTTTTTGTTGGATTTCGTACACAAATCTAATTTCCAATTTTTGTTTATTTTATTATGAATTATAATTATTTAGGATTTTACTTATAAATTTGTATGCAAATGAAATTGCTAATTTTATTTTATTTTTATTCTGAATTTCAATTTTATTGTGCTTGACATTGACTCTTTTACTTGGGAATTAAATGCGAAATCAAATAATTGATTTGATTTTATTTTTATTCCGAATTTTAGTTTTATTTTACTTGACATTGACTCTTTCTGTTAATCTGGACCCATCACGATCGATGGTGTAGATCTTTCTCTTTTTACACTGATTAACGTTGGAATTTTTAACCCCTGAGAGCAAACGTGGTGGTTTATTTTGACTCTGCTTTAATAAGATAATAGAAGGTAGAACGTTATAAATCTATAATGTACTTATATATGACAAATCTAATCATTATAGTTTGGATTACCTAAGATCGACGATGTAGATTTTTTTAGGATAAATCGGTGGGGAGACCCATACCTTATTAGGAAGTTTCATTAAAACTTTTTAAAGAGTACTAAATAGAAATAGGTACATAGAATAATTTCCAATTATTGTTTAATATTTATTTCGAATTATAATTATTGGAATTCGTATCGAAATCAAATTGATAATTTTATTTTATTTTTATTGCGAATTTCAGTTTTGTGTTGGATTTAGTACACAAATCTAATTTCCAATTTTGTTTATTTTTATTATGAATTATAATTATTTAGGATTTTACTTATAAATTTGTATGGAAATCAAATTGCAATTACAATTATTTAGAGATTTTACTTTGGAATTAGTATTGAAATTAAATTGCTAATTTTAATTTATTTTTATTCGAATTTCAGTTATTTTTGGATGGATTTAGTATACAAATATAATTTCCAATTATTGTTTAATATTTATTCTGAATTATAATTATTGGAATTAGTATCGAAATCAAATTGATAATTTTATTTTTATTCTGAATTTTAGTTTTTTTGTTGGATTTCGTACACAAATCTAATTTATAATTTTGTTTATTTTTATTATGAATTATAATTATTTAGGATTTTACTTATAAATTTGCATGGAAATCAAATTGCTGATTTTATTTTATTTTTATTCGAATTTCAGTTTTATTGTGCTTGACATTGACTCTTTTACTTGGGAATTAGTATGGAAATCAAATTACTCATTTTATTTTATTTTTATTCTGAATTTCAGTTTTATTGTACTTGACATTGACTCTTTCTTTTAATCTGGACCCATCACGATCGATGGTGTAGATCTTTCTCTTTTTACATCGATTGATGTGGGAATTTATAACCTCTGAGAGCGAACGTGGTGGTTTATTTTGACTCTACTTTAATAATATAATATAAGGTATAATGTTATAAATCTATAATGTATTTATATATGACAAATCTAATATGTTATAGTCTGAACTCCCTAATATCGACGGTGTAGATTTTTTTAAGGATAAATTGGGAGGGGTAGACCCATACCTTATTAGGAAGTTTCATTAAAACTTTTTAAAGAGTACTAAACAGAAACAGGCACATAGAATAATTTCTAATTATTGTTTAATATTTATTTCGAATTATAATTATTGGAATTCGTATCGAAATCAAATTGATAATTTTATTTTATTTTTATTCAATTTCAGTTTTTTGTTGGATTTAGTACACAAATCTAATTTCCAATTTTTGTTTATTTTTATTATGAATTATAATTATTTAGGATTTTACTTATAAATTTGTATGCAAATGAAATTGCTAATTTTATTTTATTTTTATTCTGAATTTCAATTTTATTGTGCTTGACATTGACTCTTTTACTTGGGAATTCGTACGGAAATCAAATAATTGATTTTATTTTATTTTTTATTCCGAATTTTAGTTTTATTTTACTTGACATTGACTCTTTCTGTTAATCTGGACCCATCACGATCGATGGTGTAGATCTTTCTCTTTTTACACTGATTAACGTTGGAATTTTTAACCCCTCAGAGCAAACGTGGTGGTTTATTTTGACTCTGCTTTAATAAGATAATAGAAGGTAGAACGTTATAAATCTATAATGTACTTATATATGACAAATCTAATCTGTTATAGTCTGGATTACCTAAGATCGACAGTGTAGATTTTTTTTAGGATAAATCGGGAGGGGGAGACCCATACCTTATTAGGAAGTTTCATTAAAACTTTTTAAAGAGTACTAAACAGAAATAGGTACATAGAATAATTTCCAATTATTGTTTAATATTTATTTCGAATTATAATTATTGGAATTAGATATCGAAATCAAATTGATAATTTTATTTTATTTTTATTGCAATTTCAGTTTTGTGTTGGATTTAGTACACAAATCTAATTTCCAATTTTGTTTATTTTTATTATGAATTATAATTATTTAGGATTTTACTTATAAATTTGTATGGAAATGAAATTACAATTTTATTTTATTTTTATTCCGAATTTCAGTTTTATTGTGCTTGACATTGACTCTTTTACTTGGGAATTCGTACGGAAATCAAATTACTGATTTTATTTTATTTTTTATTCCTAATTTCAGTTTTATTGTACTTGACATTGACTCTTTCTTGTAATCTGGACCCATCACGATCGACGGTATAGATCTTTCTCTTTTTACACCAATTAACGTAGGAATTTCTAACCCCTGAGAGTGAACATGGTGACTTATTTTGACTCTGCTTTAATAAGATAATAGAAGGTATAACGTTATAAATCTATAACGTATTTATATATGACAAATCTAATCTGTTATAGTCTGAACTCGCTAAGATCGACGGTGTATATTTTTTTAAGATAAATCAGGAGGGGGAGACCCATACCTTATTTGGAAGTTTCATTAAAACTTTTTAAAGAGTACTAAACAGAAATAGGTACATAAAAAGACCAAGAAGGGAACGTCGGTATTGGGGCATGACACGCAGGTGCTAATGCTAAAGGCACACATTGGTGCTTAAAAGCAAAACTAAAAGGCAACGAAAATTAATTTTCAGAAATTAGGCCAGCTAGGCGGCCATTTCTTCCTTCTTTTTCGCCTTAAATAAAAGGCGTACATTTTTTTCACCTATTAACTCCTCCTGAGAGCGAACGTGGTGATTTTTTTCTATGTTTTAATAATATAATAGATACCAGCCCAAGCACATTCATTATGCAAAGTTATCCCCTGAAACAAAAGCTTAGTACATACTGATCAAACATATGAATAAATGGCTACAAAAATTTCTAAAGCAGTACAGAACATTATGCGGTTCAAGTACTGATCAAACATATGAATAAATGACTACAAAAATTTCTAAAGCAGTAACAGAACATTATGCGGTTCAAGTGTCTGATATGTTCTCATTACATGGAATCAAATGCATGTTCGGAACAATATAGAAGCCAGTTCTTGAAAAAAAGTTGAGGATAATATACAAACCTTCTACACGGAACACAAAAAATTCAAAGCAACAAAAAGATTGAGCATTCTGCTGCACAAAGAGACAGCTCATAGTTTCAAGTCCACTCAATGCATCCGGCAGAAAGTGCTGACAAATTTGGAGCCAAGAGCACAATGAGTAACTTCGAACATTGGAATGAGTAACTTGATTCACTTCAGCAACAATTGTGATCTGAAACAATTGAACAGGCAAATCTCATTTCAGACCAGCTCAGCCTCCCGTCCTGACGATCTGACCAATGAGCAGCGACAACCATCCACTTCAAACATAATAAAAACCAGTTTAAAAAAAGAGAAATTTTACCGTGAATTCTACTAGTAGTTTATGGTGGTAGTATAAATCAAATCTTACTATTGATTTGTTAAGGGCACGATAGAATTTTCTTTGTATTTATAATTTTTTCATCAGGGTATTATAGATTTTTCCAACTAAGGTTGAACATATTACTCTTGTGACATGTGATCCCCACATAGGCAATTACAATTCGACAACCTCCGGATTTTACCACTCATACTACTAAATGTAGCATCACTAAATCTTAACTAACATGAATCATTGGATCAAATAAAATGAACGGCCCGTATTAAATTAAGTGTACATAAAATAACTTAAAAAAAGGCAAAAGTCACTAGTGTCATAAGAAGAATACGATCATAAGAAGGAACCGAAACTCACTAGTGTCATAAAGAAGAATATGGTCAGATGAGCAGTATCTTTGCTTGGTTAAGCCGACGGGGAAGGAAAAAAAAGTAAATCTCATGTACAACATTCTGTAGTTGATTTAACAGCATAGATGAGCGTCTCGGATGATTGGATGAGCTTATAATTAATAATACCTTAATTGGACGCAGCAGATGTAGATGCAGAACTTGGCTGGCCTTCTAAGCTGTGTGTGGGAACCTGCTCCTCCTCCTCCTCCTCCTCTTCAACCTCCTCCTCCTCCTGCTCCTCCTCCTCCTCCTCCTCTTCAACCTCCTCCTCCTCCTGCTCCTCCTCCTCCTCCTCTTCAACCTCCTCTTCCTCCTCCTCCTCCTCTTCCTCAGTAAAATAATTAAAAACTGGCGTGGGACGGTTGGGAAGTAGACTGGCCTCATTCTTGATGGAAGCCTTCCATGCCTCCACCTCTTCAACTCTCGCACCCCTGGAATCAATCTTGAGATAGAGTATCTTGAGGGCAGAGAGATGGTGGATTCCAAGGCCACCTGCAGATTGTACTACGGTCTCAAACCTGAGTTGTTCGAGCTTTGGCATGGCTCCAGCTTCGAACATCGGACACATGTCGAAATCCTGCAAGTAGAAGTACTTCAGACGTTGGAATCCGCCGTTGCATACGACGAGCCTTTCTTTGGTGGGTCCATCTGCTTCTGAATATAAATACAGTTCTAGCAAGGCGGGCAAGTCCCCGAGGATCTGGAAGGTTTCCTGAGTCACTTGATTAACCCTGATGACTAGGTAGGTGAGGTTGGCCAATGAGGCCATCCACTCTGGAATCCCTTTGAGATAGAAAGTCCGGACGTTTAATTCCCGCAGGAGATGAGCAGGTGGGGACCATGAATCCAAATGGGGACCACAATCAACATCTCCGGAAACGTACAAACATCTAAGGTTTGAACTACAGAGTTTGCCAAGTGACGAAGCCAAGATATCTGCGTACGTATCACGGTGTGAGCCACCAATGCGCCAACCTAGCTGAAGAGTTCTCAATTTGGTCAAATTGCCCAACTCCTGCAAAGAATTTATTGAGCTTTCGTCGTTCACAACTACACCTGACAGTTCCTCTAGAGCTTGCATGTTACCCACCCCATCTGGCAATTTTACTGCGCATTCATCACAACCAAGTAACCGTTTCAACCGTCGCAGTTTAACAATGCTTGCCGGCAATTCACTCATACTAGTATCACGTAGATCCAATGTTTCCAAATGCTGTAGCTCACCTATTTGTTCTGGAAGATTTGTGATGCTATCTGCTTCAATCCGTAGGTACCTCAACTGAAATAGCTTCCCAATATTTCTAAGATAACAATTTTCCAACATATGAGTGCTCTCTATATCTAGCACTCTCAGAGCATGCAAGTCTGAGATAGAAGGCATTTGTACAGAATATCCAAATATGCCAAGAGATCGAACATGAGCAGTAACCATGGATGGCATCTCTATCACGTTTTCTTGGTCACGGTAGTCAAGTGACAGTCGACGGATCTTACTTTGATCACCAACGGAAGTGATAAAATTTTCTTCGGCTGCCTTGGATATAATGAGATCAAGAATCATATCATGCACCCGGCATGCATCAACTCTGCCATCATACGCGATAACTACTGGTTGGATCATACTTCTGTTTATAAGTTCATTAAAATAGCATTCCCCTTCATCCATTAAATTTCTTCGGCCACCAACCTTGACAAATCCTTCTGCTATCCACCTACTTACTAGATGATCCCTCCAAATTCTATAATCTTCTGGAAACATACTTAGATATAATAAGCAAGTTCTTAAATGGAGAGGAAGGTCATTATAACTCAAAGATAGTATCTTCTTCATTTCCTCCACATCAGAATTTTTCTCTAGTCCTAAGCCAATCGAATCAAGGACCATTAACCATTCTTCTCTTGCATCTGATTTAGTTGTCAATAAACTAGACATCGTAATGATTGCCAATGGTAGACCACCACACTTTCTTATGATTTCAGTAGAAACTTCTTTCAGATGAAGAGGGCATTTGTCTTCAGAGCCAAATACTCTTCTGAAGAATAAACTTTTAGAGTCACCTTCACTTAGTGGCCTCGGTTCATATACAAGATCCTGGCGAGGGGAGCAACATGACTTGGCAACAGTAGCAATTCTTGTTGTCACTAGTATCCTACTACCACAAGTATTCTCAAGCAAGGCGCATTTAATATCCTTCCATGCTTGGGTACTCCATATATCATCAATTACAATAAAGTACCTAACAAATGAGAGATACTATGGTTCAATTTGGTCGTGTTAATTGAATACATACAGGATATAATATGAAAAGTATATTGGTAGCTAAAAGTAATGTTTCAATGTCGAGCTAATTAAAAATATGTAGGGCTGCAAATGAGTCAAGTACAAACGCTCAGCTCAGCTCGTCTTAAAAAACAAGCGAGCTCAATTTAAGTCAAGTTGTATGTTGAGGTAGAGAGTGGGCTCATACTCGGTTCATAACGATCTCTAGTCAATCTCGAGGCAATTATAAACAACGAAGATGGTGTGCAAATCTATAAAATAATTAAGGAACTGACGTGACTGATGGTGTTAGTTGAGAGTCACATATATGGATAGATAAAAATCTCAAATATCTCATGTAAAATACATATGGTAACTAATGAACCTAATTTGACTTCTATCTATTAAAAGTAATGTAAGAGATATATTAGAATACGAGCTATATCGAGCTAATATTGAGCGAGCTAACCTAAGCTCGAACTCAGCTCGTTTTTCACTTGGGCTCCAAAAGCTGCTTAAACTCAACTCATTTATTTTTTAGACGATCTAGAGTCGAACCAAAAAACGGGTCGAACTCGAGCAACTCATAAGCCTCGAGCCTTTCTTGCAGCCCTACGTATATGTATGTTCGTGGAAAGAATATTAGAGTTTTCCATCATGTCAGTCTAAATAAAATTATATTTTTAACATATATATTCAATTCGTCTCGTATTATAAAGAATTACAGCTTTTTCAATAAAAAATGAGATGACTGGTAAAATGACCAGTTGTCCTATTTAAGAGGCCTTTGCACAAGAGGTCCATTAATTACGGACATATGGTTACAATTAAGTTATGGTAGAATGGCTTATAGAATACGAAATACAATTTGAATCCTAGAACGACTTGTAATAAGAAACAGAGGGCGTACCTCTTGTCCTTTAGGAAATCCCTTAGTGCATTAATGAGGCATTTCTCGTCCCCTGACTCAATTCGTTCGTACTCTTGCTTTCTGATTTGAGAGAGGATGGTCCGTAAAATCTTTCTTGTATCGACACAAAAGCTCGGCAATCAAATTGTCCACCAACCTTCTGATATACTTGGTTGGCTAGAGTAGTTTTTCCTAACCCTCCAAACCCCACGATTGACACCACCTTCAATGACTTCTCCCCATCATCCACCAATTTGATGAGCTCATCCCTCGGAACATCAATGCCTATGAGGCTGGATGCCTCAACATAGAGGGCAGGTAGCCGGGGATCGACGGGAACAACATCACTGCTGCCAGAGTCGAGGACCGCATCAAGCTTGTACCTGTCACGTCGTTGGCTTGCCTCGACGATGCGAGTTTTTAGTTCTCTTATCTGCTCGGCGATCTCATGACAAGCTCCTAGCTTCTTCACTTTCTTGATCGTCTCAAAAAAAAACTGCTTGATACCTTTGGATTTGTCCGAATCCTGGTGGAGCCGATGCATATAGTCATCGATGCAGTCCTCCATATCATAGGCCATCTCCCTCACTTGGTTCCTCCACTCCTTCTGTTGTGGGTTGAGCACCTCTGTGTCGGCCAGCGTCTCTAAGAGAGCGTTCATGCTGCTCAGCTCATCCTTGAGGAAGGTGACATCACGCTTCACATTTTTTTGCAGTTTGTACTCCTCACCCAGCAGCGTGGTGAGCTTGGTGAGGAGGGAGTTCATCACCCCTGTGGCGGCGCTCACCATGATTCCTTCCATCAACTACTCTGTTCTTTGTGTGGCGAAGCTTGTAGACCAGCTCACACAGAACCTCGAGGTGATTTGCGGCTGCGCGAGTGAAGCAGAAGCAGAAGTTAGTTGCTGCTGCCAAGGATAGTATCTCAGAGTGGTTCAGATATCAGAAAATTTCACACAAGAACTATGTTCATGGAAAATCGAGAACAAATTCGTTGCATCAACTTTGTGTGGCTGCGCGAGTGAAGCAGAAATAGAAGTTAGTTGCTGCTGCCAAGGATATGGTTCAGATATCTGAAAATTTCACTCATGAACTATATTCATGGAAAATCAAGAACAAATTCGTGCCATAGTTGTAAGTACGTACGTACCTACTGTTGTTCCGCGGCCATGTCCTCACTCTGGCGAATGGACAACAATGGTGCAGCGAAAGTTGCGTAGAGAAGAGGAGGGAGGCTTGGGTGTTGGCAAGAATAAATGATTGATAGGCCCAGACTCCACTGAACCTAGGGAGAAAGAATAATAATATGCTTTTCTTTCTTCACTCGGTATGATAAGGCCCGCGAATTTGCTAATTGCCCATACTTTCGGCGCAACTTTTTCTCGCTTTTTTTCCATTACTGAATAACGAAGTTAACGGTTTTACAATGTTTCAAACGTTTCATCTAGATACTTTTCAGCGCAACTAAAGTAATATTCGAGCCAAGCTAAACTTTGGCAACGTCGTTGGCCACTGACCGAGATGCTGCCAATCTGAAAATGGATTGGAGCGCAAAAGACAAGCAAGCGTATCAAAGCCAATCTGAAAGCTGGAAGGCAAATCAAAGCTGACAGCAGACGCCAGTGCTAGCAGTGTTCATTTTTCATACTAGTCTTCACCTCTCGTCAGGACGACCGGACGTCAGTAAGTTTACTGCAGATTGGCCATAAGGAGATGTTAGGTATCGAGTTTGCTGCTTCGCATCAAAGAAGGTAGAGCATCGGGAAATAACTACAAGCTCCATCTCACTCATACATACAAACTCCTTAATACTGTACAGCAACATTAGTTTGGTAGGCCATGTTCGTAATGCAGGATTCCTATGGGAATTCCGTATGAACCTCACATCAAGCGAGGGTGCATGTTTTGCTTCCTACTAAATTCCTATAAGATTTCTCGCGTCACAAATGGGCTTAACAATAGAATTATAGATGATATGCACCGGTTTCTGAACTATGGCCTAAGCAATTATACTAAGCCAAAGCAATGAAGCTTCCCTCAATTTTAGTCCTCCCGTGTGCGTATGCTCTGGGGTCAACCACACCACACACAACACAAGTGTGATGTTTCGGTGAGAAAGCATGGTTGCGTTAGAGCCAAGTGTTTCGGTGAGAAAGCATGGTTGCGTTAGAGCCAAGAGTCAACCACACCACACAGAAGTGTGATGTTTCGGTGAGAAAGCTTGGTTGCGTTAGAGCCAAGCTTAACAACTTTCCTCCCACGTGCGTTCACACACAAGTGTGATGTTTCGGTGAGAAAGCATGGTTGCGTTAGAGCCAACCTTAACAACTTTTTGTGACGTTGCCCAATGATGCTGCTAGCAAACAAAGGTTACGCAGGTGTGAAATCGAGACTCGATCAGGGAAAAATCTTTCGTTTTTTTTCGGTGGGCAGGGAAAGGACCGAAATGACAGAAATAAAAGCCAGTATGGAAGCTCGAAGGCAAATTGAAGCTGAACAACACCAGATGCCAAAGACGATCATACTAGTGCAACAAACCACATGTTAAGATCTTATTTGGAGCAGAGGATTCCGAGAAGAATTTCTACAAAATCCTACTGGGTAACGGACATGCTTCGCGTACGATGTTTACGCGCGTACGATGCCCCAGCCGTCTGGTCGGGCCATCCCAGCCGACCGCCTACACCTCCTCTTGTGCCGGCCGGTACCTCCTTGTAACATCCTAAAATCCGAATTTTGGGATTATGTAATATAAATACATTAGAGAAATTACTTTGATCATTTGCATATGAAATATACCATGTTTGGATTTGGTTTTGAATTAAAAGCAAAAAGTTGAATTACAAACAAATAGGTGCTAAAAAGAAAATAGATGAAACAAAGTAAAAATATTTAATAAGAGAATTATTTCGGGCATATTATCTCAGGAACAATTCACCAAAACTTTTATATGAAATCTTGTTAAGAGAAATAATTACAAATACATAAGAACAGAACATTGTCCCAATTTTAGAGAAATTCACAGAAAATATTAACCTCTGAAAAATTTACAGGATAAACAAGTTTAGTCCATAAGTCTACCCAAAAAATTTCATTAAATTCCGAAGTATTCTCCTTAGTAAATAAAATCGGGAATTAAATCAGCGAAAAATGGAAAAAAAATCCTAACCCCAATTCACCTCTCTCTCTCGACCTGTGGCCCCACCCACAGGGATCTTCTTCCACCTCGCGGTGCTGGCGCCAGCGCCCATCATGAGTGCATCGCCGTGCGCCGGATTCCGCCCACGGTTTCCATCGGTCAACTACTCCTGTAAACCCACGCCGTCGCCTCGCGCCCATCCTGCCTTCCTAAGCCCCCATGCTGCCTCAGACGGGAGACTCCGCCAAGTTTGCCCACGATCACCTCGGCCTCTACCTTGCCAATCTCCGCCTCTCCGTCTATAAAAACCGTACCCGAGCTTTGTCATCTTCTTTCCCTACTCCATGCGCACCTTCTCACTCCTGCTCCACTAAAACGAGCCCAATCGCTCGGAGAGCACGAGAACTAATTCGGTCGTGCACCACCACCTTCGTCACCGACGCCGTGAAGGGCTTGGTCTCAATCCTATCACATCATATCGCTATCTCGAACACTGTAGTCCTTTCCCCTCACTCAATTTGGCCTTTGATTCGCAGGATCAGCTGAATTGACCCTTCTTTGTCGCCTCCGGCCAGAATCGCCACCTCAAGCATTGCCGGAGCCTTACTGCACCTCAAGTTGATTCCTCACGCTTGGAGCATCACCTGAGCACTAGCAAGCTTCCTCGGCTATCAATCGAAGCTCTCCTTCGGCCACGCTTCTTCTCCATGCGCAGCCCACCTCGCCGCCTCGGCTCACCGTTGACCAACCGTCTCCGACCACCTTAGCCCCTCCACGTGAAGAATCTAGGCCCCATGTGCAGTGTTTTGGTAATTATAGACAACCATGTGTTTTGTACTAACTCGCTTTATCAATAAGTTACTAAGGTTATTCTTGGACTAAGACGGAAGAACGCTAAAGGATCTCATCTCACTTAAGGTAAAGGTATCTAGTTGATAGGACCTTTTCTTAGTTTTACCGGTCTAGAAGATTGAAGGATAAAAGACCAGATTGATAATGTAGAAAGCTGTACTATAAAGAGGGATCAAATGTCTAGTAACTTGAAAGGAAAATATGCGACATGCTCAATCTCGCTTGGTTTAAAACTTGGATTCATTTGAAGTTGTCTGGCCTTTATTTAAATGTGCTTTATCTTCTTGGCGGATGACCGCAGATTGATTGGCGGATGACCAAAACCGGATCAACGCTGCGGTAAGCTTTTTCCAGTAAACTCCTTTTCTGCAATTTCAATAGCCGGACTAACCGCTGGTATTAGTCCGGAATGACCGGACCTCCAGATCGAGTGTCCCGGTCAGCCCTTTCCAGAGGAAGGAGTTTTTCGTATTTGGCTGTGATTCTTAAGGTCGGACTAACTGCCGACATAAGTCCAAACTGACCGAACACCCGGGTGAAAAGACCCGGTCAGCTTTTTCCAGAGAGGGATCTTTTTGTGTCTTGCTACTAAATCTCTAAAGCCGGACTGACCGCAGTTGTGACCCCGGGCTGACCGTGCCTCCGGTCCATCAGAGCGGTCAGCTTTTTACAGTAGTATGTTTTTCCTCTGGTTTGGATTTCTTGAGTCCGATCTGACCGGACCCCTAATGGCGGTCTAACCGGACATGCTATAACGGATAGTTTTAGCGCATTAAATGCGTAGCAGTCAACCGTTATCCTCAGTCCGGACTGACTGGCTAAATACTTGCAGTCTAACTGGACTTGCTGATCTTTTGGGGATTTCGTGCTCCAGCGGCTAGTATAGTGGGTGGAGGCTATAAATACCTCACCCACTACAGCTAGAGAGCCTTGATGAACCTCATTGAATACTCTTGAGCCCTTTGCTTGTTCCTCCACTCTTTGAGAGCATTAAAATCATCTTGCAAAGGTTGTTGAGGTTTTTCCAAGTGCTTTATTTAGGGTTTGATCTTTGTGGCACTTGAGCATCTTCAAGCAAAGAATCATTGGTCTATTACTCTCGGAGATTACCGTCTCCTAGACAGTTCGGAGTTGCATCAGTGATCTTCTCAAAGGAGAATGTGAGAAGACCCGGGCATTTGTGAAGGTTGGAGCTCGCCTATCAGGAGTGGAGAAGAGCTACCATTGGTGATCGAGGGAAGTGCTTGTGTGAAGCTGGCTTGAGTTAATCAAGCTTCCTCAATGTGGATTAGTGAAGACCGGCAACTCTCCGAAACCACGGGAAAACATCGTTTGTCTCCCTAGTGTGGTTTACTCTCTCGCTCTTTACTTTGTGCATTTATGCTTATGAGTTAGTTGTTTATCTTGTTTAGATTGTTTAGCTTGTCTTGATAGTGTAGTGTACTTAGAAAGCCTTAGACCTTTTAGACCTTAACTTATGAAATTGTTTTTCATAGCTTTAAGTTTGGCAAAATCTGTTTTTAGCCAAAAGAATTTAAAAACCGCCTATTCACCCCCATCTAGTCGGTTATCCTTGATCCTACAAGTGGTATCAGAGTTTGGTCTCTCATCTATTAGGTTTTACCGCCTAGAGAGAAATAGATGACTAGTGATGGTTTCTCCATTGGTAAAGCACCACAATTTGATGGCACAAATTATGCTTATTGGAAAGTTCGTATGACGATTTATCTTAAAGCCATAAGTTTGAGCATATGGAGAATTGTAGGAGGGTTTCATTATGCCTATTGATCCAAACAATCTTTCCACTTTAGATGAATGAAATGCTCTCCTAAATGCTCAAGCAATGAATGCTCTTTATGGAACCACTACTACAGAAAAGGTCTTCACAGACAGTTCAAAAACGTCATCACAGACGATTTCGTAAGCCGTCTGAGTTTATAGGTCAGTAATGACATGAGGTCATCACAGACGGTTTTTGAACCGTCTGTGATAATTAGTTATCACAGACGGTTCTTGTTCAGAATAGTCTATGAAAATAGACTATCACAGACAGTTCTGAACAAGAACCGTCTATGATAATGGTTCTTGTTCAGAACCGTATGTGATAGTTTTTTTTATTGCAAAAAAACAAATCGGATTTTGAGCCAAACCAATCAATTGCTAGACAGTAGTTTCCATATGCAATCTCTATCAAGACAATTAAAATCCAATTAAAATTTTGATGGCAAACAATTATAGGAAAGGGAAACCAAAAGGTTTCACAACGCCCCCTTCGAATGGGAAAAAAGAATAAAGTTACAAAGTTAAACTAGCTAGAAACCATCTATGCCTCCAAGCTCCTGAAGAACTCATCGGCTTCTTGGATTGGCCTTGTGAGCTCATCTCTGTAAGGAGAGATGACTGAAAACCTCCAGCGGCGCTTCGACCTTAGGTAACACAAAATTAAGATAATTTTCTTTACAACAAACAGACAACAAATTGTGTATGTTATGTACACGTACCTTCCGGCAGTCTACCTCCTGCGGCAGACAAGGAGCTCCTTCGCATCCCTCCTCGTCGTTGTCATCGGTTGTGTCTCCTCACCGAATCACGACGGGGAATCGAGGGTGGTCGCCGGAGCTCGGTGTGGGGAGGGGAGAGGGAGAGACTAATGGAAGAAAAGGCTAGGGTGGCTAATATATAAGGACAGCACCAAAACATTTTGCCTCCCGCGCATGCATTCAAATTTTTTTGAAGTCCCGCGCTGTGAATCACAGACGGTTTCATACAAAAATCGTCTGTGACAACATATCACAGACAGTTCGTTTCATGAACCGTCTGTGATAAGTATCTCATCACAGACGGTTTGTATTAAAAACCGTATGTGACTTGGAATTTTCCTTACTCTGCGATTGTACTATGGCTTGAAATCACTTTCTTATTTTACCATGGCTTGAATTCACTAGCACTCTGATTTTACTATACTTTGAAATCACTAACTTTCTGATTTTACCATGCCTTGAATTCACTAACACTCTGATTTTACCATGCCTTGAAAATCAGTGAATTCAAGGCATGGTAAAATCAAAGAGTTAGTGATTTTCAAGCCATGGTAAAATCAGACAGTTGAGTTAGTGATTTCAAGCCATGGTAAATCAGAAATACTTATCATAGACGGTTTTTCATACAAACCGTTTATGATGAGGCGAAAGTCCTGAGCGGTTCGTGTTGAAAATGCATGAAGTATCCTGAGCGGTTACGAATAAGAACCGTCATGATATTTATAGTATCACATACGATTCTTGTTGAAACCATCGTGATACTTCATAGGCGATTTTCAACACGAACCGTGCGTGATATTACTTCTTCTGAGCGGTTTTAAGCGCAACCAATAACACGAGCGGTCACTAAACCAAAACCGTGCATGATTGTATTATCTGAGCAGTTTTGATCAACCGTCTGTGATGAGGCGTCTAGTATTAGCCTTTTTGTAGTAGTGATTTATTGGTACTCTTATATTTGGAGATAAAAATAATGTCATTTGGGTGCCCAAAACCTTGGTATCTAACCTCCAAGGACCCAAACAAATTTGGGTACCTAAAAGAGTATAACTTTGTTTTGTAGGTGAACTACAAGACCGGTGGAAGACATTGGGTACTTGATAGTGGGTGTACCCAACACATGACCGGAGACCGGAAAATATTCACCTCATTTGAAAACGGAGAAGGAGAAAATGAAAAGATCACTTTCAATGACAATAGCAAGGGAAAGGTAATAGGATTAGATAAAATCGTTATATCCAATGATCTTTCTATTTCTAATGTATCATTAGTTGAATCTCTTAATTTTAACTTGCTATCGGTTGCACAAATTTGTGATCTTGGACTTTCTTGCACTTTCTCTCAAGAAGGTGTTTCAATTTCAAATGAAAAAGATAACTCTTTGGTATTCAAAAGTTTTCGTTTTGGGAATCTTTATTTGGTAGATTTTTCGTCAAGTGATTATTGCCTCAAAACTTGTTTAATTGCAAAAACCTCATGGGATGTGTAACAACCCCAAGTTAATTAATGATAATTAGTATGCATCTAATCAACATGCATAGTGTTTTTGAAACATTTGCATCATTTATTGCACTTGGAAAATCTTAATCAAAATTTAAAACAAACACTTCAAATTTAAGCTCCAAAAAGCAACCGAACAAAAACTTATAATCCTCTTCTCGAAATAATTTATTCAAATACTATAATATTTATCTTGAATAAATATTTTTTTCCAAATTTTTGAAACTCAATTTGACCCTCAGAAAATTCAAACTCAAATCAATACCCTATTCCAAGTTTGAATTTAAAAATAAGTAAATAAATCTTGAACAATGGGGTTTAAGATTTTATTTGAGTACTAGGATGTTCCAGGAACCCCTCTGATTTATTTTAGATTTTTAGGATTTTATTTGCTATTTTTAGTAACGTAGTCAAAGTAGAAACAATGGAAAATCAATTTCGGTCAAACCCTGGAGCTGTTTGGACCAGTCCGAACCACTTCCGACCGAGCCTGACGCAAACCAGCGCACCCATTCGGACCAGTCTGAACAGCACCCGCGATCGGACCGTCCGATCTTAATCGGGTGGTCCTAACACCCCTGTCCGCTCGGACCTACCCGAGCCAATCCGTCTTGACTCGATCGAGTCACCTAATCGCCTAAGCCGCACCACCTTGTACCTCTGACCGCCCGGGCCTACGCTGCAGGGGCATCTTCAACCTCCTGCTGGCTTGCACTTAGGCGCTGAGCGCCACGGGGCGGCCATGCTCTCTGGCGCCTCAAATCCTTCTTGTAAGCCACCGCCTCTCCCGACCTATCCCCTAGCATCTCCTTCTCACACAGTGACTCTTTCCATCCATGGGCTCGCACAAAACCGGCTGTACCCTTCTTCTCCCCTCACTTCTCTCTTCGGCCGTGAGAGAGAAGGAGGCAACAAGCTCTCCTCTGTCCTGTTAAGCGCCGTGCGACCTCACCATTCTCGTTCTCTTTCAACGCCATCCCCATTTTCTCTAACCGGAGCTTCTCTCTCACCTTGTAGCTCCCGGAACACACAGGCCGCCCTGGCCACCGGTGGACGTGCACCGAATGCCATCACCACACCATTTTCCCCCTCCAGTGAGTTCCTCTCCCTATCCTTTGCATGTCATCTTGGGTCTTTGGGTATGAGACTCATTTCCCCTCAATTCATTTCGGTATTTGCATCGCAGAAACATTGCAACTTTGATTTCCCCAATTTTTTGTCGAAGTTACTATTCACTATCCTTTGTCAAAACCGGTAAGCTATTCTCCAATTGATTGTGGTGACACCATCTTGGTGGCATTGCTTACCTATCCCAACCATCCTTTGACCTTCTTTTTTCTTAGGGTGCTTTCCCCACGATGAGCTCTTCGTCGCTGGCGCCATTGACGACGACAACGGTCCTCTGGTACTCCTCCGCCCCCCAACTTCACCACGGTGAGTTTCCTTAGGGTTCCTAGAGTCTTTTCCATCGCTTCAGGTGGGCAATGTCCCCCAAGTATTGACCCGTCGCCGTGCATGTGCTGTAGCCGCCACACCCGGGTGCCATCGGGGTTGAAGACGAAGGCCCTCGGTCACCGTGCCCCTCCTTCAGCGTCGCATGAACCCCAGGAGGTCAGAACTGGTGATGATTTTCCCTGGAGAAGCCCCTACATCGAGTTCCTTGGCAACCGTACTCATCTCCTCCGCTCAACGCCGCCGCCGGCGCACCACCGCGCCTCTCCGCCAGCAAAGGCAACACCGGAAGGTAGCCTCGAGCTCAAGCTTTCTATTTTGGCTTACTCTGAGACCGGTGCGCCGCTGCCTCGCCGACGACATGTGTGGCAATGCCGCAGTCGCGCGCTCCCCTGTGTTTTGTCATATTTCCGACCGTTTCCTGTAGCAACGTCATTAGGAATTAATTGCAATGATTAACAATTAATGATGTGATCTTTGTCGACCGTCGGCGATTAAGCGAGTTAATGATTGGCACTTATTGGCCCGAGTCTATTTTCTTCACGGTGTTCTTGGTAAAAACACGATGATTCATGGCGGTTTTGCGTGGACTATCAAAGACAAATTCCCAATACCGGTTGTGGGCGAGCTTCTTGATGAATTAGATGGGGCTACCTTTTTCACCAAGCTTGATCTCATGATGGTTATCATTAAGTCGCATGCATGAAGTAGACATTGAGAAGATAGCCTTCCGGACGCACCACGGCCACTTTGAGTTATTGGTTATGCCCTTTGGGCTAACCAACACACCCTCTACTTTCCAAGCTCTCATGAATGAGGTGTACATGCATTTCTTCGCCGCTTTGTCCTTGTTTTCTTTGTGATATCTTGATTCTGAGCTTGTCATGGCGGAGCACCTTGACATATGTGCAGCGGTGTTCCAAATATTAAGGGATCACAGGTTAGCACTTAAACAATCCAAGTGCTTCTTTGGTGAGAAATCCGTTGCCTATTTAGGCCATATCATCTCCGGACAGGGTGTTTCTATGGACCCTATAGCAAGGTAGTAGCCATGCAACAATGGCCAACTCCGAAGTTAGTGCGGGCATTGTGGGGATTCTTGGGACTGACAGGGTACTATCGGAAATTCATTCAAGATTATGGATTGGTGGCTGCCCCTCTGACTAAGTTACTTAAGAAAGAGGCATTCCGATGGTCCACAGATGCCACAGAAGCCTTTCAAAAACTCAAAACAGCACTGACATCAGCACCGATTTTGCAATTACCTGATTTCTCCAAACGCTTTCTAGTTGATTGCAATGCATCAGGTAGCGGCATGGGTGCAGTACTTCACCAAGGGGATCGTCCGATTGCCTTCTTCAGTCGGCCCGTCGCACCACATCACACAAAATTGGCAGCGTATGAGAGGGAGCTCATTGGCTTAGTCAAAGCCGTTCGTCATTGGCGACTGTATCTTTGGGGGTGAACTTTTACTGTTCGTACAGACCATTATAGATTGAAGTTTCTTCTGGACCAGCGCCTTTCCACCATACCACAACACCATTGGGTCAGCAAGCTCTTTGGACATGATTTTACTATGGAATTCCGACTTGGCAAATTGAACTCAACTACCGATGCCCTCTCACCATGAGGAATTAGAACTCCACGCTCTATCAACACTGCACTTTGCTCTTTTCGACTGACTTCTGACGGAGGTCGCCACAAACCTGAGCTACTTGCATTGCATGACAAGGTGGCGGAGGGTTCAACAGGCTCTGCCTGGACATGTGGACGACTTGTTGCTTCATAACAGGAGAATTTTTGTGCACGATACTTTGGCCTGGCGGCCGCATATACTATCAGAGGGGCATGACTTGAGCCATGAGGGGTCGAAAAACACTTCAACATCAGAGCCACATTTTATCACCCCTCCTTGAATCGAAAGGTGCGTGATTTCATAGGTGATTGTGCGGTCTGTCAAAAAAACAAAACCGGACATGTCCATCCTGCCGGATTATTGCAACCCCTCGAGGTTCCTACTTCGGTATGGGCAGATATTTCCCTGGATTTTATCGAAGGATTGCCAAAGGTCGGTGGAAAATCAGTTATTTTATCGGTGGTCAATTGTTTCTCTAAATATGCACACTTTGTTACTTTGGGACATCCCTATACAACAAGTTTTGTGGCTCGTGAATTCTTGACCAACATAGTGCGTCTCCATGGCATGCCATCATCTATCGTCAGTGATCGTGATTCGGTATTTACAAGTAATTTTTGGACCGAGTTGTTTCATCTCGCAGGTGTCAAACTTCATTTGAGTTCTGCCTTCTACCCATAGTCCGATGGTCAAACCGAGGTGGTCAAACATATCATTACCATGTATTTACGATGATTGGTGGGTGATCGTCCACATCAATGGGTACAATGGTTACCATGGGCTGAGTACTGTTATAACTCCTCTTTTCAAACAGCACTAAAAGACACTCTGTTTTGTGTTGTTTATGGGCGCGAACTGTGACATCCCAAATGTATAATTAGGGTTATTCAAGTATAATTATATGTGTAGAAATTAAAACTTTTTCACACATCTTGGACAACCCTAAAATCTCATGTGATTCTTGTCCAAGAGTTGTGTAATCCAAAAACACAAAGCTCTTGTTGACCAAAAGTCAAATCCATTTTCCAATTATCTTAAATCTTGTGCCAACCAATTGGCAATATTTTCCCTTGGTCTTAAAACTGATGTGGGACCCCTCTGAAAAGTATCACAAGTTGTAAAACTAGTTTGATAAATTTTGGAGGTAAAACAATCCTTTAAACAACCTTCATGAGTTTCCTGAGAAAAATGCATTGCATAATAACCTCTGGAAATTTTATGCAAGGTTAAGCTCATTGTCAGCAAGCTCCTGTAAAAGTTTCATCAAATTTGGAGTTCAAATGCTAGCCCAAACAATTCTGCAAAGTCTCAGTAGTTAGAAACTAAATTCAAAAGCCCTGCACTGTTCCTTGGGCTAGCCATGTTCCCAAAACTGGTCCAGCCCAACCCCCTTCGGACCTCCTCAACCAGCGCACCTCAGCAGACCTCCCTCTCCACCTTGTTGAGGTTGTAGCCGTTGGATTTACATCCAACCACCACGACCTCCTCCTCAGCTGGAGGTGTCATGTCCTCCCCACCCCCTTGAGGTCACGGCCCTTGGATCTAAAATCCATGGCCATGACCTCCCCTCGCGCCCAAACCACCCCGGACCTCCCCTTCGAAGTCCTCGTGACCTCGTGGACCTCCTCGGGTCAACGTGGGCACCAGACCTCCTCTCGCTGTTAAACTATCGCAGCGAGGTCATCCCACCTTGTTGAGGTCGCAGCCGTTGGATCAAATCCAACAGCCACGACCTCCTCCTCAACATTCTCAGCCTGGTCCTCCCACCTATGTGAGGTCATGGCCCTTGGATCCAAGATCCATGGCCCTGACCTCCTCTCACTGTTAAGCTAAGCAAATATCCCACTGCATGAGGTCCGGTAGTTGGATCAAGGTCCACGGTCATGACCTCACACATGTATATTAGACCTCAAAGTCTACATCCCACCTTGATGAGGTCATAGCCCTTGGATCCAAGATCCATGGCCCTGACCTCCTCTCACTGTTAAGCTAAGCAAATATCCCACCTGCATGAGGTCACAGCCGTTGGATCAAAGGTCCACGGTCATGACCTCACCTGTGTGTTAGACCTCAAAGTCTACATCCCACCTTGATGAGGTCATAGCCCTTGGATCCAAGATCCATGGACCTGACCTCCCCTCACTGTTAAACTAAACAAACCTCCCGCCTAACCAAGGTCGTAGCCGTTGGATCAAATCCAACAGCTCACAACCTCCCCGCGTTATCACGCGCTCACAACCTCCCCCATCTTTTGTTGTGCACCGTTAGATTAAAATCTACGGTCACGACCTCCCTCTTGTCTCATGCGCACCAGACCTCCCCAGCGCACATCAGGTCGTAGCCCTTAGATCTAAATCTAAAGGCCATGACCTCCCTTGTGCGTTGCGCAAGCCTTGGACCTCCTGTCCCTTTCCTCACGTGCGTTTTCACGATTAAGGAAATCGGAGGGCCACGACCTCCCCATCCTTGATCGTGTGGCTGGGACCTCCTCCCCGCCACTTAAAACGTAACGGTTCAAAATAGAGGATCTGATGGCCAGGACCTCCCCGAGGTCTTATCCAACGGCCACTAAGACCTCCCCTGTTCTTCTCCTTCCTCTGGTGCGCGGGCGAGCTCTGAGCAGCACAATTAATGCACGCCTGCCGTGAGGTACACTTCAACAGCTCTTTGCTGACCCGCATTTAATGCAGGTCAGCTTTCCGCCTCAAGGGTCAAGCTCAGCCTGCCCCCTTGTCAGCCCCAAATCTTGTCCGACTGCCTGGACCATGCCATGGGCCAAGCTCACCATGAGCTTAGCCGGTGGCCTAATGCCTCTTTGCCCTAGGTATAAGTCACCCTTGGGAGCCTCCCTTGGCTTCCTTTACACACAACCAACCTCAGCCTTGCACTTTGTGCGTGGCTGAGCTCCTCCTCCTCCCTCACTCACTTCCCCACTGGTGCTGCCATTGTTGAGTCCTTGGAGCTCCTCAGTGGCACAAGAGAATCCAGTGGCTCCCTCTTCCACCCTTGTTCATTTTGTGCTCCCCAAACCTCACGGAGGTTAACCCTAACTTCGGTTTGTTTGGGTGCTTTTGAGAGGAGGACAAAGCTAAAATTTGGAGCTGGCCGGTGTCTGTCTTGGTGGCACCACCGACCTCCCGACGCCGGTCCTCCTTCCTCGACCTCCCGGCACATTAGGACCTCCAGGTACCCCTGTTAGTCCTTAGTCTTTGGCACCACTTATGAATGTCGCGGAGCTTTAGTCTTGGCGCAAGCTTGAATGTCGCATGAGCTCATTTTTGCTTTTCACATTTAGACGTCTTGGTCATCCTCTGTCCTCTCCGCTTGCTTGGCGTTCAAAACCGTCATTCTTGTTGAGAGGAGGTCCGTTAGTGCGCATGGTTATTGCGAACCGCGGTACCGTGGACCTCCCCGAGCTCTACATCATGGCGAGATCCTTTCTTCACGCTTCGGGATTTTGTCGGGCGTCCCGGCGTGCGTTGTCGTTTTAGGACATAAATCCACCGAGTTAATCGCTAATCATTGCTCCCATCATTGAAATCATGGGCGCACCTTATCGCCTTAAATCCCCATTTATTGCGCGTCATTAAGACCTCCGTCTTGCGCGACCTCCTCATGGTCCCTCGCGCATTTATTTCTTATGCAGTAGCGCGTCGCGAAGCTCGGACATCGGACCTCCTCCAAGGAGATCTGGAGCGTCCAAGACCTCCCCCTTGCGCAATCTTAGCCGTCCAGACCTCCCTGGAGGTCTGTGACGTTGAGGACCTCCTCTAGGACCTCCTCGAGGTCATCTCACCATTGATGTCCTCCTCGGTTGATCTGGTCCGTTCCGGACCTCCCTTCCTGTTGTGGTTCGTTGGATTTATCATCAACGGCCACGACCTCCCCCTCACCTCGCGCATGTGCGTGGTTAAGAGGTCCAGGACCTCTGGACCTCCCATGTGCGTGCGTGTTGTCCTCTGGGGAGGTCTGAGCCGTTGGATCTAAGATCTGTGGCTCACGACCTCCCATGTCCTCTGTGTCTTTTTAGAAATTCCAATAAAGTCTTAATTATAAACTGAAAACAAGGTATAAACTTTGGAATTTCATATCTTTCTCATTTTGAATCCAAATGAGGTCATTCAAGTTGTGTTAGCTCTGTCTTGAACTTGACTTTAATCCAAAAATGATTGCAAGTTGAGTTCAGCTCCAGAGCACAGTTTTGCCATAGGTTTTGAAACTCCCTTTTGAATATACACTCAAAATTTAGGCTTAACTTGTAAAATACATAACTAATTCTCTGTAAATGCTTTTTGAGTGAATCCAAGTTTGTTGGGTTCCTCTAATAATGAACTCACTGTGAAAATTAGTTTTGAGCATGTTGTTGTTATAAAAATGAGGACTTGTACATTATAATTTTGTTCAAGTTCTTGTCTTTAAAAATTACAGAAGTTGCAATGTAACTCCAAAAGAGTTGAAACCACTTCCATTAGTCTTAGGATGTCATTACCTATCTACCATAAAAATTTCATGTCCAGAAGACCCCTAGAAAATAATTTTTGAACAGTAGCCTTTTTTAATTTAATTTGGATTTTTCTGGCCGAATTGAACTGTTTTGATCATATCTTTTGCATCAAGAATCCAAATCGATTGATTCTTGTTGCTAAATTCATGATAAATCTTTATCTTGCTGCTGTAAAAATTTCAAGTCATTTGGAGAAAGTTTTCTGTTGAGTCATTTTGAATTCTTTGTTCTTATCGTTTCTTTTTCGCTCTTTCGTTAGGGTTCGACATTTGTGGTGATCCCGAGAGTGACCCTCAGCCTCATTTTGAGCAACAGCAACAAGGCAAGCAGTTTGACCATCTCCCATCATGTCCCATTACTTTAAAGCTTAATACTTTGTTTTACTTCTATGTATGCATGCTACTTTGTGTTGAATGTCGCTAGTAATCCTATAGTTGCATAATCTGTAGGAATTGTTATCCTCTACTACCAATGAGCCTAGGTTATTCGCTGTGGTTGGAGCTCTTTGGATGAGCTCTTATCACTTAGTAGTTGCGTTTATACTGCTTAGACATGCTTAGTATCGGTAGTAATGGGCGATCATCGACTTAGTCGATGGTCTTGATCACTCAAAAATGATTATTACTCCTGTATGTCCAGCACTTGTGCTTTGATTAATTTGTAAAATCAAAAACTGAAAATAAAAGATTGATTTTGACTTGGGCATATTGGATGGATGGTGCGGTTTTTGGAATGTGGTGGTATGCCTGGGTCCCTAAGGACCGAGTACTTGGGTCACTAAGCCAAGCGATTATGCGTACTAACCACGCGAGGGGGATATGGGACCTCTCTTGACTAAGTACTTTGGGCGGTGCTAATTGGGGTCGCTCGGTTGGTGTGTTTTTAAAATAAAAAGGTGTGTGTGATGTGGGAATGGAACAGTGGCGGACCGGCTAGGCCGTCTATTGTGTCCTTGTCCCCGTGGGTTGCGCGGGTCAGAATTAGCACTGTCCATTGGAAATGTCTCGTAGGACTTAGCCGTGCCGGCACACCAAAGGTAGTGTGCCTAAAGGAAAGGCGATGCGGCGTGTGGAGTGCAGTGGTACACCTGCAGGGATAAAACTATTGAATAGCCTCGTCCTAGGTTATGGACATGCTTGGTAAGGTCGTTCAAGACTAGTCTCAAACTTTTAATTAAAACTTGATGGGTTGGTATGAACGGGGAGTTCATGCTATTGTTGTGGTGACTAAGGGTTAGTCACTTCCAGGTTGTTCTTGTTATTGTTATAATGTTATTATCTCGTTGTTACTTCAACAATTAAAAATGCTTTGTCAAATTGCCTTCAATCTATTATGTTATTGCAAATGAAACTTGCTTTATGCTAAAATGAGTCCAAAGCCTCATCCACTTAATTAAAGTTTGCATGTAGCTAAACTATAGTTCTGTTATCTTACACGTAAGTCTTGCGGAGTACTTTATGTACTCATCTGCCTGAGGTTGTGGCATTTTGTTGTCTTTGTTGCGAGAGGAGGTAGAGCCCAAAGGGCTTTACTTTTCTGAGTTGTCTTGGTGGTTGGGAGAGCGACTAGCTTGGCGGTCCTGTCGATTGCTGGTGGGCTAAAGGCACCTTGGTTGGCTCTTATTTTGGGCCATCTTTATGGCACTTTTGCTTCATTGTTATCATTTTGTAATTATTACTATTTGGCCTCGGGCCTCTCCTTTGTAATATCTATTCCATATTAATATAACTTCGGTTTGTTGCTTATGTTCTATGTGTTGTATGGAATTGATATACTCTTTTGTTGTGAGGTATGTATACTGCATTCTGGGGAGTATACATCTCTCGAGACCGAATTTATTTGGTTGATAATACTAGGGTCAATTGGATGACTAAGTATTATGAGCCTAATAAATTCCGGGTGCTCACACGAACCTCTCTCGCTCCTGACTTATGCACATAGTTCGATGTGTGTTGAAGTCATCGATCAGCAAATGCAAGAAAGAGATGAGTTTTTACAGGAGATACGGGAACGGCTTTTTCAAGCTCAAGCTCATATGAAAAACCATCATGATAAACAACGCCGGGATGTTGAGTTTCAAGTCGGCCAATGGGTTTGGCTTTGGATTCAACATCGAGCAGCTGTATCAGTAACAGATCGTTCATCTTCAAAGTTAGCACCGCGTTATTATGGGCCATTCAGGATTTTAGAATGAGTTGGATCGGTGGCCTACAGATTGCACCTTCCACCTCGCTCTCATATTCATGATGTTTTTCACGTCACCCTTCTTAAGGAATTTCGAGGTGACCCTCCAACATCTGTTGTATCGCTGCCATATATCATTCATGGCAGAGCAATGTTCACTCTAGCCAAGATAGTTTGTTCTCAGTTGAATCGTGGCACATGTGAATTGTTGGTTCAATGGGAGGGATGTTCCACGGCTGATGCTACTTGGGAAACTCTGGCAGCATTCTATCAACGCTTTCCATCATTCTAGCTCGAGGATGAGCTGATTCTTGAGGAGTTGTGGGGGGGGGATGTTGTGGATTCCTTTACGGGCAAGACCTACAGCCGACACAAGAAGAATCAAGGAGTTGCACGCCAGGTTATGAGCAGCAAGGTAATAGACGATGTATCCATTTAGGACTCTTAATATTAGGAAGGTTTTAATTAGGAAAGGTTTATTAGATAAGGAAGATCAGGAAGATTTTGTTAGGACCTATTGTTAGCCTGGCGCTGTTATAAACCAATCTTTGTAATTGAGGGAGGCAAGCAATAAAGAAGTCTTTCTCTTAAAAACTTTGTCATTACCCCAGTTGACAAGGAACGGGAAGAGCTAGCAAGCGCGAGAAGGAGCTAGCGAGTGCGGAGGCCCTTCTGAGATATTAATCGAAGAGTGGGCCAAATGATCGTGGGCCAACTGAGCGCTTGTGCGGAAGAGTGAGGGCTACAAAAGCAATACTGAGTTTGTTATAACCAGGCGCTTGTGTCGTGATGAAGGCTACGTAACAATTGTAACGACAATACTATTCCCCAACTAATCTACATTCGTCTCCTTCTACCTTGCTGGTTCTTCCTCATCCCCTTCCTGTGTTTCTCTCTCGGCAACATTGTTCTTCTCTGAACAACTGGGTACATAACAATTGGTATCAGAGCACCGATCCTACGCTAGGAAGCAACCTGGAGAAGCCAAGGTATCAAACGCGCTCACAGGAAAGGTCGTCGGCCATGGAGCAAGAGATAGCGGCGCTTACTCGAGCAATCCAAACACAAAGTGCCACCATCCAGACGCTGGTGGAAGCGGTGGCACAGATCAAACCAGTGGTTGTGGAGTTGAAAGAATGGAAGCGGCGATGGTCGCCGCAGATTGATGATCTCTGGCGGCGGTGGGGAATTTGCGTGATCAAGTCCAACAGATGGCCCGAGAATCTGTTCCAGTGCCTAGAGTGTCTGGTTTGCCTCCATTACTGCCTACCCCTAAACATCTGAGAATCAAGGAGGACAAGGAGGAAGATGACTATGGTCATGGAACAAACGGTCACCACATTGCAGCACCAAATCGGAGGAAGGCAATGGGAAATCATACCCTGGAGATATCTCAGGCTAACGGTATGAGTGGGTTACATTCTCTACATCCACCCCCTCTTGATGTGGGAGAAATGGGTGGACGGAACTTTGGGGGGTACTACCATCAATCAGCGCCACCTAAGTTGGATTTCCCCAAATTTGATGGCGAAAATCCCAATGCATGGAGGTTGAAATGTGAAGTTTATTTTGAGTTTGCTCCACAAGGCGAGTGCAGGTCGACCTAGCCACAATGCATTTTGGGGGTAATGCGATGTTATGGCTGCAATCAACTCAAGCACATACTAGATGTAGCAGTTGGGAAGAGTTTGTGGAAGCTGTTTGTTTGCGATTTGGAAGAGAATTCCAACAACAACCCGACACTTCAATCGTCTTAAGCAAAATGGAGCAAGAACATAATTTCTTTGAAAAATTCAATGAATCCATGCATAATCTTCTTGCTCATCACACTTGGGATCCCATGTTCTTTGTAACTCAATTCACAGATGGATTGAGAAGTGAGATTAGAGTAGTTGTTGTTTTACATCAACCTAAGAACCTTGATACTGCTGTTTCACTTACCTGTCTACATGAGGAGGTCTTGGAGACAATGCGGTGTGAGACACGTCGAACTGATTTCCAAACGAGTGGAAGACCTCCAATGCAAACTGTGTTGGCACTGCCAGCACCACTGGGTAGGCCACCAGGAGCCAACGGAAATCAGGCAAATGAATGGAGGAGTTCTGATGGTACACGAGCTCATGGACCCGACGACAAGATGGCAACACTCCGGGCTTACCGACGAGCTAAAGGGTTGTGTCATACCTGTGGGGAAAGGTGGAACCAAGATCACCAATGTGCACCAACAGTACAATTGCACATGGTTCAGGAATTATGGGAGTTGGTTCAAGAAACAAACTCAGAGGTGGATACAGCAGAAGAAGGGGGAATTCAGAATGAAGAGATTCTAGCGATCTCAGTTGCAGCAATGAAGGGTGCAGAAATACCGAAAACGGTGAAGCTCATTGGCCACATCCAAGGTATTGAGGTAACTATCCTGATTGATTCCAGCAGTACTCATAGCTTTGTGAGGGAGGGAATTGCCGATAAGTTACAAGGAGAGCAGAAGTCTCAGCAAGGAATCAAAGTCAAGATTATTGATGGTGGCACTCTGACATGTATTCGAGAATTTCCAAAGTGTCAATGGCAAGTGCAAGGAGTGCAGTTCACAACTTCATTGAAGGTCTTAGCACTAGGTGGCTATGATATCATAATTGGAATGGATTGGCTAGAACAGCACAGTCCTATGATTATTCATTGGAGTAAGAAAATTCTGTCATTTTTCTATCAGGGCAGAAGAGTGGTGTTAAGAGGACTGAAGGGAAATGTATCTACTCGGGAGTCGCAGGCTATTTAGGCAGAGTGGTCAAGCTGGGAAGACATAATTCAGGCCAACGCAGCAGAAGTGGAATACTCAGAGACTCCGATCTCGTTTCACAAACTTTTGTCGGAATATCTTGCGAATTATTCGAGAGCCCCATGGTTTGCCGCTTTGCGAGAATTTGATCATGCAATCCGGTTAATACCAGGAGCATCACCTGTCAATTTGAGACCCTACCGCTACCATCCAGTGCAAAAGGATGAAATGGAGCGACAAGTTTCTGATATGCTTGAGCAAGGCATCATTCGTCCTAGCGCTAGCCCATTTGCATCACCTGTGCTACTGGTCCCGAAGAAAGATGGGACATGGTGATTTTGCGTGGATTACCATCAATTGAACGCAATCATAGTGAAGAATCACTATCCACTGCCGATCATTGATGAGTTGTTGGATGAGCTAACCAGGTCACAATGGTTTACCGGCCTTGACTGCGGCGGGCTACCACCAAATCTGAATGAAGGAGGAGGATGAGCACAAGGCGCATTCAAAAGCGCACCATGGGCATTACTGAATTCAATGTGATGCCGTATGGATTAACCAATGCGCCAGCTACCTTCCAAGGATTGATGAATACAATACTGGGGCCTTATTTGCGCTAGAGTGTATTGGTATTTATCGATGACATACTAGTTTACAGTAAAACACTAGAAGAGCATGTGCTACAGCTTCGGCAAGTATTGGAAATTATGAAGAACCATCAACTGAAAATCAAGGAATCCAAATGTGCTTTAGCCCAAAGGCAGTTAACCTATTTAGGGCATGTGATCGGTCACAAAGGGTATCTCTCGATCCCAAGAACATTTCAAAGATCGAGAAATTGGCGATTCTAAAAACGTCAAGCATGTGAGGGGATTCTTAGGCCTGGCTGGGTATTATAGGAAATTCGTCAGGAATTTTGGGCTAATCAGTCGGCCAATTACTGAACTCTTGAAGAAAAATGTGGTGTTTGTTTGGACAAATGACAAAGAAGTTGCCTTCAAGCCACAAGAATGCAATCGATTTCAGCTCGGTTTTGGCATTGCGGACTTCACTCAAGAGTTTGTAGTAGAGATTGATGCATCGAGAAAAAGAATAGGAGCTGTGCTGATGCAAAACAAGCATCCTATCTCTTACCTCAGTAAGGCTTTAGGAATGAGAGCACAAGGGCTGTCCACTTATGAGAAGGAGGGATTAGTAGTCCTGCTAGCAATTGAGCATTGGAGACCATATTTGCAGACTAAAGAGTTTGTAATTCGGACTGATCAAAGGAGCCTAGCGCACTTGGGAGACCAACGGCTGACCACCCTATGGCAGCAAAAGATCATGACCAAACTACTAGGGTTGCAATATCGGATTGTGTATAAACCCGGAACTGAAAATAAGGCCGCATATGCCTTGTCACGCAGGGAAAAAGGAGATGATATGGAGGTGGTAGCAATCTCGACAGTGGTACCTGATTGGATGGAGGCCATAGCAAATGGGTATCAAAAGGATCCGTAGGCCAGTAAAATACTACAGCAACTGACAGTATCTAGCAATGGAGGGTCCAAGTTTGAATTAAGCAATGGGATTCTCAGATTGGGGGGCAGAGTGCGGGTAGGCACCAATGTACCAGTTCAACAAAACATTCTGAACTCTTTGCACTCTAGCGCAATTGGTGGGCATTCGGGATTCCAGGTTACATATCATCGAATCCGAAAAATGTTTGCCTGGCCAGGAATTAAGCGAGATGTCCGACAATTTGTTGATCAATGTACCGTATGCAAACAGGCAAAATCCAAACATGTGCATTACCCGGGACTTCTTCAACCATTACCAGTTCCCGACCATGCCTGGCAAATTGTGTCGATTGATTTTGTAGAAGGTCTGCCAAGGTCTGTGGGCTACAATTGCATTACGGTGGTTGTGGACAAATTTTCAAAATATGCTCACTTCATAGCATTGTCACACACCTTCGCAGCTTATCAGGTAGCACAACTCTTTATGCAAAATGTGTTCAAACTTCATGGATTACCACAATCAATTGTCTCTGATCGGGATAGAGTGTTCACACTTGTCTTGTGGAAAGAGCTATTTCGATCAGCATAGACTCAACTCAGAATGAGTTCGGCTTATCACCCGCAAACTGACGGACAAATCGAGTGTGTGAATCAGTGCGTAGAGGCTTACTTGCATTGTTTCATTCATGCTTGCCCAAGCAAATGGTGCAATTGGTTGGCTCTGTCTGAATACTGGTACAACACTGCTTTGCATTCGACCTTGGGGAAGTCACCTTTTGAGATATTGTATGGCTACAACCCTCAGCATTTTGGGATCAGAGATACTGCAGCCTGCCCGAGTAAAGAACTATCAGTCTAGTTGAAATAAAGGAAACTGATGACGGAGCTCCTTAAGCAACACCTCAATCGGGCTAATCAATACATGAAGAATCAAGCGGATAAGAAGAGATCTGAGAGGGTATTCGAGGAGGGTGGCTGGGTGTACTTAAAGCTCCACCATATGTTCGAGTTCGATGGTCTGTGAGAGCTAACCATAAATTAGCATTTCGCTTCTTTGGTCCATTTCAGATTATGAGAAGATTGGATTGGTGGCTTACAGACTTCGTTTGCCATCCACATCAATGATTCACCCGTGATTCATGTGTCCCAGCTCGAAAGCGGTTCCTCCTTCAAGATTGGTACAACTTGAACTTCCGGGTTAGCGATGATCTCGAATTCCACTCATGGTGCTCGCACACTACTACTGAAACAGACCTTTGGTCCGGGCCTAAGGGCCTCTAGTCCCATTATAGAGCGGGACTAGGAAATCGAGACTAAATGTCTCACCTTTAGTCCGGGTCCCGGGCCGGGACTAAAAACGACAACTAGTCGGTTGGTAATACCAACCGGGACTAAAATCATTGAGGTGAGAGCCGCTTGGTGGCCCTTTTAATCCTTGGTTGGTATTACCAACCGGGACTAAAGGTGTTTTTTTTTCTTTTGTTTCCATTTCAATTCATTATTGATTTTGGTTTTACAATTACATTAGGTTTTCAAATCGTATTCTTATTTGCTAATATATGTATACGCCCACATATAATTTAGTTTGGAACATTATTACACACAAATAAAGTATGAAACTATATATATTATGGAGCTATATATATGTATAATATATATATATATATGCACATAAAATTTACAACATTATTCATGCATCCTTGGTATTTACAACACAAATGTTGTCCTCCACTTAAATGTCATACAAATGTTAAGTCTGGTTTGGCTTCAATTGTTCATCTGGGTTAAAGTAGAACTTCGGTGTTGGGCTTGAGGACATGCTCATTAAGAAATCTGCGATTGTCTCTTGAATTCCTTTGAGGCGGTCCATATCCAACACTGTTCCTTCAACCATATCTCCTTCAATTTGCATTAAGCGAAAGAAGTATTAATATACATAAGATTTATTTAATAGCAACAAATAAATAAAATGGATTTATTATATATACTTATTACGTACTTTCGCATCTGTACATGGGTTCTTTTGCATACACCGTGAGGAACTTCATAAACGTAGTATCCACACAAATTGTTGCACGGTGGTCGCCGTAGAATCCATCATGCGATATAAAAGATTACTCTCGTCATCCGCGTGTGTGAAGCATGATAAGGTAAAGATGCGGGGAGCTAGTACAATTTACATCCGATCGGTGTGGATCGAGAAGTGGCGCTTTCGGATCCGGACGGTGTAGCCGAACGAACCAAGCCCAAACCCTACCCAATAATTGGATCGTTAATTAACTATTGCGAGTTAAAGAGCAGGAATAAATATTTAAAGATCGAAGTTACCTGGATAATGTCTATCATATCTTGGTAATCTTCTGCGGTTTTCTCAACGAGTCATAGATTAGCAAATGACCGTCGGAGAGATCGAAGACAATCGATTATCGATGGAAAGTCGCATTTGTTTATAGAGTCAACATATATATCTTTATGTTGGATTGAGTAAGTAAAGTAAAATGTGCACACGATAACAACACTCACCCAAAGTTGTAGGGAAGAGTATAAATCTTTTGTTCTTTTGGTTGATCAAGAACCTCCGGAAATTCCTCTCCGTTTGAGGTCTCCATTGATCGTAGGGAGTGTTTGGGTCCTTGAATACGATATATGGATCAACTAAACCAATGTTCTTGTCGTTTCTCGTGTGAGGTCTCTCATCATGTCTCTGCATATGTATAGACATGCTAGCTAGTGTGAGGATAATTACTTATACATATACATATGCTAGAGTGAGATTATTAAAAGAAAGAATCACGTCTGCAGACAAAAGCGGTGATGAGAGATTTGTCTAGAGCGTTCATGTGGCATAGTGGTGTAACTCATTAAACTGAACCATTATAATGTCATCGCCACGGAAGTAATGATGGTTTCTAATTTTGAGCGCAAATATAGTCATCCGCTTTTACTGCGACACGCCGCCATGTACCACTCGTTTAACAAGTACATTTATGCGTCTGAAGTTCCATGAGCTTCTCGGGGTTGTATAGACTCTTGCCATATACATATTCCTTCTTCCAATGATCAACTTCCTGAGCACTTTTGATGTGTGCTCACGAGCATTTGGGAAATGCTTAGACTAGTTTCATGAAAAATTCATCAAGTTGATCCAAATGCACATTTCGGATATCTGTTCTAGCGTTAGTGTTTGAACCATATTCATTCCCAATAACTAGCGGGGCACTCGATTGTTGTGATTGTTCCCGAGTACAGGCAACACCCTTCCGTGCTCTCTTCTCTTTCTTCTTCGCCTCCTCAATTGACTTGGTGAGAGTGCGGTCATAGTCCGATAGTGGCGAATCCTTACGAGCATGGCGTAACTTTTTCTCGTGGCGTCCACCCTTTGCCTTAGAACTTACGGGCGTCTGAAGAATCGGCTTCTCGAGGTTTCGCTTTGCTTCACTTTTAGCCTTGACTTTCGCAAGAAACTGCCCACATCTGTTTTCATCAAGTCTTCTCATAGGAAAGTTTAAATGCGTCTTAGAAATAGCCGGTGTTCTCCTGAGGCTTTCTTCTTCGGCGGTGGGGCCGACGCCTGCTTGTGGGTGCGCCTCTTCTTTGGCGAGGGCGTCCGTGTCGGCGTTGGAGCCCGCCGTGGAAGCGATGGGGCGGTGGCGGCGTTGGAGCTGCCGTGGAAGCGATGGGCGGCGGTGTCGGCGTTGGAGCCGCCGTGGAAGCGATGGAGCGGCGATGGCGGCGTTGGAGCCCGCCGTGGAGGCGATGGGGCGATGGCGGCGTTGGAGCCCGCCGTGGAGGCGATGGGGCGGCGGTGTCGGCGTTGGAGCCCGCCGTGGAGGCGATGGGGCGGTGGGGATGCACCGTGTCTTCCACTTCATTGTCATCGCCCGCAACACTGTGACCGGTGGTGAATGGATAATTGGACTTAGGTTGGGGAGGTTACTGCTGTGAAAACAACGTGGTATGAGTAAACCGTTATTTAAGCCAATACATAATTAGTGAAAAAATGTTTCGTTCACTTTCATCCGCACCTAGGGTTAGGTTGTTGAGGAGGAGGAGGTGGCGCCCTAGGAATAATGATATAGCGCTTGCGCCAACATATGAATGTCTTCTCCGCTTCTCCTAAAGTCTTCTCCCATCACCTCCTTCAATGTCAAGAGGCACATTGCTATTACCTTTCACAACTCTATCCACCGAGACGCTAGCATATCCGGAGGTATTAATGCCCCATGGCATCTTGGTGTCTTCGTAGGGTCGATCGAGATACAACACCGATAGCCACCATGGTGTGGCATTCCCCTCGAATGTGCGGCTCACATGTCGTGAGAGGATCGGTGATGTCATCCACGGGAAGCGCAGCCCTGCGTCATCTTGAATCACTGGCACCTCCGTGGAATAGCAAGCCTTTTCAACCGATTAGGGAGGCGATGTTGACTCCGGCTCGATCTGATTTGCCTTTGGATGGAACTTCTTGCTATCTGCACTTGCCTTTTGATTTCCTCATTCATTTTGGCTTCAAGTGCTTTTTCTCGCTCTACTGCTTCACGAGCCACTTCCCGTGACTCAAGAACCATTTCCTCCATCCTGCGCATCCGCTCTGCCTCCTCGTACTTCTTTCTCTGGCGGCTTCTATAGGTGGCTTTGTCTTTAGGGAAGGCATGCTCCCGACACCTCCCCATAGCCTCTTGTTCGCCCACCGTGTTCAGTACTCTCCGGGGCGTATGTCAGCTCATCCTTATCTCTGTTCGGCTGCCACCTGCCACTCTCAGCCAAGCCTCGAGCATAAGCAAATCTTTTTGCTGCTCTTTGGAGTTTTGCGCCATACACTATCTTTCCGGTCTCTAGGTCCAGGCTTCCCCCATGACCGAAAAACCAATACTTGGCGCTCGGGCGATTGATTGATTCAGTTCGATCCCTTGGCAAGAATCTCCGTTCCATTCTTTCCCACTTAGGAATGGCACTCCTGTAGCCACCTGATCCCAAGTGATGGTGGTATTGCTTTTGTCGGGCATTCTGTTGGTTCCTTCTCACCCGTGCCTCACCCTCTTCCGATGTCTTGAACTGTACAAACTCATCCCAAAACGGCCTCAACTTGACGTAGGCCTTAGTGTTGAAATCTGGCGTCAGGTTCTTCCTGATAAATGTGTTGTACAATTTCTTCTTCCAACACTGGAATTGTGTGGCCATCTTCTTCATAGCCCAGTTCCTAAACTCTCTCCTTCAAAGCTTCATCTTTTGTATCGGCGCGAAATGTTGAAGGACATCTTGCCAAACTAGTGCCTTGTCACGATCAGAGACAAAACTAATATGAGGAGCAACTTTCTTTTGCTTCCATTCACGAGCATTGATCGGGATCCTGTCCCTTACAAGGTACCCACAGTGGCTGACAAATTTCTGTGCATGTGGTCCAAGTACTTTGCCTGTATCCTCCTCGAATTCCGAGAGAATGAACCGACCCTCCAACGGCTTCTTCGGGCCTCGTACATTTCTACTCTTCCCGTTGTTGTCGCCGATCCGAGGGCTACGAATGTAGAAACACAAAGATTTAAATAAATATATTTATCGACAAATGAAATTATTCGAATTTCATGTATACATAAGAGATTGTAGATAGACCTCGCTTGACATTGTCTTGCTCATCTTTATAATCGGCAAAATCTTGACTCCGTCATCTACTTCTTGATTGTTGTCATCACCTTGAATTGGGCACCTTGTAAGGCGTCATTGTTGATAATATCCATCATAGCATCGTCCATGTTGTCATTGAATTGACCATTTCGCAAATATATGTGTAGGGCGTTAGAGCGGTTAAGTGATCGGTAGGGGTGGATAACGAGGTGACTTTCGGCTCGGCTCGGCTCGTTAAGGCTCGTTAAGAAAACGAGCTCGGCTCGGCTCGGCTCGTTAAGATAACGAGCAAAAACCGAGCTTCGGCTCGGCTCGTTAAAACTTCGAACTTCGACTCGTTAGGCTCGTTAGCGATAAACATGGTGAACATCTTAAAATTTCATGAAATTTTGAAGCGCGATGTAAGAACAATCATTGACCACCCAAACATGTCTTATGCAACCAAACACATGCATGGCAATTCATGAGAGCAAGTGTTCTTTGAACTAAACCCAAAAATAAATGATTATAGATGCCATGAACATCCATGCAGTGTCCATATCACAAATCATCATCACAAGTTCACAAATCACAATCATCGATAAACATTTATAGCATTCATAAATCATATCCATGCAGTCCATATCACAAATCATGCAACATGCTCGGCTCGTTAACAAAACGAGTTTTTTTGCTGGCTCGGCTCGGCTCGTTAAGGGACCGAGTCGAGCCGAGCCCTTAACGAGCCGAGCTGGCTCGCGAGTTTCGGGCTTTTTTTCCACCCCTAGTGATCGGGTTATGATTTCGCATCAAGTGGCGTGCGGTTCGTGACATGCATCGACAAAAGAAAAACAACATATACATTCAATTCGCCAGCTCCTGCAAAAATGATTTCTCGGCTCGATGGCGGTCACAAAGGAGGGCTCGCCACGGGAGTTAGTCTTTGTCGCGTCGTCTATACCACATTGCCACGAGGCACCGACAACAAGATGGCGGCTAGCTAATCTCGTTGCCTCCTCGGTGAACCGTATATTTTCTCTCTCGATCTCCTTTTCGCTCCCCGCAAATCGACAAGAGACGGTAAGAGCTCACCGGCGTGGAGGAGGCGTCTGGCTCGGGCGGTGGTGGCCGCTCTTCTTGAGTGGCGGATCCGGCTGAAGGAGGGAGGAGCCGGGCGAAGGCGGCGGAGGGGGCGGCGGAGGGGAGGCCGGGAGCTGGCGGAGGGAGGAGCCGGGCGAGCTGGAGCGGCGGAGGAGGAGCCGAGTGGAGGTGGTGGCGGAGTGGGGCACCACGGAGGAAGGAGGAGGCCGGGCGCGACGGCCGGAGCCGACGAATTAAGCCAGCAGGAGACGGCGAGGAGACGGAAGGGGTGGAAGAAGGGAAGAAGCCATCGTTGCTTAAGTCTTGAGGGACCTTTAGTCGGGCGGTATACTAACCGGGACTAAAGACCTTTAGTCCCGGGTGGTATCTGGGACCGGGACTAAAGGCTCGACCTAGTCCGGGTGGTGCCACGGCCGGGACTAAAGGTTTTTGTGAGGACATATTTTCCAGAGAACCTTTAGTCCTCGGTGTGTGACCTTTAGTCCCAAGCGTGTCTGGACCGGGACTAAAAGCTGGACCTTTAGTCCCGGGTGGTGCCACGGCAGGGACTAAAGGTTTTGTGAGGACATATTTTCGAGAGAACCTTTAGTCGGGGTGTGTGACCTTTAGTCCCAAGCGTGTCTGGACCGGACTAAAGGTCCCCACTATTCGATTCCGCCACGCTTTCACAGTTTGGGTTTTGTATTAAGTTTATTTGTATAAATATGCTAATTCTTGTTAAATGCATAGTAAATTAAATACTAGGCATAAATTTTTTAAAAATAATAGTTGCATTTCCTTTTATCTTATTGACATTTCAAACGACTTTTATAGTGACCACAAGCTAGGAAGTGAAGAGCCAACTATAAACAAAATGAAGGGCTCAAACCACAAGTTTGGGAATTTCATTTGAAGGCATAAATACTTGCTAAAAAATTTCAAGTCATTTTTACACGGTGGAGAAGACATGCTTCACAGAGTACATGTGTCCTTTCATCGAATAGGAATTTCATTTGAAGCGATAAAAAACAAGAAAAATATGATAGAAACATCTGAAGTTACAATTATTACATAAAATCTCTAATACACACTATTTATTAAACATCACTATATATCAAGCGGGCACGATGGTGAACTTCTTCTTGACGTATGACCCTTGGTTATGATCATGCCGTAACCATGGAGTGTCCTCGGCATTTAGCGGATGCTTGGGTCTTTGGTCACATGAAGGCGGGATTCGGTCATCCCTTTCATAATCTTGACTTGTCCGACTTGTCCTCAATTCCCACGATGTTTCTTTTCCTGAAAGAACTATGTGGCGTTTTAGCTCATTGGTTGATTTGTCGTCGTTTTTCCCTCTCTTGGGTTTTGTAGACATGTCTTTCACATAGAACACGATTCACATCAGCTGAGAAGGACGAATGGTTCGTCTTTGTACCCAATATTGTTGAGGTCCTTGTTGTCATTCCATACTCCTTGTCATTGTTACCCGCCTCCGGTCATCTTCACCCATTAGCCTTTGGAACAAAGGGACTTTAAAATTAGGTCGTAGTCTAGTTCCCAAATCTCCTCTATCGCCATAATATGTTTGCCTCTTTCCATTTGGGTGCATGGCATCTCTGACACCACCGCTTTTTTGGTTCGTGCTCCTTTTATCTTGGGCTACGATGTAAAATGTATTTCCATTTATCTCGTACCCTTTATGCGTGAGGATGTGCCACGATGGTTGCCTAGCCAACAAATACTGATTGCTCATCAATATTGTCATCACCACGACATTCTTTTCGCAACCAACCGCTGAAAGTTTCCATGTGATGGCGCCTAATCCAAGCTTCATTCTTCCCTCGAAGCGGGATCGTAGGAACTCCTTGTGTACCTCGACATACGGCTCCACCACGGAGGAGTTTTGAAGAAGCTGTAGTAGCGCTTTATTGAAATAATCGTCCCCGTCTTGATATATGTTTTCTTCCCTAGTGTTCCCTTTCCACTAAGTCTCCCCTCGTGTCGCGATTCAGGAACACCAATCGGGTCAAGGTCGGGAATGAAGTCAACCACAGAACTCAATGACCTCCTCTCGTCCCGTAGCCCTTGGCGATGCTTCCTTCTCGGCCGAGCACGCCGGTGAACATATTTCTTGAGACTCCATGAACCTCTCAAAGGGGAACATGTTGTATAGGAACACAGACCGAGAATATTAATCTCCTTGACCGGGTGAACTAGGAGGTGTGTCATGATATTAAAGAAGGATGGAGGAACACCAACTCAAAGTCGACAAGACATTGAACCACATCATTACAGAGAGTAGCTAGGTCCATTGGATTGATTGCCTTCGAGAAATTGCATTGAGGAATGCACATAGCTTCACGGTGGCAGACGTACATGTGGAGGTAGAATTCCTCTTAAAGCAACCGGAAGCAATTGCGTCATAAGCACGTGGCGATCATGGGACTTTAAGTGTAGGAATTTCTTCTCCGCACATTTATTATCGCTTTATATTGGAGGAGAATCCAGATGGGACCTTGATCTTTGTTTAGGCATTCAAACATGCTTTCCTTCTCTTCTTTGCTAAGAGTGAAGCTAGCGGTCTTAAGTAATGGCGTCCATCGTCTGCTTCTCTGGATGCAGTTGTCTCGTTCTTTCATGCGCCGCAAGTCTGTCGTGCTTGAGTGAATCCTTAGACTTTCCATACACATCCATGAATCCTAGCGAGTTCACACAAAGATTCTTTGTCGGTGCATCACGTCGATCGCGTTGCGGACCTCTAGGACTTGCCAATAGGGTAGCTCCCAAAATATGGACTTCTTCTTCCACATGGGTGCGTGTCCTTAGCATCTTCGAACAGGTTATTTGCCTTGTCCCTTTCCAAAGACTACTTGCACATCCTTGACCATATCAAGTACATCCTCCCGGTTCGGTTATGCGAGGCTTGGTTCGGTTCTTACGCCTTACCGTTAAAATGCTTGCCTTTCTTTCTTAGTTGGTGATTCATAGGAAGAAAGCGATGGCCAAGGTACCACGACCTTTCGACATTTTTCAAATATATCTTGTCAATGTCATCAAAACATTGTGTGCATGCATTGTATCCCTTGTTTATCTCGCATCTGAAAGATTACTTAGAGCGGGCCAATCATTGATTATTACGAACAACAATGCTCGCAGGTCGAAGTGTTCTGTTTGTACTCATCCCACACACGTACACCGGTTTGCTCCATAAAAGCGGAGTTCCTCAACTAATGGCCTCGGTAGACATCGATGTCGTTGCCGGGTTGCCTCGGGCCTTGGATGAGCACCGGCATCATAATGAACTTCCGCTTCATGCATAACCATGGAGGAAGGTTGTAGATACATAGAGTGTGAGCCAAGTGCTATGACTAGTGCTCGGTCCCCAAAAGGATTCATACCATCCGCATTTAAAGCGAACCTTAGGTTTCTTCGTCATCTGCAAACTCGAAATTCTCTGTCTATTGCTCTCCACCGGGACCCATCGCCAGGTGTCTCAACATGTTGTCTACCTTACGGTCTTCTTTGTGCCATCGCGACAACTTTGCATGGTCCTTGTTTATGAGCAGACGTTTGGCGTGGTATTATAGGAGCATACCACATAACCTTGGCGAGGATTTTCTTCTGGGGCGTTCTTCGCCCTCAACATCGCCAGGTCATCTCGCTTTGATCTTATACCGCGACGCTTTGCATACGGGGCATTCATCCAAATTCTCGTAGTCCTTGCCACGATACAGGATGCGATCATTAGGACATGCATGTATCTTCTGGATTTCTAATCCCAAAGGCTAGACGACCTGTTTTGCTTCGTACGTAGTGGTAGGCAATTCGTTAGGCTTCGGAAGCATCTTTTTTGGATCTTGATAATGCCCAAATGCCTTGTCGGATACACCATTACATGCCTTTCATTGTAGCAACTCGGTGTTGTACCCAACTTTTTTGCCCATCTTCTACGGACGGGTATAGTAATTTCTTGTGATCCTCTAGCATGCGGTCAAACTTAGCCTTCTCCTTTTCACTTTCGCAATCTCTTTGTGCATCACGAATGACATCACCAAGAGCATCATCTTCACGAGTGTGTCTTCGCCTGCCTCTTCTTGACTTAGCCCATTGCGGTATCATCGAAGTCACCGTATTGAGCAATAATGTCGTTAGGGTCCAATTGTTCTTCTTCACCTTCTTCCATTATAACCTGGTTTCTCCGTGCTTGGTCCAACAAATATAGTTTGGCATGAAACCCGACTTCAACAAGTGTGAGTGAAGACTCCTTGAGCGAATATTCCTTCAAATTCTTACACAGGGCACATGGACAAACACATGAAACCATCCCGCTTGTTTGCCTCGGCCACTCTTAAGAAATAATGCACGCCATCAATGAACTTTTTGGGCGGCGATCGGCATTGTACATCCAATGGCGTGTCATCGTCTGCATTATATGACATATCACATAATTAAATTTCAAGTTTCAAATTTTTCCCAGATAGTACACATGATAGAGGCTACCCAAAAATTTTAGAATTTTTGAAATTAAGATGAATTTATTTTGAATTTTCAAAGAATCAAGACTATTTGACGTTTTTGCACTAGGTCAAGTTAAATGATAATTAATAATTAACTAAATTGCCCAAAGTCATTAAGGGTGAATGACCCTAGGTCAACAATCAATCCAAAAGGCAAACAATAACTAAGTGATTAAGCTAATTAAGAGATTAACTAATTACTTAATAATTAAATATTAAACTTATTTATTAAAACAAAATTAATATTTATTATTTTTACCCAAGAGGTTGGATCTGATAAGATAAGACTTATCTCATCAAACACCCTCAAAGCTTAACCTAACTAACACATGTAAAAGTCATTTTTCATTTATTTAAATAATTATTAAATAAGGTGAAAAATAAAAGTCTTCAGATTGATCCCAAAATTTTTGTACAGATAGTTCATAGCCTAATTAGTTGGCAAAACAATTTTCAGAATTTTTGGATCATTAATTTAGCCTACAAAATTCATGGAATAATAATTAAATAAATAAGCATAAAATAGGTATAAATTCAACTTTGTCCAAATAGTCTTAAAATTTTTATATGGACTGTTCACAGTGTAACTTAGTGGAAAAACAAATTTCATGATTTTTGGAAATTTATTGTGGCCTACAAAAATCATGAAAGTTCCATTTATGAATTAATTGGCAATTTTATAACATATAAAAATTATTCAAATTTCACATTTCATATTTTTCATAATGGACGGCAGGGTTAGCATCAGGAGCTTACATGAACACGCCGGTGAATACGGTTGAGTGAATGAGCAGCTCGGCGGTGGTGGCAATGGCGGCGCGTGTCTGGCGGCGACGACGCGTTCCGGCTCTGTGATTTAACGCCAAACAGGAGTTTAAATAGAAGGACATTTAGTCGGTTGGTACTAAATCCGGGACTAAAGATTTAGTCCCGGATTGTAGTACCAACCGGGACTAAAGGTTGACATTTAGTCGGTTGGTAACACTAACCGGGACTAAAAGTCCCTCGAGGACTTTAGTCGGTTGGTGTTACCAACCGGGATTAAAGATCTTTTTGGTCCCGGACGCAATTTTCTCCGAGACTATTGCCTATTTGGCAGTTCGACCAAAGGTCTGTTCTGTAGTAGTGGCAAGAGACTCCGAGACAAGGGGCCAACATCGGTCACGCAAGTGCAAGTGAAATGGTCCGGAGCAACTTCTTCGGTACCAACTGGGAGGATTTGGATGAACTACAAGCTCAGTTCCCACACGCACCAGCTTGGGGTCAAGCTGAATCTAAAGAAGGAAGGCATGTCATGACCCCAGTTGACAAGGAACGGGAAGAGCTAGCGAGCGCGAGAAGGAGCCAGCGAGTGCGAAGGCACACTACGAGATACTTAACTGAAGAGTGGGCCAAATGACCATGGGCCAACTGAGCGCTTGTGCGGAAGAGTGAGGGCTACGAAAGCAATACTGAGTTTGTTATAACCAGGCGCTTGTGCTGTGGTGAAGGGTAACAATTGTAACGACAATACTATTCCCCAACTAATCTACATTCGTCTCCTTCTACCTTGCTGGTTCTACCTCATCCCCTTCCTGTGTTTCTCTCTCGGCGACATTGTTCTTCTCTGAACAACTGGGTACATAACAAACTTGAAGCATCAGAGCCTCCTGTCACGGCTGGGGAAGAACCCTATGGTCGACCAGGAGGGTGATACTTCGTCCTTCGCCTGTCGCTAATCCTTGCGTTCTCGTCCTGGTACGTATCAACTCGTATCTCCTCTTGAGAATTCAAAGCTCCAAAGCCGGCGCCATATCATACCTATGCACATAATACTAAAGTAACTAAACTGATATGTTGTTATCCTATAATTCTTGATCAGCCTGATAATTTCATGAAACATGTATTTATGTAATTCTTTTGTGTGAGAAATGTATACACATTCTGAGATATTAGTGTGTGCCTCGTGACTTTTCACTGTTGAGTCGATGACTATGCATGTATGAACAATATTGTCTTAGTGGCTAGTGAGTTTTGTTTCTATGATAATGGTAATTGGTATCTCCTAGACCTCTGATTTTTGGTCTTTGATCAGGTTATAAACTACTTACTCCGAGGGTGGCTTAAGAATGTAGAGTCTGAGGGTTCAATTGACAACCCTTTTCTTGAAGATCCCAGCTATGATGAAGAAGGTGTATCAAGGGAGCTGGAATTTGTCAGAGAAGGATCCCGGAAATCTGTTCGCGTGCGGCTCTTTGGTTCCAAAATTTCCTTGAGCCAGCTGAGCTCATTCTTGAAATCTCATGTCTCCAACTCACGGCTAACATCTAGATAATTCACCCCTTTGGGTTAGTTAGATATTAAAAGCTTCAATTGGGTATTGTATTCATTATTCTTTATTTAAAGTAGTCAGATTGATGTATAGATGTACTAAATAGACAGGATTTTGAACATTTCTAGCGGATGTAAATATGTGCAGTACAAAGCTAGCTTCTAGCTTCAAATATGTGCAGTGGTTGTGGATAACATTAGGTGCTATTTCGAAGGAATTTAAGGACTGATGGACTGAAAATATTTTAAGCTGAAAGAAACAACAACAAAAATGAAAAAAAAAGAAAGGAAAAAAAACACATTACTGTAGTCCAGCAGGCAACATGTTTCATGGTATCGCTGAGAGAACCCTCGAGGCGACAAAGAATGCCCGTTGTCCGATGTTATCGCAAACGTTATTATCGTATTATTATCTTCTGTTCTGTTTACTGTTCCTGGGTATTTTGGTGACAATATTTTCTGATATCATAAACTTTACTTAGAACTTCCCGCTAAATCTAGCCTAAGTCTAATTCTTGTGTACAGTCTATCAATCTTTGAGGACTTCAATTCTGATTTCCAGTGAATGAAAATTGTAAATACGGACCATGATGGTTATTGTGCAATTTGAGCTCTCCAAAATAGAGTTCCAAATCCCAACGGACTTTTCTCATACTGACCGGTTTTGAATAGCATTAGGTTCTATGGCAAATGAATTTAAGATCTAATACTATTTTAAGGTGAGGGAAACAACAAAAATTGGGGGAAAAATAAACAAAAGGAAAAAAACACCGTACTGAAGTTCACTTGAGTATTATTGCTGTTACATGGTATTATTGCTGAGAGACCCTTGAGTCGACAAATAATGCCTGTTGCGCTGAAAAGAACTGCTGAGTTTGTATAATGCTGTCCAAAAAAAATGTGAGCGGATTATCTTCTGTAGTTCTTAGTTCTGTTCTGTTTACTGTTCCTTGATATTTTGGTGACGAAATTTCTAATTTCATAAACCTTATGTAAAACCTACCGCTAAATCTAACCAAATGCATTCAACGTTTCAGCAGTAGTATGTTTAGCCACAGCAAGCACACATTGAGTGATTGAGGGTGATAATTGTCGATGTTTTGTAGTGGTTTCTTATCCTCTCTTCATTCTTAACAAAACGTCAATCGCTTCTGCGACATGCATAATGGTTTACTCTGAGGTACCAAACGGATGGCATCTAAGCCAGATTCTGAATATTGGATGCGTGGGTACGTCGAGCTTTATCATGCCATTTGTATAGAGCTAACGGAATTATTATTATTATTATTAATCCTTTTTTATTAATATATTATACTTAACCCCTCGTTAACTTTATTTTCAATTCTAACTCCTTTGATCACACCATCCCTTGTGACACAGGCAAAACGTGTTATAATGCCACGGACCTCGGCGTGGCAAAACATGCCACGCTGGCCCTTATCCGCGCACAGTACCAGCGTGGAGGACTTGCGTGGCTGTTGTCACACTCGCACTCATAGCGTGACAAACCTGTCTTGTCATGCCATGAGAGTTGGCGTGACAGGGTCAAACATTATTTAAATATGTTCTTGGATGATGAACTCTGCTTTGAAACTAAAGAAATTTCATCCTTAAAAGAAAAAGAAGAAATACAGCAATTCCTAGCCAACCATGTCTTTAGTTAAACTTAAAGAGCTAACAATGCATGACCCTGCACACAATGACACGGTACTGGAGTTGGCACATCTAATCACATTTATGTCAACACAATAAGCTACCTAGATGATAAAGACAACTGAGACCAAAAGTTCTGCTAGAAGTATGGAAGCTCCATCAAGGGTAGAACGAAGATCTCCCAGGATTTTTTCAAGTTTAGAACTTTTCCTTAGGAGCTTACAATAGAAAGAAATTAGGCCAAAAAAAGGTACAACAGAAACAATATAACCCATTGTATTGTTCAGTAATTGACTCATTGCATCGCGTTAACTAACTACATTTCACTAACAGAAAGAATCTTGCCCACACTTTCAAAGCAAACGTGATATACTCCATATCCATGGAAACCAACTTAGTTATAGATGTGACCGGAACAAAAAAAATCATGAATGCACATGTTCAGTCTCATGTACCTTGTTCCTAGCATTTGATTTTTCATGGACGTCTGTTCCCAAAATTTTAAACCTAAGTTGAGATAGCAGGAATTGAACGGTGCTAAGTAAATGCACAATCCTAGGCAGTAGATTTTATTTCGGACCTGCGATGTTGTTAGTTTGAATGAACAGATGGATGATTAGGCAGGCACATCCTATCCTGTTGCAATGATAGGTGGTGCTCGTTGGCACTTAGGGGAAGTAGATCATTTCGTGCCTACTTCCAGAACACACATTTTGGACCTTTTTTTATATGTTGCGGGTTGCCTTGCTACACGAAGAATTGAATGCGAAGAGACGATGAGACTTGAACTCGGCTTTACAACGTAGTCTCTAATTGAAATAGACTTTATAATAAAGATGTAAATTACATGGCGCACAGGGTTTGGTTATATGCATAAGAAACGCAGTCATGCACAATGCAACAAACCGAAGTAATCCTACAATACATATGCCTTTTTGGAATAGAAATAAATTCGATTGGAACAAAGATCATTTTTTTGGCGGCCCATCGCTCCCTTCCCCCTTGTCTCCTTGTTACCCACAGCGGCGGCGGCCAGTCTCAAAGTCATCCATGTCCTACGAGATGGGGTGGACGGTTTAATGATGATAGGATAAGACAACATCGTGCCAAATTAATAATTATGATGCATATTGAACAAAACTTACCTCTTGGATCCGGATTGCGCCCGGACGACGGAGAGCGGTAGTACGGCCCACGGTCTCACTTGAAGGAGCCTTCCCCTTGTCCCCTTGTTGCCCGTGGGGGCGGCGACTAGTCTCGATGTCATCCATGTCTTGCGAGACAGGCTGGATGGTTGAACGATGTTAGGATAACGCAACGTCGAGCCAAATTAATAATTATGATGCTTAATAAACATTATTTACCTCTTGGATCCAGAATGCACCCGGGTGACGTGGAGCGGTAGTATGGCCCACGATCTCACTTGCTGGAGCCTTCCCCTTGTCCGCCGCCCGCTTGGCCTTGTCATACTCATCTGATTTCCTAGGCTCGTCTGATGCCTTTTCAGTAGGGTCGGGGTCGGGTACGTAAGGTGCCCAGTGCTAGGAGGTCTCGGCTCACCATGGAAAGTTCAACATGTACTTCTGCTGGATGAATGCCATATCGTACATCTTCGGGCCGTCGATCCATTGGAAGAAGTTGCATTGCATCTCTGGATGCCAATATAGGCGTGTGTAATCAGGGATTTGTGGAATGTAACGTATGGTGTTAAAAATCTATGTTTGTGCAAGATACACTTACGAGGTGGTGGCCACACGTGTAGTACGCTCAAGCGGATGTTGCTGGGTGTGTGGACTGGATGATCTTTGCTGGTTCTTCGCACACACATTGCGGGACTGGGAACCGCGGTGGTACTGGCGCATCCTTCATAGACTTATCTGGGTAGGGTTTAGCCCTCTCGGCTAGCCACTTGCGCTTTTGCATTATCCTCTTGTATATGTTCGCCGAGTCCTCCATCTCCTTCCTCCTAGTTGTGTGAAGCAAGCTCTAGTGTAGTGTTAGGTTTGGTTGTGTAGTCTTCTCTCTAGATCTCTTTCACCTCTTTTTATAAGGGCATAGGGTGTAATGCTCATGGTGTTGTGAGAACACACAAGAAATCGATGTGTGTGGTGCGTTCAATTCTGAAAAGGTTGAGTCCAAGTGTGTTGTCTTTTCGGTCTATAAAGTTGGTGAGGCGGAGAGTATTGTCTCATCTGCCTGCAAAGTTTTTGTGGTAGTGTTTGGTCTTTTCGATCTGAAAAGCTGGTGTAGCAAAGTTTCGGCCTTTTCGATATGAAAAGATGGTGTGGCAGAGTGTTGTCATGTCCCTCTGAAAAGTAAAATGATCGCAGCACAGTCTGGTCATTTCGGTCTGAAAAGCTGGCGAGGTGGAGTGTTGTCTTTTCGCTCTAAAAAGCAGGCGAGATGTAGTGTTGTCATGTCGATCTGAGAAGCATAGTCTAGTCATTTGTTGTAGTCAAAACAGAGAGATGTCGGTCAATCGGATGTTCTCATGACCGATGTAGTGAAGAAGGGGTGAGCGAGAGAGAGAGGGGCTTTATGGTGGCAAGTACTGTCACACCATGATATCTGGCGTGACAGTAATATCTTGTCACGCCATTATCCCTGACGTGGCATAACCGTCCTGCCACCCTAGGGTTTGCATAGTTCCAGAGGAGATGCAAAAATCTCGTTGCTTTCTGGTGCTAAGTCCTATCACGGCATGACAGTAAAATCTTGTCACGCCATGAGACCTGGCGTGACATAACAATGCTGCCATGCCAAATTTTGTGTTGTTCCAGAAGAGTTGCAAAAACTTCGTCGCATTCTGGTGCTAAGTCCTGTCACGCCAAGACTCCTGGCGTGACAAAACAATGTTGCCACGCCACGAGGCCTGGCGTGACAAAACAGTGCTGCCACGCCAGGGTTAGTGCAGTTCCAGTGGAGTTGCAGGCCAGCACCGTCCTTCTGGTGCTAAGTCCTATCATGTCAGGGATAGTGGCGTGACACTTGCAGTCAGTCACGTCATTATTCATGGCGTGGCAGTACCTCTATAAACATAAAACAACAACATCTATGCATGTATCAAGTTTAGAAAATTCAATTCATTCAAACATGGACATGTATGCATATCTCAGTTCAAAAAATTCATTTCATGCAAGCATTTCAAGAATCATCCAAGATAGCCGATACTGGCATAGCATGGATGCTCTTAATAACATTGTTGAACACCTTCGAGATGTTCGTTGTCATCATACCATACCGACAACCACCTTCATCTTATGCCTGTGCTCACTTCGTCTTCTACTCCAAGACCTCGTCCAACCACTTATTCCCTTGATCGTTGGTTAGTCCTCCCAGCTCCGTCAGCTTGACATTGAAGTCCCTCTTCTCCAAACATCCGCACAACAGCTTGAACTTTCTTGTGAGATTTTTCCTACTGCATTGCTCAAAGAAATTTGCCGCTAAGTGATGCATGCACCACCGATGTAGCGCATCCGGGTGTCCATCAAGTCTTCTCTTCACAACATTCAGAATGTCGCGATACCTATCTGAAACGATGCAAACCCGCCATCCTGGCCCAACGAGGCGTAGACGAACTATATCCATGAAACATTGCCAGCTTGCGTTATTCTCACCCTCTGTCAGTGCGAATGCTAATGGAATCAGCTGGTCCTCCACATTAATACCCACGGCGACCATCAAGGCACCATAGTATTTGGCGGTTAGGAATGTGGCATCAACTGATAAGACAGGTCTGCAATGCTTGAAGGCCTCTTTACATTGCCCAAAGAACCAGTACACCAGCCCTAGAACATGTTTCATAACACCTCCATTGGGTTCCATTTGGTTCCCGTGCTAAGGTTAAAACTCCATGCCCAGATTCTTGGCCTGCATAGCGGTTAGGATTCGATGAAGCAACCCGTAAGCTTCCTTCCAATCACTCCACAATAACTGCATCGCTCTCTGCTTTGTCCTCAATGCTTTCCCATACTTCACGCGGTACTTAATGAACCCAAATATAACCACAAATGAGGGCGGTGACGGTCACATCAGGATTGACAGCCACAACCCCGATAATGTGCCTTGTAATGAAATTAGCAGTTGCTCCCTGGACACTCGTGTAGTCCCATAAGAGTGAGGCTGCTTCACATTCGCTATTTTCCATTGCTTGTCCCTAGTTTTGCACCCCCATACCTTCCATCCGCACCCCCTTTCATACCTCACGGTGTACCTCTTGTTCACATCAGTGTTGCACTACAAATAGATAATGGTGCCGCATTGAGTATTCTTGCAGTCAAACATTTATATCCTCCATGGTTGGAAACAACATGTTCTTGTGTCTTAGGTCATTCTCTGGGTCCGCAATGTCATTCTTGCTCTTCAACCCATCTACACAGACCGCGTTATCAGCCATTCTGACATCATCGAATGCATGCACCAACAGAACATCACCCATTACACTGCGAAGAACTCGACCTTCCTCAGAGGAGAAAAGCGGAGCGGGAGCTTCATTTTCGATCGAGCTCTAGCCTTCGTCAGACTCAAGGTCACCGGTTGTTCCATCTCAGAACACCTCCTCCTCAAGTTTGTTGTTCATTACAGCGCCATTGAAATCAGTCACGGGGTCACTAACATGGTGTGGGGAAGAAACAGACACAGATGACAAATCCACCGACGAGAGGGGGGTCGATGTTAACACCGACACCAATGAACTCTTGGGAAGGTTGCTCCTCCATTAGGGGGGCCTTGCGAAAGATTGAGAGCGTATTCTAGTACCTCCATGTTGCCATTGACCACATCCAAATTGTTTCGCAAATCCTCAACAACGATTGTCCTCTCCACCACAACCTCCAACGACTGGACATGAGATGCGAACACAACCTCCTTGTACGTGTCCCAATCATCATCGGACGAGATTGGCATCAACAAGGCGTGCACCTTAGAACCCAACCCAGCGTCATTGTCAGACCCGGGTTCCGAGAATCCAAATCCTCTGTGAAAGACACTGTGCTATTCCTTGAATCAGTAGATAGCACTTACAAACACATTGCTAAATCATTTCATACATGGCGTAAAACCATACCATTCATTAATTTAACACATCAGAGTTTACATAGACCACATCGGGTCAATTTTTACAAAAGGGCCGAACAGGCCAAACTGATTACATTACAAAAGCGGAAGCGACAACGGAAGAAAAAGGGGTGAGAGCACATCTCTCCACAAGCAAGCGACTGGAGAAACCCGTGAACGTCTGATATTACCCAAAGACTTAGGTAATATAGGATGCACGCAAGCACCGATGGAGTCAACTAGACTGGGGCAAGACTAGAACAGCTAAAGACTAAACTACGCTTTATCATCTCCTGGGCCTCCAACTTCTGGATCCTCGTAGTACGCATAGTCTTCAGGATTTCCTGCTTCTGAGGGTTTTTGGGGGAAAGAGCAAGAATGAGCACAACTTCCGTGGTCGCGAGCCAACACACAAGATGCAATAATAATACATGCAAGGCTTAACAAGGATGGCTCGGATTCTTTTATTAGCTAAAGCAATATTTTCAATTATCATAATTACAAATTCCTATCACTTAGCATTTTAACCAAATTGCATTTTATTAAAGAGAGAGTAATTGTGCAATATTTATAACAGCAGAGGCTACCTCCATCTTATGCTTAATTTGATTGGAGCTACCTCCACTTATTAACACCACTAAGGTTCATTTCCCTAGGGAAATTCAAATCTAGGGCTAGGTGAGCCCACCACATTTTTCATACCACCCACAAAGGTTTTTGAAATAGAACTAACTCTAGTAAGGTTCCCATGTCCGCCTTTGATCACAAGCACGGCTGTTCGAATAGTTTATTATTCTGCAGAGCCTGTACATTTTACCCACAAGAGATAATCGTCTTGATATGTATGCATGCTTCCTTAGACATGTGAATCAAGGGGAGATCACCACAAAGCCTTTACAATGCATCCCTCAGTATTAGTTACACCCGCTAAGGTTTCGCCTGGTAAGAGTTACATTCTGTAGACCCATTAACCCTTGTCCAGACCCCCTCTTGCGCCATCGTAACGACTTTCGTTGTGCACCCCAACCCCCTTCGCCACAAAAGGCTTATGGCGTAGCGAGTCATCTACCTAGTGCAACTCGTACTGGTGGATACAAATTATTCAGCTAGGTTGTACTTTACAGACTTGTGGTTTCACTGTTTTACATTGGGAGGTCATCACAGGATTAAGTTCTTAGGGTTATCTGGGTGGTTCATTCCACATTCTATCCACCTTGGGCTACATTAGCACCCATCATCACATCATCCATCCTACCATCCGCCGAGATGGTAAAAGCAGTTTATTAGGGTTTTGAGAAGTAAAACCAATTTAACTCAACCATCTCAGTCATTTACCCACAATGACTGCCCAAAGCCACATTTATGTTTAAAAGATGATGATTGGGGTATTTAATACCCTGGTACTTAAGCAAGACTAGCATGTTGCTTAAGTACAACCTATAACTAGTATTTACCATATAGTTACTAGGGTGACATGGAATAAGGGATTCAATTGTCAAAGGATGGCACAATAATTAATTAATCATCAAATAGGTATTTTACTACCTTAAACTTTAGCATACATTTGATTAAAGAATTATAGCATGCAATTTTGGTAATTTAAATGAATATAATTTGCATAAAATGTAGGCTCAATATGATCAAAGTATTGACTCGCCTTGGTTATAGGTAAGAGAATCTAGACAATCTTGTGCTTGATCGAAGTGGAGATCCTCCGCGTCTTTGAATCCTAATCGGACGGACGTACCGGAAAAAGGAACAACAAGCAAACAAAATAAATACATACACAAGAATAAAATAATGAACTCCAAATTAAACAAGACCTATGCCATTAGTAAGATCTTGAATTAACAAAATTTTAGAAATAAATTTCATAATTTTTGGAGTTACGACGAGGGAGAACGGGACTTCTGAAGTTTGATTTTTACAAGAAAAGATGGAAATTCAGAAAATGCACTATTATGAAAACATTGTTCTTGTATTTCACCAAATTGCCATTGTGAGCATGACATGGTGGGCCTCAACTGGAAGAGAGAGGGAGGGGGGATTAAGCCAATGGTAGGTGGGGCCCTTGGCCATTTGAGAGAAAGAGGGAGGGGATTAGAGGGAACAGAGGAGCCAGGGGAGGCGTTCGGGCAGCGTTGGGGTGGTGGCGGCACCGGCGAGGTGGGCGGCGGGGCGGCCGACGACGGGCGGAACGGGGCCCCACGAGGGTGGTGGACCCATAGGTGGTGGTGGAAGCACCGGAGGAGGTCGAGCACGGCGGTGGTGGAGCCAAAGGTAGCAGCGGACTCCATGAGCGGTGGGCGGTGCGGTTGATGCGGTGGCGCAGCGGCAGAGCTAGCGCGCGCATGGGTTGCGTGTGGCTGCGGGGAGGACACCGAACCGGGTGGGGAGGCTGGAGGCGGCCTGAGGCAGCCTGGCGGCGGCGGCCGGGAGCGGAGGAGGAGGAGTTACGGCGGCGAGGCTCCTTGGCAGCGGGGAGGAAGCATGGAGGTGGGGGGTGGCTTGCTCACGTCGCGGGGTAGCCGGTGACGGAGGTGGCCTTGAATAGGCCGGGTTTGGCGTCGGCGGCGGCTCGGCCAAGAAGGGGCAGGTTCTTTGGAGAAAACTCACTGGAGAGAGCGAGGGAGTGAGTAGGGGGCCATGGGAGTGCTCAGGGGCTCTACTTATAGGCGTTCAAGAGGAGGAGCCATTGGAGGGAGGCTCGGGTGCGCGCGGAGTACCGAGGCGGCTCATGGCGCTCCGGCGCGGACGCGATGGGGCGAGTGCACGGCACCGGGTCAAGGAGCAGGTGGGTGACGACTCCACGTGGGTGGTGATGCGATGAGGTGAGGCTTCTTGGCGTGGTCTGGTGCTGCCCGCAGGCGGCGGAGGGGCAGCAAGCCGCGGGCAGCGCGCTGGGAGGCCGACGGCAACAACGATGACTTTGGTGCCTGGCGGTGTTGGAGGGACGGAGCAAAGCAGGAGTGGGCGAGAGTACCAGCCGGTGGCGTGGCACAGCCAGCCGACGGCGGCGGTGGGCACAGTGGATGGCGCAGTATGCACGCTGGTGGCGAGCTTGCACCGACTTGAGGAAAAAGGAGCGAGGGAAAGCAAGTGGCGCCGAGGAGGCGTCGCGATGGCGGGGCGGTGACGACCTAGTGGCGAGGGCGGTCACCAGCGCCGACCGTGAAGGAGAAGCAAGGGGAGTCGGGCCAAGAAGGAGGTAGGCCTACCGAGGAAGAAGGGAGCCATGGGAACCGGGCGGGGAAGGCCGAATGGGAGGATGGGCCGAGGGTAGTGGCTTGGGCCGGGTGAAGAGAAAGGCCAGATGGGCTGGGGAAAAAAACCAGGCCAGCCCAAGAAAAGAAGAAAGGCACAACTTGAGAAAAGGCCCGAAATCCGAAAAGAAGAATTCAAACTTGAATTTGAATTCAAGAATCTGCGAAGAGGTTTGAAACACAAACCCTAGTTTAGAAGGAAGCTAGAAGATTTTGAAAATAATTCATAATTTGACATAAAGTTTGCAAACCGAAAACCAGAATAGTAATTACTATTTGCCATTTGAAAACAGGAATGTTACAGTCATATCTCCCCTGCATTCCAACTACGACCTCGGGCTCATCCCATCCAAAGGTTGACTTAATCCTCATCAAAAGAGTTTGAAAGCCTGATGATTCTCAAAACACAAGAACAGTCACTTCCATGCCACCAAAGTCTGGACCACTACCCGTTTGGCAAACTGGCCCACCGGTACAAACACGTACAACTTTATCTATCTACATCCAACAATGCGAACAAAACATTGAAAAGTCAGTTTCAGACTTGGATACTGGTGTAAATGACATTTAGAAGAAGTCACCTATCTTGGCAATTGGAAAAAGGTTAACTCACCTTTATGTGACACTATATGAATGAGTGTAAATTGTTATTAGGCTTCATACTAACTTCAAGAAAACTTAGTATGAAGCACACGTCATGTTTGTGAATGGAATGAATATGCTGTGCCAACTTTGATTTATTCCCTTGCAAATTAGATGCACACACATCCAAAAAAAAAACCTTATGGTACTTAATTGTGAAGCACGGGAAAAAAAATCACAACTCGTACAAACCAGAGATTTATAGTATGTAAGTGAGTTATCTATGTTTTGTATGTCATAACCCATTAGTCCATGCAATCATCATTCATGTTTTTACTCCATTTACATGATGTAGGTGCTGCTTAATTTGGCCTAACTTCACAGAGCTTCTGGTTTCATTGCGATTGCACTCCTCAAGAAGACAGTTCTTCTAGACTGTTTATTTCGTTTGCTATAGTAGAGTGATTTTTGGCCTCCGTCCTATGGACAAAACTCCTACTTCTGGTCCTATTGAGGGAAATGGTGAGATTGCAAATGATTTTACTTCTACTGAGAGCCCTCAGACCTGTAAGCACCAAAGTTTTCCATCGACATCTCCAGCAATAGAAAAGACCATGTGTGCAATGAAAAACTATAAAAGGGCAGCTAACAGGATAAGGAAATGCTCCCAAGTATTAGCAGGGAGATATTATTCTTTGAGGTCATCTCATAGTAATGTCATGGTGTAGGACGCTCTCTCGTGCAATTCTCTCGGCCTTCGGAACGCGGTTGTCGTTTGTGTCCTTTGTTGACCGCGCCGAAAGTGCCACCGCTTATGCCCTTTTCGCCTCCGGAGTTCGTGGAGTATGAGTTTTCTTTAAACTCCGACTGAAGACCCCTTTTTCTTCTCCATCTCTGGCGTGGTTGGAAGCACGCTTTATGACCAAGCCGGTCTACCTCCACGAGGCCAGCGTGCTCTGCAAACTCACGCGGCGATACGCGCTCAACGAGATCTATCCGCTCCATCTTTGTGGTGGACGGAATTTTTCGTGTCTCATCTTAATCATCTTTGTGGTGGACGGATTTTTTTGTGGCACTACTCTCCACCACAAGGTCGGTCCTGGGGCATCCTTTTAGGGGTGGATACTTGGGTTTTCGCTATCGGTTCTATTGATGCTGGTGATTTTTATGTAAAGTTCCATTTGAAAAATAGAGATGATGACTTCCAATGGATTCTTGTGGCTGTTTACGGTGCAGCTCAAATCCAATTTAAGGAGAAATTTCTTACTGAACTTGTTCATGCCTATAGGAAAGATTAACTTCCCATTTTAGTTAGCGGTGATTTTAATATTATCAGGCATGCAAGTGAAAAAAACAATGATAACTTTGAGTGTAGATGGCCTTTTTTGTTTAATGCGGTGATTAATAATTTGGATTTAAGGGAAATAGATTTATCTGGGAGACAGTTTACTTGGGCCAATTCGTTAGATAATCCAACATTTGAAAAGCTGGATAGAGTATTAATGAGTACAGACTGGGAGTATAAATTTCCTTTGATCATAGTTAATGCTCTTGGAAGGTCTTTGTCTGATCACACACTTGTTGCTTTTAAATATGAGGCGGCTTCTTATAGAGGAAGTCGGCCTTTATTTAAATTTGAATTAAATTGGTTGTGTAGAGAAGGGTTTAGGGAGATGGTGGCTGATGTGTGGAAAAAGGAAATTAGAGGTCAATCTGTTTTACAAATTTGGTAGTGTAAGGTTAGATTTCTTAGACAATATCTTCGAGGATGGGCTAAAAATAGCAGTGTGACTTATAAAAAGGAAAAGCTAGAACTCAACTGGCTAATTAATATATGCTAGATAAAAAATCTGAGCTTTTGAGATTGTCTGATGAACTTTCTCTTAAAAAAATTGTTAATGAGAGATTGGCACATCTGTTAAGAGAAGAAGAAATTAAATAGTACCAAAGGTCCAAAGCGAAATTTCTTTTGGAGGGAGATAGGAATACACGGTATTACCATTTGATTACGAATGGTAAGCATAGAACACAAAGAATTTTTCAGCTCGAACAAGAGGAGGGGATAATTCAGGGTGATGTATAATTAAAACAGTATATCACCGATTATTATAAAGGTCTGTTTGGACCATCGGACGTTAATCATTTATCCATGATTGATACTTTTAGGAATGATATACCTCAAGTTTTGGATGCTAAAAACAAATTACTTATAGAACCTTTCACGGAAAAGGAGATGAAAGAAGCTATCTTTTAAATGGAACATAACAAAGCACTGGACGGATGGCTTCCTGTGAGTTCTATCGGTGTTTTGGGAAGTCATTAAAAATAACATGATGGCCATGTTTAATGAGTTTCATACTTGTACAATGCCTCTTTTAACTTGAATTTTGGGATCATTACACTTTGCTTCCAAAAAAGCAGATGCTAAGCAAATACAACAAGATAGACCTATTTGTCCTCTAAATGTTAGTTTTACGCTTTTACTAAAGTTACTACTAATAGAGTTATTGGTGTAGCTCAAAAGGTTGTTAGATCATCGATCTCGTTCATGCGAGGAGATTTATTCTTGATGGAGTTGTTATCCTTCATGAAACAATCCATGAGTTACATAAATAAAATTTGGATAGAATAGTATTCAAGATCGACTTGGAGAAAGCTTGCGGCAAAGTAAAATGGCCATTTTTACTTCAAACTTTAAAAATGAAAGGCTTCTCATCTAAGTGGTGTCCTTGGGTGGAAAGTTTCGTTAAGGGAGGGAATGTTGGAATAAAAGTCAATGATGATCTTGGATCCTTTTTTCAAACTCAGAAGGGTCTTAGGCAAGGTGATCCTATGTCCCTAATTTAGGTGATCCTATGTCCCTAATTTTTTTAATCTTGTTGTGGATATGCTTGCCATCTTTATCTCTAGAGCCAAAGAAGAAGGACTATTATCGGGAGTAGTTCCTCACTTAATTGATGATGAGTTGTCAATATTACAGTATGCTGATGACACTATCCTCTTCTTAAATAATGATTTAAAACAAGCAAAAAAATCTCAAGCTTATTTTATGTGTCTTTGAACAATTATCAGGTTTAAAGATTAATTTCCACAAGAGTGAGATTTTTGTTTTGGTACTACCAAAGATGTTGAATTACTGATACTCGGTTATTTGGTTGTGAGGTAGGTGCCTTTCCTTTCAGTACTTAGGTATTCCAATTCACTTGAAAACTATGGAATTGTGATTGGAAAGGGGTTGAGGATAGAGTTGAAAAGAAGCTTTGTAGTTGGAAAGGAAAAAAATATGTCTATTGATAGATGATTAGTACTTATTAACTTCGGTGCTTAGCGGTCTACTCTTGTTCATGTTATCCTTTTTGAGGTTCCTAGGAGGTTCTCAAAAATTAGATTTTATCGCTCTCGATTTTACTAGCAGAGTGACAATCATGAAAGAAAATATAGGTTTGCTAAATGGAGTTTAGTGTGTACACTCAAAGAGCAGGGCAGTCTAGGCATTCAAAACTTAGACAAAAAAAAAGTTTACTTGGAAAGTGATTGTTTAAGCTGATTAATGAAGGAGTATGGCAATCTATGTTAAAAAGAAAATATTTAGGTGAGAAGTGTTTTTCGCAGATGGTTAATAAGCCTGAAACTTTCCATTTTTGGTCAGGTTTAATGAAAATCAAATATCATTTTTTCATTTTGGTTCATTCCAGATTAAAAATGGAATGCAAACAAGGTTTTGGAAAGATATTTGGTTAGGAGACTTTCCATTGAAAAGTCAATATCTACTCCTTTATAAAGTGGTAAGGAGAAAGGATGATACAGTGGGGACTATTCTGGGCACGATTCATTTAAATATTTCTTTTCAAAGACCTATTATTGGGCCTAAATTACATGAGTGGAATGAGTTAATTTTGAGAATTGCTAATTTACATTTGATCTCTCAAAAAGATGTTTTCGGTGGAAATTGAATAAGTCTAGACTTTTTTGATCTGATCTTTCTATCACGGCACTCATTGGAAGTTCTCAAGTCCCCATTAGTAACTTTTTTGGCTACTTAAAATTCCATTAAAAGTGAAAATATTCCTATGGTATCTCAAAAGAGGGGTAGTTTTAACCAAAGATAATCTGCTCAAACGAAATTGGAGGGGAAGCAAAAAATGTTATTTTTATATTAATGAGGAAACAATTCAACATCTTTTTATTGAATGCCCCTTTGCACGTCTCGCATGGTGGGCTGTTCAATGTGCATTTAATTTATCTCCTCCTGTGAGTATAACAAACATGTTTGGAAATTGGTTAGCCAGTATTCTGAAAATTTTAAAGTCACAACTCCTAGTGGGAGCTAGTGCCTTATGGTGGTCTATCTGGTTATGTCGGAATGATGTTGTTTTTGACAAAAAGATTGTCACTAATCCCTTGCATGTTATCTTTTTAAGTGGACACTGGCTGATGGCTTGGGCAAATTTGCAGAAACTAGCCCAGAAGGAGTCCACGTTGGCCGGAAGCGAAAGGTTGGAGGTAGTGGCGAAGCAAATTTTAAGCATTCATGGGTGGTGGTTTAGTCACAGGATTTGTAATGATTGAGTTTAATTTGCAGTCGTCGTTTGCTTGTAAGGCTTCAAGCCACTTTTAACTGCTTGGTTACTTTGGTGCTTTAAACTCTTTTAATAAAATGGGTTGTGTGCATCCTTGATGTAGAGACAGGAGAGTTTTCTCTTCTATTATCTAAACTAGAAAAAGTAATGTCATGGTGCTCTTCATTCTATGTCAATTGCGAAAATTCACCTCTGGTCTGTACACACATCGAATACAACCTACCGGTAAAAGAACAACAAAGCAGCAGACCGCAAAAATAAAACGAAAAATGAGTTCTCAAAATTTCTAAGCAAATTATAAACATATTGAAATGCCGGAAACCGATCGCTATTTCTTATTTAGTTAGTTGTTGCCCTCTAAAATCGGACCAAGCAGCCGTCGATCTCACATTCTAAATCGCACTTGAGTCTTTGCGGGCATGCATGTTTGGATCATCGAGCAAAACATGTTTTTTCTGAAAAATGAGTTCTCAAATTTTACTTGACTAATTATATACATATTGTATCGGATGAACAATGTTCCTAATTAACATGGTGACCACCAATACTTCAAACCCTTGTGCAATGCCAATTTTGCTAAATAGCAACGGTGGTTACCTTCAGCCAGCGGGCGAAGGACTGCCGGTGAGGGGACAACGGTCGGCGGAAGGAGGACGGCCAGTGGCAGGAGAACAGAAGAGGTTGGGTTGCGAACGGGAGGAGACAGGGTGCAAGGGAGCGAGAAGAGTGAGATGGGGAAGATGGGGAAAAATGAAGAACTATCTGGGTCGAGAGCTCTAAGTCGCCACTGTCACGTCACTCGATATAGCATGACAAGCCAACTCATCACGCCACGCAAGCCCTGCACGCTGGTATGGCGCGCGGGCGAGGGCTTGCGTGGCAGCTTTGGCCACGTTGCGATAGGTGACGTGGCAGAACAGTTTGGTCACGCCACGGGTGACCAAAGATGTAAGAATTGGAAATAAAGTTAGCGGGGAGTTAAGTTTAAGATATTAATAAAAGAATTAATTAATAAAAAAATTCGAGCCAAGGTGACGCAAGAAAAAAAATGATATTTTAAGCTACATAATTGCTATATATCTGTCATATGATTATTTTTTGCGTAAATAATTTGAATTTATGACCTCGCGATCTGCATTATAATTCACGCGGCTGCCCCCTACCTCCTTATCCGACTCCGGCGATGCTCTAATGAGCTTCTTTAGGGTTGGGTGTCACCAATGACCCCGATCTTAGATTTCGCGGTATATAGGGTTGGTTGGATTTGTCACTACTACGTAAATGCTATCTTCGGCCTTTGATCACGACGGTTCATCGAAACCGTCAGATAAACACAATCTCGAGCGGTTTTGTTACCCACCGTCGTGTTATTCTCCGCGCTAAAAACCGCTCAGTGAAGATGTCATATCACGACGGTTCATGTTTGGAACCGTCGTGATACTTCACGAGCGGTTCCAAACATGAACCGTCTGTGATATTACCCAATATCACGAGCGGTTTTTAGTTAGAACCGTCTGTGATAATTCACGAGCGGTTCCAAACATGAACCGTCGTGATATTACCCAATATCACGAGCGGGTTTTGTTAAAACCGTCCGTGATAATTAACTCATCACGACGATATATAGCTCCGCCTCCGGCCAAAACAGATATAGTCTTCTTGATCTCCATCTCTAAGCGCTCGATAGGTCCATCGCCGTTCCGTGCCCGGTTTGAGTACATCGCCTCACCTCACTGAGCCGGCCTGGTCCATTTGAGCTATATATTGTCGCCGAGGAGCTTGCCGCGTCGCCTCCTGTTCACCGATCGGCGACCCACCCGCGCTTGACCTTCCCGACTTTCATTGACACCTTCCTCGTGATCGAGGTGAGATCTTGAAAGCATAAGCATCCTTTAATTTGAGTAGTTTCAGGCGTTTACGCCGAAATCGCTAGTTTCAGGCGCCTCCATGGGACATCATCGTCGGTTCACCTCAGGCGAGACCTTAGGGCCGAGAGCCACGACTATATAGCAATGCGATGTCACCCCTAAGCCCAGTTTGAGCTTCAAATTAATCCTACTGTTTTTAATCATTTAGTTAATAAACTAACGAGTCTATGACATGTGGGACCGCCATAGATTTTATAAATAAAATCATGAAATAAAAAATGAGTCACTGACAAGTAGGGCCCACATGTAAGTTAATAAAATCCGGAAAAATGTAAAAATGAAAAATCGTAATTAAGCCTCAGAAAATACGCTTTCGAAAGTCATCACCCTTTTATTTATTTTCAGGGTTTTCAATACGAACCGTGTGATGGACCGGCCGGATGTACACCGAGAACCGTGTGAGTGAAGAGTACATTAATGGCGTGTTCGCTTACAAGAGCCGCCGAGGAGGATATGTTGAAAAAGGCGGAATATATGTCTTGTCCATGCATTGACTGCGAGAATCTGAAGATGTTTAACAACCGAGCGCAGATCGAAGCACACTGGATTCGAAGGGGTTTCAAAAAGGGTTATACTTGTTGGACCAGTCACGGTGAAGAGCATATTATACGGGAAGTCAACGATATGCATATTATACAGGAAGTCAACGATATGCCGCCGAATGATGTCGATTGTGGTTCCGATTCGGATAGGCTGCACGATGACAATCTAGATCAGATGCTTCGCGATGCAGAAGGGAACTGTGATGAGAGGGAGTATGTTCAATTCCGAGGCGTGATGGAGGACTCAGAGAAACCTTTGTTCCCGGGCTGCAAGTCGGAATACACAAGGTTGTCATCCGTGCTTAAACTGCTGAAATTGAAGGCAAGCAACGGTTGGTCCGACAAGAGTTTCACGGAGCTGTTAGGTCTCTTAGCGGACATGCTTCCGGAGGGAAATGAGTTGCCCAAAACCACCTACAAAGCCAAAATGGTTCTTTGTCCATTGGGAATGGAAGTAGAAAGAATACATGCATCGTCCAAACGATCAGTATCCTCTACCGTAACGAGTATACAAACATGCATGTATGTCCGTGTGCAACGATCCCGATACAAGCGTAAAAGCAATCGATGACGACGAGGGAATCGAGGTGAAGAAAGGACCTCTGCTAAGGTGGCGTGGTATCTTCTGTAATTCCCGTTTGAAGCGGTTTTTATAACCCAAAGAATGCAAAAGCTCAGTATTGGCACTCAAAGGAGCGTAAGAATGACGGAAAGTTAAGACACCTGCTGATTTCGCCCGGTGGAGAAACATCGATAGGAGGTTTGCGAGACTTGGTGCGGAACCGAGGAATATAAGGTTTGGATTGAGTACAGATGGAATGAATCCTTTCGGTAACATGAGCAAATGACATAGCACTTGGCCTGTGGCGCTCTGTATCTACAACCTTCCTCCTTGGTTGTGTATGAAGCGGAAGTATATTTTGTTGTCGATACTTATCCAAGGGCGAAGCAACCTTGGGAATGATATTGATGTGTACCTAGCACCATTGATGGAAGATCTAAAAATACTATGGATTGAAGGGTGCAGTATGGGATGCGTACAAACGAGAGAACTTCACTTTACGTTCCTTGTTGTTCGCACCATAAATGATTCTCTGCCCTTGCTAATCTGTCGGGCGAGTACAAAAGGGGCCAAAGCACATACTCACTTTGCTAGATGATACCAGTGTGTGTGGCTGAATCACTTGCATAAAACCGTGTACATGCGTCATCGTGGGTTCCTTCGGAGGGCTCACCCATACCGCAGATGAAGAAACAATTGACGGAGAGAAGGAGGACAGTTCGGCTCCAAGGCATTTAAGCGGAAAAGAGGTCTATGATATGGTTAAGGATTTAGATGTTTTTGCTTGGAAAGGGATGTAAATCGAGGACAAGTAAGAAGAACATGTGGAAGAAGAGATCAATATTTTAGGACTTACCTTATTGGGAGCACCTAGAAGTTCGCCCTTTGCATCGGCGTCATGCACGTGAGAAGAATGTATGTGACGACTTGATTGGTCTCTTCTTGAACATTCGTGACAAAACAAAGGATGGTGTCAACGCACGGATTGACTTGGTTGATATGGACATCGGACTGAGTTAGCACCAACAAGGACCGATAAAGACGAACGTACCTTCCCCGCTTGTTACACTCTGTCTAAAGGCCGAGAGAACCGAATCGTGCGGTGCTTGCATGGCGTGAAAGTTCCGTCCGGTTACTCCGCCAACATGAAGAAACTTGTTTCGATAAAAGATTTGAAGTTAATTGGCATGAAGTCTCATGATTGTCATGTGTTGATGACACAAATGCTCCTGTTGCAATTAGAAGTATTTTGCCGATCAACGTCAGAGACAATCATGAGGTTGTGTTATTTTTTAACACAATTGCTCGAGAAGGTCATCGATCTCGAAGGACTAGATGCTCTGCGGACGAGGTGGTGACGACTCTATGTGATCTTGAGATGTATTTCCCTCCGTCGTTTTTCGATATCATGGTCCATCTCATTGTTCATATTGTGAGGAGATAAAGATGTGCGGGCCGTGTTCCTCGTAGCATGTACCCGTTCGAGAGGTTCATGGAATTCTCAAGTCATATGTACGGACTCGATCTCGGCGAGGGCAAGATCGTTGAAGGTTATGCAACCGAAGAGGTCATTGAGTTACGCCTCGATTACATGGCTCGAGTCGAACCGATAGGTGTGCCTCGATCTCGCCATGAGGGGAGGCTCGAGTATCGGGACCATCGGAAGGAAAGCAATCACTCCAAATATGGATCGTATGCTCGAGCCCATTTCACGGTCTTGCAACACATGGTGAAGTGTCCTCAGATATCGACCAAAGACAAGGGCGTGCTTGACAATGTAATCAGCTGCGGCGGATGTTTGGATCACGAGACAACACAATGCAGCGGTTCAACCAATGGTTGAAGGAGCGACTTGCTAGGAGCTCGTCAAGTGATATGCTGACATGGTTGGCAAAAGGGCCAACATTTACAGTTGTAACATGGCGAGGATACGACATAAATGGGTACACATTCTATACGCAGGCTCAGGATATAAAAAGCACTAACCAGAACAGCGGTGTCCGCATAGATGCATTCAGTACCGATGGGCTGAGGAGCTCATACTATGGGCAAATAGAGGAGATATGGGAGCTCGACTACGTGCTTTTCAAGATCCCCCTATTTCGGTGCCGTTGGGTCCATCTCCCACAGGTGAAGGTCGACAAATGCGGCGTCACTACCGTGGACCTCGAGCGTGTCGGATACAAAGACGAACCATTACGTCTTGGCTAACCAAGTTGTTCAAGTCTTCTATGTTACCGACCGGCAAATAAGAAGCGCCACGTAGTTCTTCATGGAAAAAGGAGGATTGTCGGAGTTGAGAATGTAGTGGGCGAGGAAGAATACAATCAATTTGACGAGTTGCCTCCTTTCGGAAGCGGCATAAGGGTCGAGGAAGAAGAACATGACGAAACTAGCTACATCTGCGTCGATCATCATGAAGGGCTAATTTTAAAGATTAATTGAACAATGTGTGTATATGTATGTATTCGATGAATAGTTAATTTTAGTTCATTTGAGTTAATTAATTGATTTGTCTTGTGAAATGGATGTGATTGTTTCTCAAATGAATGTGAATTGGATGTATATACATGTACTTGTTGTCTTTTACGCTTGTTTCAGAGGGCATGGCTAGCATTTCTGAGGCTAGCCAATAAGCAGAATCGATTTAGATAACCAATTCAAAATAATATCACAGACGGTTTGAACTACGACCGTCTCACATGTATATCACAGACGGTTGTTTATTAAAACCGTGCAGTGATACATCACATATCACGAGCGGTTCTAATCTAGAACCGCAAAATGCATGATGTCCATCCCTATTTACATTCGGACTCTAGCTAGGGTTTGCAGCGCTGCCCACTCTCAAAAGATTAAGTTTTTCTCAACTCCTCTCGCTCCGGCCTCCTCCCACGAGCCCATCGCCACCGTCCTCGACGCCGCCTCCTCGAGCCCGGTGCGACTCCTCCCCCGATCCCGTCGCGCCGCCTCCTCCTCCAGGCCGGCGCACCTCCCCGTGCCTTGAGCCTCCTCCTCTGACCCGTGGCGCCTCCCCGAGCCCACCGCGCCTCCCCCGAGCCCGCCGCCTCCTCCCCTCCCAGAGCCCAGCCGCCCTCCCCTTCGACGCGCCCTTCTTTGCTCAGATCGCTCCTGCTCGTCCTTCTCCTCGGCCCTAAAGGTAACCAATGCCGAAGTTACCGATCGACCCCACGCCTTTCCTAACTATTTCTATCAATAATATATCTGTCATGGTCCTTCATGATAATTGTACATGTTTTAGGAATTTGTATTTGTTCTAGTCGCTTATTCATATGGTATTTGTTTTGATATCGCTCTTCGAATACATTGCAATGATAATTCTATTTCTTGTGAAGATGTCTTCCGCTCATTACGAGTCATCGCCGCCTCATGTGTCCGATGATGCACCATCCTCGAACAATATCCAACCGCGTAGAAGAAGAGGAATATCGAAAAGGCCCACGGGCGATTTACCATCACGGAGGTCGATCGATCGGGACCCTATCAATCCTCGCCGAAAGGCGGCGTCGCATTCCGGAGAATGGTCGAATAGTTGCACGGAGGCGGGTCAAGATCACCTATGATTCATGGAAGGTGGTGCGGACCATCAAAACTTCTTTGTCTTTGGCGGAAATTCTCGCATCGTTCGAGATCGGTAGAACTCACGGACTCCGTCGACGACACGCGCGTTACTCTGCGCGTGCAAAGCGTGGAAGAAATTCAAAAGCACGCTTGTCAAGAACTACGTGGAGAAGGATCTGAAGCGCCCTTCCACAAGTATCTATTCTTGGAAGAGTCTGGGCGAGTTTGTGGCAAAGAAGACGACAGATGAATTTAAGAGTGAAAGTCTGGCGCTGCGGCCCTCGAGCAAAAACAAGCACCCCCACGGACTCGGCACGGCGGGTATGCGGGTAAAGCCCGATATGGAGGGATCAGGAACAGCGAGCAAGCGGTTTGAATCTCTCCTGCTATTTCCGAGATCACTAATGTCTTGCGCCCGACGGTGGTTATTTGCGAGGTTATGTATTGACCTCTGGAAGTGTACTTTCCAAACCCGAAGACCGAAGTGTCCCAACGCTGGTAAGATATCGAAATACTTAGTTTGTAATTACTCCATAACTTCACAGGAAGTGAAATGACATGTCGGGCTATATTGCGATATACGCTGAGTGCACAATCTTCCAAGGCTCATTCGAGCGAGATAGGGAGAAAGATATACTCTCTGCGGCCCTAGGAAGCAAAGAGCATCCGGTTAAATGCGAGAGGCGCTGGTGTTTTGTTACATGGGAACAATGGTTCCAAGCGGACTCGGATCGTGCACGGAGTAGGAAGAGAGCCAAAGCGAGCACGATGCAAAGCTACGAGAGGATCTTCGTGCATCCCTCGAGAGATGAGCTCATCGAAAAATTTACTCAATCCTTTGAGGAAAGGATCGTCGCGTTCGAGCAAAAGCAGATAGAGACCTTTGAGGAAAGGATTAGGGATTGCAAATGCCAAGTCGGTTGGAAACCCCGCCTTACTATACCGCTAGCCACCCCCAAACATCCGAGTAGTCATGCGTCCAACCCTAACCCTACCACAATAGGTGATGACAGATTTTCCGTCGATGACATCCGGGTAATAATTATTATATCTGGAATGCTCAATCCATTGATAGGCTGTTGGAGTAGCTAATTTTGTATCGTTATGTGCGTAGGTGGCTCTGAAGTGCAAGCTCCAAGTGAGATATGTCTCTGTTGCCTAGATCTTTGCTTGGGGCGGTGTATCCATCCGGTATCGAAGCTTTGGTGCACGTGCAAATCTAGCGCGGGTTTATAAAAGTGAATGTGGGCGGTGTTTGTGCCAATTTTGAGGCCGTCCGCTGAAAATTCCCCAAGCGATGAGGTAATGACTCTAGGGCAAGCCGTTGGAACATTCATCCAAAGGCCCAAGGAGGACATCTGCTGGAGCTACCCGCTCGGTGTCAACTTCACGGGAATGTCCTGCGCGAACGCATCAACTCCACGGGACTGAGTGCACCGGCTACCCTTGACCGACACGGCAGGGGCCCGCCATCACATGCATGTACACCTCGTGCTCGATCGACTCTTGTGAAGTCGACCTATACAAAGCGAGGCAGCAAGGGCAAGGGCAAATCGAAGGCGATCGAGTCCTCTCGATATCCCTTCTTGCCGTTGGCGGAAATACAAGCTAGGCGGCCGTTGCTCGAGAAGTTAGACGACCCTACCCTAGGATTTGGATTGCGGGAATTGCATACATGGTACATGGATCGATCCAACAAGCGGTTGATCAACGATGCTCGGGTGTCACCGTCAAGTTCAAGGAGCATCATTTTAACCACGTGTATCAAGGCGCCTGTCTTCACGGTGACCTTCGACGACTTGTTCTCGTCTCTTCAACCTCGGCGAGCTCGGCGTCTCAATCATACGATGTTGGACAATCGTAAGTGTGTACAATCACGGTCAATGTTAGTGTAATATCGATAAATGTTATATATAACTCCTAGCTTTTGTATAATAGATACATGATCTGTGAAGCGAAAGAAGGAAATCACCGGTAGGTTTCCTCGACCCACACATTGTCTCCGAGCAAAGCATCACGGTGATGCAACATTAAATCGAGAATTACGTTATAGATTTTTTCATGGCTCACGCAACAAGGAATTCATACTTTTGCCCTACAACCGAAGTAAGTAGTGTTGCACTATTGGCTATACTTGTTGATTTGTACTTTATAAGCAACACGAACTTAGGTTTAATGACCATCTTGACATACCTATGTACCATTGGATTCTAATTGTAATTATACCAAAACGAAATCGTAATATACCTAGATTCCCTCTGAGAGGGCCACTCACAACTTCACTACTATCCGGAGTTTAATCATCGGTAAACACATTTCCTCCATAGAAACTCTATTGTAGTCTTTCCTTCCTTTGCAATGGCTAAGGCTAACTTCTTGGAGTCACGTGGGGTGTTCGATGTGTTACATGCTAAAGGATGGAATATCAAGGGAAGGACGCCGCACATGATCAAAAATTCCCGGTACTTGCTAGCTAGTACACATTAATCCTATATAACACTTCGTAGCAATGCCTCTCGAACTAACCAATTCTATTTTTGCGGTGCCACCGGCCGCCCCGGCACATAGCGTCTGTGGATACTATGTTTGCCACAACATGCAACTACTCATCGGCTCCGCGATCACCAATGATCCTCAGGTTTGTCAATCTTTCAACAATTATTTCATATATACTTACCAATTTATATAAGCCCGAATTTAACATTCATATCGACAGGTTGCGAACATCGTTGAAACTGCGTTGGAACAGAGCGAGCTCATAAAAATTCGATCACACCTTGCGTCATTCCTAAACAGACAGGTCATAAATCCAAATGGGAGTTTCCACGATGTAGCAGATTGAACTTGATTGAGATAGATTGAACATAATGGTACATGTGTGTAAATTAATGTACATTAATGGTTAATTTTAGTTAATTGATTTGTGAATTGGATGTGTGCTTGTTTCTAAATGAATGCAATTTTGATGTGCTACGAAATGAATGAGAATTGGATGTGCTTGTTTGAGAGGGCATGGCTAGCATTTCTGAGGCTAGCCAATAAACGTAAATAGATTTAGCAATGCAAAGACTACCACGACGGTCATGGATGAAACCGTGCAGATAATCGACTACCACGAGCGATGCGTATATGAAACCGTGCGTGATAGTCGATCATCACGACGGTTTCATCTACTGACCGTCGGTGTAATCGATCATCACGCACGGTTTCATCTGACGCATGCCTCGCGGTAGTCGAATATCACGAGCGGTTTCATCTACGGCGTGCGTGGTATCGATTATCACGATTTGTTGCATCTACAAACCGCGTGATAGTATGTATTACTGAGCGGTTCAAAACCGCTCGTGATGACCATTAGCATTCTTGACCCATAAACTCGAGGCGGCTCACGGGCAACCGCTCGTGATGGCGTTGAACCGTCTGTAAAGGCCTTTTACGTAGTAGTGTGTATAGCGGTGAGGAGTGTAGACCGTTGGATCTATATCTAGATCCGATGAACGGTCCAAAAAACTACTGATTCGTCGGACAAAATCTTTTGAATGATGGCTATTCAATCGCTTTAGCGATTATGTTTATGGTTATGGAAACCTAGCGATATCTTATGCGCGGCGATGCTGTCGCTGATGGCACCCTCTCCTCTGTCTCTCGGCCTCTCGCGTCGCGTCCTCCTGCCGTCATCCCCGACTGGCCGCTTCCTAGTCGGACTCGGAGCCCCAAACCTTCGATTTATAGCGAACCCAAGGCTAAACGCCATGTCTTTCACAGTACTGTTAAGCAGTCGATTATCGGTAGACCACCTGTTCGATTCGATTCTGTTGTTCAGCCGCACCGATGGACACGGTGCCGCTCGACCTCTTCGGCCGCTGCATCTTCGCGGCCCTCGATCACTCCGCCATTAGCATGGCCTCCGCGTCGGACGTCCTCCCAGCCGAGCCCGGGCAGAAGCGCCAACTCGTCGCGCCGGCAAGAGCCAGGAGCCCGCATCGCGGACCAAGAACGCTCCTTGAGTGGCCATGAACGACGGCGAGACGGCGTCGAGAGCTCCTCGGGCTGGTCCTCCGCTATCCGCCGCCAGCCGCGCTGCGGCGGGCCGCGTCGAGGCCCCGAGGATCCCCGATTTGTCGCTTCGGCGACGGCCGCCATTATGAGGAGGCGGCGGCGTCGGACCAGCGCTGAATGGCGATCTTGCGTCATGAGGAGGCGCGGCGCCGACCCAGGTGCCCGAGATGGCGAGGCAGAGGAGGTGGCTCGGGCTGATCTTTGCAATTTTGCTTATTACTAACAATGTTAAGCCTGGGAGAAAGGGGCTCCAACCGCGCATGCTTTGCCGAACCTGCACGACTCGCCGGCCGTTGGATCGCGCCGCGACGTCCGATCCGAACCATTGCGGGAAGCCGCGGCCTCGCGCGCTCCATATCGCCCGGAACGCGTGCGTCGTCGGATCGCTCCGCGCGCGCCTCGCGGCCGCCCGATCCGAGTCGGTGCGCTTGGTGGAGAGTGCGCCACACCATTGGGAGGACGCCGCCCGCTCGATCGCATGCGCAGGTGTCCCGCGCCGTCCGATAAAGCGCATCGCGCGGTTTGTCTCTGGCCGCTGATTGCTTCGCTCGCCTTCTCCTCGGTCGATGCACTTCCGGTGGGACCGTAGCCCACGGGCGTCTGTGCCCGCGCTGAGTAGCGCGGGTGATCTTCTAGTAGCTTAATAATTTCGTGAGGCAGTTCGTTGATAGAGATTTAAATGTACAACGTGCGTGAAGGAACTCAACACAGGATCAAACACGCACTCTCAATCGCTGGACGAAGGATAATCACAAATCACAGCAGCGACAGATCGCTGCAAACCAACTTCATTTTACGATGAGCAGTAACAACAAGAACACGAGATAATGAGATAGCGAACGCATAATGAACTTCGAATTTTGCGGTGCTAAAACCTTACACCTTTTCTGATTTTCTTCTACTATTTATACACTTCTTTACATCTTAGAAATAGAAGGACTTTCTAATCTATCAGGACTCAAAACCGAAAAAGACTCGACTCAAAAACAGAGTCTCAAATCGACTTCGGTAGAAACCGATCTGGCCGACTCGGCAAACTAAAGGCTCGTAACCAATTCTAGATTACTTCCAACAAACTCCCCTAATCTAGACTTGGTCAAGATCTTTGACACCAATTAACTTGCGATCTCTGAAAACTTCAGTTTACGCAAGTGATTTGGTGAGAATATCTGCGTTGCTTATCTCTGCAATGTCTTTGAATAATGATTTCTCCTCTCTCAACGCATTCTCGGATAAAATGGAACCGAGTGTTGATATGTTTGCTCCTGCCGTGAAAAACTGGGTTTTTCATCAACGCAATTGCGGACTTGTTGTCAACATATAGCTTTACTGCTTCCGGAGGACATCCTGTTACCTCACTCAACAAGCCCCTCAGCCATAATGCTTGACATGCAGCTACTGTAGCTGCCATGAACTCAGCTTCGCATGACGACAATGCGACGCTTTTTTGTTTTTGTGATGCCCATGAAATCACATTACTATTGACATAGAACACCATGCCACTAGTGCTTCTTCATTGTCAACGCCATCATCGCCAAGCCGCTATCACAAAACCCCAGCAGTTTTCCATCACCTCCACTTGTATATTCCAAACCAAATTCAACAATACCTTTCGATATCAAGAATCATTTTAGCGCTTTCAATGCATGATTGTTGGCCTTTCCATGTACCTACTGACCAGACCAACTGAGTATGAAAGATCAGGCCGAGTATGCAACAAATATCTCAGACTTCCAATAATACGTCGATATTCAGTAGGATCCACAGGTTCTTCCCCACTATCCTTCCCGAGCTGCAATTTAGGTTCCATGGGACATTTGCAAGGGTTACAATCTCCCATCCCAAATTGTTGAAGAATCCTGTTTGCATACCCAGACTGCTTGAGAGTGATTCTTTCTTTCTCTTGCTTGACCTCAATACCGAGATAGTAGGAGAGAAGTCCAAGATCAACCATCTCAAATTCTTTCATCATTTGGTGCTTGAAATCTTGGATACCTGCAACTTCAGACCCAGTCACAATAAGGTCATCGACATAAATTCCAACAATTAGAGTGTCAACTCCATTTTTCTTTATGTACACAGCATGTTCCTGGGGACATTTGGAAAACCCCAACTTCTTCAAACTTTTATCAAGACGCAGATTCCAGGCTCGGGGGGCTTGACGAAGTCCATACAAAGCTTTAGATAATCGATACACTTTGTGCTCCTTTTGCTTTACCTCAAATCCTTCTGGCTGTTTTACATAGACTTCCTCCTGTAATTCACCATTCAAGAAGGCTGTCTTGACATCCATATGGTGTACTTGCCACTTGTATTGAGCTGCTAGAGCAAGTAATAGCCTTACTGACTCAATTCTCGCAACTGGAGCAAAAACTTCATCGAAATCAATTCCATGATGTTGCACATACCCCTTTGCTACAAGTCTAGCTTTGTGCTTCACCACATTCCCACTGGAGTCCTTTTTCAGTTTATAAACCCATTTTAATCCAATGGATTTGTGCCCTGCCGGCAAATCAGTTAATGTCCAAGTCTTGTTTTTCTCAATTGAGACAATCTCATGTCTCATCGCCTCAACCCATTGATTTTCTTTAGCTGCTTCGCTGTAGGTTAGAGGCTCTTGTATTGAAATCTGAAGCAACTCTTCAGTGTTTAGCTGAGTTTCTTCAGTTTCCTCGTAGATTTCTGCAAGTGACCGAAACCTATTTGGTGTCTCGCCATGAGAAGATGAGTCTGGAGAACTCCAACTTACCGGAGTATGTGGTGATGCCAATACTTCATCGCCTGGTGATGCCGCCAAGCCTGAGTTTGCTACTGGCGTTTCTGGTGAGGCTGAGCCCATTGCTCCAACTTGTTCTGACAACGGGGATTCAAGATCTGCAGTGGTAGCTGATGGAGATAAAGGAGTCACAGGGACCTCCCCGGCCATCGTGGCTTCCTCGGCGTCTGGTTCCTTGACAGAGAACGTAACCCAAGTGTCATGGTGCTTGCGGCGAGTTCGATCCAGCTCAACATTTGTTCTCTTCAAAGACCACATCTCGGCTAATACAAACTTTGTCCTTTGTTGAATCATATAATCTGTGTGCCTTGCTCCCTGCTTCAACACCAAGGTAAATCACTGGCTTACTCTGATCCCCAAGCTTCTTGACAAGTACTGAAGGAATTTTCATGTGAGCCATGCAGCCGAAAACTCTTAGGTGATCCAACCGCGGCTTCCTTCCGGTCCATACCTGGAATGGAGTGGAATTCAGAATTGCCTTCGTGGTCACTCGGTTTAGAATATACACTGCATGTCGCACTGCTTCTCCCCAAAAATATCCTGGCATATGCATGCTCTTGAGCAAACTCCTTGCCATTGCCACCACTGTCCTATTTCTGCGTTCCACAACTCCATTTTGTTGTGGTGTATAAGGTGCAGAGTGAGATGACGCTGAATTCCATGATCTGCATAGAAATCATTGAAGATATTGGAGAAACTCCCCACGATCATCCCGAGTACCTTTATTCTTCTTCGACTTCATTTTCTCTGAGTGCCTTGAAGTTCTTGAACCTTTCAAATGCTTTGCTTTTCTCGATAAGCATGTATACCCACATCATCCGATTGTAATCATCGACTAAGAGGAAGAAATATTTATTTCCAATTTGCGTCGATGGAGTGATAGGGCCACAAAGATCAGCATGGACAAGCTCGAGCCGCTCCTTGGCTCGATAAACTGCTTCTCCAGGGAAAGGGAACCGTGTTTGTTTAGCAATCAAACAGCCATCACAGAGCTGAGATGGATGATCAATCTTTGGCAGACCAACCACCATTGCTTTCTCAAACATCGGTTTGAGGATCGAAATTACATGACCCAACCTTGCATGCCATAGCCATGCCGGTTCTGCCATGCTTGAAAGCATGCATAGGGGTTCACAAGTCTTTAATGACACCATGTAAAGACGATTTTGGGAGCGCCTGACTTTCATAATCAACCTGTCACTTTGATCATATAGCCATAAAAAATCACCAAACAAGAGAGCTTTGCTACCTGATTCAGTTAACTGACCAATGCTTATGATGTTATTGCACAGGCTGGGTATGAAATATACTTCTGTCAGGAGTCTTTGCTCTCCTCCTTTGAACTGGAACAAGATTGTCCCTTTTCCTTCGATGTTGACAGTGGATCCATCACCAAATTTAACATGTCCCTTGATGGAAGTGTCTAAGTCACGGAACTTGTTTTGATCCCCTGTCATATGATTACTAGCCCCATTGTCGAAACACCAGATATTGGAATTGTCATGTGATTCGCCATCACATCTCAATTTTGGCTCTACCTTTTCTTCTTTCAGCAAAACTTGTTTGCTTGACTCCGTACTAGCTGCTAACAGTAGAATCGGTTCTTCCTCCTGAGGAATTGTCTCCTGTGCATGCGTGAGATTTACCTCCTCACCGCGACGCTTGCTTTTGCATTCTGAAGCAAAATGGCCGTATAAGTCACAATTAAAACACTTTATGTGACTCTTGTCTCGCCCGCGTGTCTTTCCACGCCCACGGCCGTTGTATCCGCCAGTGCGCCCTTTTGAAACAGACGACATGTCTTCACCATCGTTTTTCTGCCGCGCCTGCCACTCGGATAAGGTGAACATGAGTTGTCCCTCACTTCCTCCATTGTTTCCGCGGCGTTTAATCCGTTCTTCATAAGCTTTCAACCGACCGATCGCTTCTTCAAATGGCATCGTATCAAGATCAGAGTATTGCTCGATCGATGCGACTATCTGAAGGAATTTGTCGGGTACTGAATCAAGAAGTTTCTTGACGAGCGTGGCATCATCCAGAGTGGCACCAAGGGCACTGTATTTTGCTGACATACCACTCAGTTTCCCTGCAAATTCGTCGACTGTCTCTCCTTCTTTCATACACAGCACGTCGAATTCGCTTTTTAGAGTCTGCAGGCGAGCCTTTTTCACACGATCAGCACCAAGATATCGGGTCTTTAGACAGTCCCAAACATCCTTAGCAGATTTCTTCTTCGCAATTTGCAAAAGAATATCTTCGGGTACAGCTTGAAAGATGAAAGCCCTCGCCGATTTGCTCTTCTTCTCGTCCACGGCCACTCCGGCCACCGGTTCAATTGCTTCCCAGACCCCCTGGGCATCCATGATTGCTTCCATCTTGATCGCCCACGTGGTGTAGTTGGACGATGTCAGCATAGGGCACTGATGCGACATGACGCCGCCGTCCCTCGCTTGCTGATGGATGGTCAGCGCCATGGCCTTGAACCAGAAGACGTTGAGGCGTGCACTTGCTCTGATACCACGTGAAGGAACTCAACACAGGATCAAACACGCACTCTCAATCGCTGGACGAAGGATAATCACAAATCACAGCAGCGACAGATCGCTGCAAACTGAACTTCTGTTTTATGATGAACAGTAACAACAAGAACACAGATAACAGATAGCAGAACGCAATGAACTCGAATTTTGCGGTGCTAAAACCTTACACCTTTTCTGATTTTCTTCTACTATTTATACACTTCTTTACATCTTAGAAATAGAAGGACTTTCTAATCTATCCGGACTCAAAACCGAAAAAGACTCTGACTCTGAAAACAGAGTCTGAAACTGACTCGGTAGAAACCAGTCTGAAACTGACTCGGCAAACTAAAGGCTCAGAATCAATTCTAGATTACTTCCAACAGTGCGGTGGAAATCTGATCATACATTATTGATCTGGATCCGATGGATCACCTACACCAATTGCAACGCACACCAGAAACGAATTGAAAGTACTCCACATAAGCAATAAACATACACAACACACACCAGAAACGAATTGAATCGTGCTGGAAAAACACTACTAGCGAGTTGTCACACAGTCGTGTCGCATTAAACGCTCGTCCGTCCAGTTGCAAGGCTGTCCACGTCCGACAAGAACTGGGCAAACGCCGCGCGAGACGAGCCGCCGTCAGCCCAAGCCATGGCGGCGCCTTTCTTGTGCAGCGACACTCGCTCTCGGAGCTCCCTGCCTGTCCCGGACTCCATGAGCAGCCTTACCTTGGCCTCCACCTCCTTGGCCTTGACCAACCCTTGTTGCCACCCGACCATATCCACGGCGATCCTCATCTCCTCCACCATGAACACCTTGTTCATCTTCTGCTCCGCGTACAGCGGCCAGCACAGCATTGGCACGCCCGCCGTGACGCCCTCCAGCACCGAGTTCCACCCGCAGTGCGTCGCGAACGCGCCGGTGGCCCTGTGATTGAGCACGTCTACTTGCGGTGCCCACTGTTTGACGACAAGGCCGCGTCCGTTGGTTCGCTGCAAGAACCCCTCTGGCAGGAGCACGTCGAGGTCCAGGCCGGCACGGGGGTCGAACGGCTTCTCCCGGTCGTCACTGAGTGGGGCTCGCACCACCCACAGGAACCGGTGGCCGGACTTCTCCAGGCCGAAGGCGATCTCCTTGAGCTGCTCCTCCGAGTGGTTGCCTACGCCTACGCTCCCGAAGCAGAGGAACACGACACTGCGGTCGGGTTGCCCGTCGAGCCACGCGAGGCACTCGTGCCTCTCGGCTCCCTCTCTTCTCTCGCCGGCCTTCTCGACGAACGGACCGACGCAGTATACCGGAGGAAATCGGCCGCGGTCCCTGAGCACACTAACCGCTCGTGCCTCCAACGACTCGAACGTGTTCACAAGGATGCCCTTGGATTGGAAATACCTTTTTGCCAGGTTCATCATGGCCTTGTATATCTCACTCTCCGGATCCTCGAGCACTTCGCCGTAGAGGTGTGAAGCCGGCATGGGTGGAAGGCCGGGGAGCTCGAGAGGGCTGTCTCCCATCTCCTTGAAGGTCGGTTGGCCCTCTGCACGAATCCAAGGAAGCTGGAGGATGATGGCGAAGGCACCTGCGTTTGCCGGGTGGAAGATATAACCCGGGATGTTGAGCTTCTTGGCGACGTCGAGCGCTTCGGCGGACAGCGAATCCATGATAAGGGAGTGGACGGTTCCTGGAGGCATGGAGCAGAGGAAGTCGTGGAGGTGCTCGTTGTGTCGGCTCACGAGGTCGAAGTACCGGAGGAGGAACTGCTCGTCGTGGGTGATGGTGGGGGGGTGCTAGATACGTGGGAGCCTGTGGAAGGATATGGAGGGCTTGGAGGAGACGACGCGGTCGACGGCAGCGGCGAAGGCGATATGTCCTGGGGCGATGGCGTCGATGAGCGCGACGGCGACGGCGTAGCCGTGCTCCAGGAGGTGGTCGGCGAGCTGCATCATGGGGATGAAGTGGCTGACGGCGAGGCCGGGGTACAGTACCATGGTCTTCTTCATGGCTAGATTTCTTCTAGCTAGGAGTCGATGTGGGATACTAAGCAGTAGGTATGGCTATTGGGAAGAGGCAGCCCTCCAAGTTCTGGTCTTCGAGGAGAAGAAGTTTTGGAGCAAAAGGTCCCTAAATACTGCTCTTGATGGTTAATGATGTTGGATGTTTTGAGGGCTATTTTGTAATTTCTTATTTTGAGAAAAGAAGAAATAGAAAAAAAGAAAAAAAATGGAGGGGCCTCTTGTCATTGAGAGGAGGAGAGGGATAAGGGCAAGAGACCTTATCTCCAACCGGATGAGGGAGGCTCTCGGGCACTCGGCCTTCGGCCTGGCGGCGGCATGGGCGACTCGGGGCAGGTGGGTCCATCGACTTGGGCAAGATGTGCGTTGGCCGTTATTGGCAGCAGCCGGTCCTCCTCCTCTTCAAATGCCAGCTCTTTTCTTCTTGAAACACCCCTAAATACAGGGAGTTTTTCCCCTTTTTGTGGTTCTTCTCATCCTCCGGTTTGGCTTGGTTTGGGCCCTTGGAGCACCCGGCGCCGTCAGTGGTGAGCTCTGGACCTTCCTCTGTGCGCATCCCGCCGATTTCCTTCTTGCACCCTCTCCTCTGTGGGTCTTCGGTTTGAGATACTGGTGCTTGCGCATTTGAGTCTCGGTTTGGTTGGCTCTGGCTTGACTTCGGTGAGGAAGAAGGCTTCGTTTTTCTGGTTATTGGTGCTCTGTGGTTGCATTCGGTCGATGTACTGTGATTGGATCTTGTGAGGCATTCTCTGTACCTCGACTTCATAATTTTGGTATGTCCTGAATTGTGGATTGGCATTGTATCTCCGACAACCTCATTTGTTCAAACGTGGAACAACAGGGCAATTGATTTTCTGAGATAGCGCGATTCGCATGCCTTACCCGATTCTACTCGGTGACTTTGTGTGTCGTCCGCATCGTGAGTATCGCTATTTTCCTTTTAGCATTACTTTGCATATGTATTATGTGTTGTGCTAGTGTAACTAATTGCGTGTTTTTTTCAGCTTATATGCGTGCACGGTGCAGCTGGTTGATTTTTTCTTAAAAAAATATTATTAATTTAAAAGATACTTATAAAAATAAATAGTCGAAATAAAAAAAATTTATAAAACTAGGCGCCTGCCGCCAATTAGAATAGCGACAGGCTCCTGTCGCCTAGCCCTAGCGACACGGGGTTCAACATTACCTGAGCAGCACATGCGCCGATTGAATTGGTGACAGACAGTTCCCTGTCGCCAATTCAAATGGCAACAGGGATATTTTTTTATAGTACTATTTCTAAGAATTTTTAAATATAGCAAATGAGCTAAAAAAATATGAAATTTTTGTGAAGCCTCCCAACACAGTGTACTTGCTTGTGTAATTTTTCCATAATATTATCCATTATGAATTTTTCTTTAAAATTCATTTAAATATATTGTTTGTAGGAATTTTTAAATATAGAAAATGAGCTCCAAAAATTAGGAATTTTTTAAGGCTCCTTAGATAGTGTACTTAATTGTCTAATTAGGAATCTGGGTCGCGGTCATTGATAGATTGAAAGGAAAGGTTGGCCAGCGACAAGTACGTCGCATCATCAATGGTACTGATGGCGGCCCTAGCGTCGTACCTGTCGTCGGCCAACCTTTTCCTCCAGCCTATCAATGTCCGTGGACCTGATAAGTTGGTCCCAGGTCGGATATCTTTAAAATAAAAAAGGATCCGTTCCTGATGGTGGAATCATGGAACCCTAATTTTCGAAACATAAAATCCTAATTTTCGAGGCCTAAACCCTTACTTTTTAGATAATTTCTGAACATATAAATTCTGTAAAAATTACACAATCAAGTACACTGTGTAAGTAGCCTTCCAAAAAATTTGCTAATTTTTTAAGCTCATTTTATATATTTACAAATTCATACAAATAGTATACTTAAAAGAATTTTAGAGAAAAAATCAGAAAGGATAAAATTATGGAAACATTAAACAAGCAAATACACTATGTCAGGAGGCTCCACAAAAAAATTTATATTTTTTTGAGCTCATTTGCTATATTTAAAAATTCCTAAAAACAAGATTATAAAAAAAATCTGTCATGAAATTCAAATGACGACAGGAGCTCTAGATATCTTGTTGAGCCCCAGTCACCATGGCTAGGCCTCGATCGCTAATTGGAATGACAACAGGAGTTTTGTAATTTTTATTTCGACTATTTATTTTTGTAATTATATTTTAAATTAGTATTATTTTTTAAAAAAATCACAATGGTTAGCATCCATCCCCATTGGTGAGGAGAGGGCTAATATGTTTGGAATGAAAAAAAAAGAAACAATATATATACTTTTTGAAATCTTGTTTCAAAATATAAGGCCCTACCACGGCCTGATTGCGTCGTCTTGTCAACCACAGCTGCTCGAAAAAGGAAACGAATAGGGGTGGAAATTGGTAAAGGATAATCCGTTTTATCCGATATTCGTATCCGAGCAAAAATGTGGTAAGTAAAATCCGCATTGAATAGTATTCATATCCGTGATTCGTGTTATTCAGATCCGGAAAAAATGGATAGTATTCATATCCGGAAAAAAATTTGGATAGTATCCGAAAAAACAAATACTATCCGAGAAAAACGAATACGAATACTATCTGTTTTGGTCCCGGATACGAATACGAATACTATTTGTTCTACCGAGATTTGTCACAAAAGTTGTAGGATATTCGCATTCGACCGAATTGAGTACATATTCGATTCGAATTCAGATTCGTTTTACATTCGATTCGTATTCGTATTCGAGAATGTTCGAATTCGTATTCGTTTAAAAAATAGGGATTCGTATTCGTATTCGTTTAAAAAATAGGGATTCATATTCGTATTCGGGACTATTCAATTCGTATTCGATCCGTTTCCACCCCTAGAAACGAATACTAGCACACAAAATTTTTGTGAAACAGTTTGTTCTCCTCTCATCCTAAATCTTAATTGCAGGGGATTTCTGACTAAAGAATTGCTCATTTTCCCTCCACTATTAAGAAACCACAAGCAAAAGTACGATCCCCAATATCATGTTCCGCGCCGTCCGATCCGTTTGAGCGCGTTGCACGGTTTGCCTCTGACCGCTGATTGCTTTGCTCGCCTTCTCCTCGATCAACGCACTTCTGGCGGGACCGTAGCCCACGCGCGTCTATGCCCGGGCCGAGTAGCGCGGGTGATCTTCTAGTAGCTTAATAATTTCGTGAGGCAATTCGTTGATAGAGATTTAAATGTACAACGTGCTGTGGAAATCTGATCATACATTATTGATCTGGATCCGATGGATCACCTACACCAACTGCGACAAACATACACAACACACACCAGAAACGAATTGAATCGTGCTGGAAAAACACTACTAGCGAGTTGTCACACAATCGTGTCGCATTAAACGCTCGTCCGTCCAGTTGCAAGGCTGTCCACGTCCGACAAGAACTGGGCAAACGCCGCGCGAGACGAGCCGCCGTCAGCCCAAGCCATGGCCGCGCCTTTCTTGTGCACCGACACTCGCTCTCGGAGCTCCCTGCCTGTCCCGGACTCCATGAGCAGCCTTACCTTGGCCTCCACCTCCTTGGCCTTGACCAACCCTTGTTGCCACCCGACCATATCCACGGCGATCCTCATCTCCTCCACCATGAGCACCTTGTTCATCTTCTGCTCCGCGTACAGCGGCCAGCACAGCATTGGCACGCCTGCCGTGACGCCCTCCAGCACGGAGTTCCACCCGCAGTGCGTCACGAACGCGCCAGTGGCCCTGTGATTGAGCACGTCTACTTGCGGTGCCCACTGTTTGACGACAAGGCCGCGCCAGTTGGTTCGCTGCAAGAACCCCTCTGGCAGTAGCACGTCGAGGTCCAGGCCGGCACGGGGGTCGAACGACTTCTCCCGGTCGTCACTGAGTGGGGCTCGCACCACCCACAGGAACCGATGGCCGGACTTCTCCAGGCCGAAGGCGATCTCCTTGAGCTGCTCCTCCGAGTGGTAGCCTACGCCTACGCTCCCGAAGCAGAGGAACACGACACTGCGGTCGGGTTGCCCGTCGAGCCACGCGAGGCACTCGTGCCTCTCGGCTCCCTCTCTTCTCTCGCCGGCCTTCTCGACGAACGGACCGACGCAGTATACCGGAGGAAATCGGCCGCGGTCCCTGAGCACACTAACCGCTCGTGCCTCCAACGACTCGAACGTGTTCATAAGGATGCCCTTGGATTGGAAATCCCTTTTTGCCAGGTTCATCATGGCCTTGTATATCTCACTCTCCGGATCCTCGAGCACTTCGTCGAAGAGGTGTGAAGCCGGCATGGGTGGAAGGCCAGGGAGCTCGAGAGGGTGTCTCCCATCTCCTTGAAGGTCGGTTGGCCCTCTGCACGAATCCAAGGAAGCTGGAGGATGACGGCGAAGGCACCTGCGTTTCCCGGGTGGAAGATATAACCCGGGATCTTGAGCTTCTTGGCGACGTCGAGCGCTCCGGCGGACAGAGAATCCATGATAAGGGAGTGGACGGTTCCTGGAGGCATGGAGCAGAGGAAGTCGTGGAGGTGCTCGTTGTGTCGGCTCACGAGGTCGAAGTACCCGAGGAGGAACTGCTGGTCGTAGGTGATGGTGGGGGGGTGCTGGATACGTGGGAGCCTGTGGAAGTATATGGAGGGCTTGGAGGAGACGACGCGGTCGACGGCAGCGGCGAAGGCGATATGTTCTGGGGCGTTGGAGTCGATGAGCGCGACGGCGACGGCGTAGCCGTGCTCCAGGAGGTGGTCAGCGAGCTGCATCATAGGGATGAAGTGGCTGACGGCGAGGCCGGGGTACAGTACCATGGTCTTCTTCATGGCTAGATTTCTTCTAGCTTGGAGTCGATGTGGGATACTGAGCAGTAAGTATGGCTATTCGGGGAGAAGAAGTTTTGGAGCAAAAGATCCATAAATACTGCTCTTGATGGTTAATGATGTTGGATGTTTTGAGGGCTAGTTTGTCATTTCTTATTTTGAGAAAAGAAGAAATAGAAAAAAAAAATGGAGGGGCCCTCTTGTCATTGAGAGGAGGAGAGGGATAATGTCAAGAGACCTTATCTCCAACCGGATGAGGGAGGCTCTTAGGCGCTCGGCCCGGCCTGGCGGCGGCGTGGGCAACTCGGGGTAGGCAGGTCCGTCGGCTCAGGCGATATGCGCGCTGGTCGTTATTGGCGGAAGCCGGTCCTCCTCTTCAAATGCCGGCTCTTTTCTTCTTGAAACACCCCGAAATACAGTGAGTTTTTCCCTTTTTGTGGTTCTTCTCGTCCAGATTTGGCTTCGATTTGGATCCTTGGAGCACCCGGTGCCATCTGTGGTGAGCTCCGGACCTTCCTATGTGCGCATCCCGCTGGTTCCCTTCTTGCACCATCTCCTCTGTGGGTCTTCAGTTTGGGATACTGGTGCTTGCGCATTTGAGTCTCAGTTTTGGTTGGCTCTGGCTTGACTTCGGTGAGGAAGAATGCTTTGTTTTTATGGTCATTGGTGCTCTGTGGTTGCATTCGGCCAGTGCACTGTGATTGGGTCTTGTGAGGCATTCTCTGTACCTTGACTTCACAATTTTGGTGTGACCTGAATTGTGGATTGGCATTGTATCTCCGACGACCTCGTCTGTTCCAACGTGGCACAACGGAGCGATTGATTTTCTGAGACAGCATGATTCGCGTGCCTTGCCCGGTTCTACTCGATGACTTTGAGTGCCATACGTATCGTGAGTATCGTTGTTTTCCTTTTTGCATTACTTTGCATATGTGTTGTGCCAAGTGTAACTAATTGCGTGCTGTTTTCAGTTTATATGCGTGCACGGTGCAGCAGGTTGATTTTTTTTATTTAAAAAAAGTAATATTAATTTAAAAGATAATTACAAAAATAAATATTCGAAATAAAAAATTACAAAACTAGGTGCCTATCACCAATTGGAATGGTGACAGACTCCTGTCGCCTAGCCACTAGCAATAGGGGGCTCAATAGTACCTAGAACATCCTGTCACCAATTGAATTGGCGACAGGTCCCTGCCACCAATTCAAATGACGACAGTGATAGTTTTTTTTATAGTACTGTTTCTAAGAATTTTTAAATAAAGCAAATGAGCTAAAAAAAAAAAAATTTTGTGGACCCATCCGACACAGTATACTTGCTTGTGTAATTTTTTCATAATTTTATTCGTTCTGAATTTTTCTCTAAAATTCATTTAAGTATATTGTTTGTAGGAATTTCTAAATATAAAAAATGAGCTCCAAAAATTAGGATTTTTTTTCAAGGCTCCTTACACAGTGTACTTAATTGTGTAATTTTTTTAGAATTTTATATGTTCTGAAATTCTCTAAACAATTAACGGAAAGATCCCGAAAATTAGGATTTTAGGTTTCAGAAATTAGTGTTTCATGATTCCGCCATTAGGAACGGATCCTTTTTTATTTTAAAGATATCCGACCTGAGACCAACTTATCTGGGTCACGAACATTGATAGACTAAAGGGAAAGATTGGCTGACAATAGGCGTCGTACTTGTCGTCGGCCAACCTTTCCCTTCAGCCTATCATTGTCCGCGGCCCTGGTAAGTTGGTCCTTGGTCGGATATCTTTAAAATAAAAAAGGATCCGTTCCAGATGGTGGAATCATGAAATCTTAATTTCTGTAACCTAAAATCCTAATTTTCGATACATAAACCCTTAAATTTTGAGACAATTTCAGAACATATAAATTCTGTAAAAATTACACAAACAAGTACACTGTGTAAGTAGCCTTCAAAAAAAATTGCTAATTTTGGAGCTCATTTTATATATTTAGAAATTCCTACAAATAGTATAATGTATTTTAGAGAAAAATTAATAAAGTACAAAATTATGAAAAAATTACATAAGCAAGTACACTATGTCGGGAAGCTCCACAAAAAATTTCATATTTTTTAAGCTCATTTGCTATATTTAAAAATTTATATAAATATACTATAAAAAAAGGATCGTTGTCGCTATTTGAATTGGTGACAGTGACCTGTCGCCAATTCAAATGGCGATAGGGAGCTCTGGGTACTGTTGAGCCTCCTGTCGTCAATTAGAATGGTGATGTGTTTTTTTGTAATTTTTTATTTCGACTATTTTTTTAATTATCTTTTAAATCAATATTATTTAAAAAAATCGTAGCTGGTTAGCATCCTTTCGCAGATTTTTATTTTATTAATTAACCTTTTTTGAATTTTATTTTAAAGTTAGCCTTCGGCGCACTTTATTTCTAATTCTGACCCCTTTGGTCACGTCACCACTCCGTGGCGTGACAAAATAACACTGTCATACCAACCCATTTCTGGTCAAACTCTTGTCACACCACTAGAAGTGGCGTGACAGTGTTATTTGGTCACGCCACAACCAGTGGCGTGACAAAAAGTGCTATTCTAGGGACTTATCCTGGCGTGTGACAGTGTTGTTTTGTCACGCTACCACCCGTGGCGTGACCAAAAGGGTCAGAATTGGAAATAAAGTGCGTCAGGGGTTAACGTTAAAATAAAATTCAAAAAAAGGTTAATTAATAAAAAAAAGTTCCCTTCCGCATTGGTGTGGAGAGGGCTAATATGATTGGAATGAAAAAAAAAGAAACAATGTCCAACGATAGGTACCGTTGATGCGTCGTACCTTATGTTTCAAAATATAAGGCCTACTACCACTGCCTGATTGTGCCGTCTTGTCAACCACAGCTGCTCGAAAAAGACCACAACTGCTCGAAAAAGGTTACGAATACTAACACACAGAATTTTTGTGAGACAGTTTGTTCTCCTCTCATCCTAAATCTTAACTGCAGGGGATTTCTCACTAAAGAATTGCTCATTTTCCCTCCACTATTAAGAAACCACAAGCAAAAGTACGATCCCCAAATCAACATTCCCAATTGTTTCAAGGCACCTCAAACCCTAACAATCCACCTATCCCCACACACAAGCCAAAATCACAATTACTAGTGTAGACTTCAGCATACGATTGATATATGGGACTGACTATTGCTCGAGCAACTAAAAATTTCTAATGTTTCAGTCACCTTTTTTGTGCCTTAGATGGAATTTTTAGCTAATCTAGCGCATTTTCGTCGCGTATTTGCACATCTAACCACAACAAAATTGTATTTACAAAAATATCACCGTTGGTGCACGGTCACCGTGCGCCAACGACTCCCGCGCCGACACGTGGCGTTGGCGCACGGTCACCGTGTGCCAACGCCCCTCACACTGCCACGTGTCCACTCCAATTCATTTTAATTCATTTTATGCAGCTCCAATTCATTTTATACAGCGGAATTCATTTTATGCAGCGACACGTGGAGGCGTGAGGGACGTTGGCGCACGGTCACCGTGTTTCATCAAGTCTCATGAAGTTTCATCGTGTTTCATCAAGTCTCATGCAGTTTCATCCCAAAGTACCATTGTTTCATCCCAAGTCTCATGGAGTTTCATCGTGTTTCATCAAGTCTCATGCAGTATCATCGTGTTTCATCAAGTCTCATGGAGTTTCATCATGTTTCAATAGGTTTCATATAGTTTGATCCCAAAGTACCATTATTTCATCCCAAGTCTCATGGTGTTTCATCGTGTTTCATCCCAAATCTCATGGTGTGTCACCGTGTTTCATCAATTTTCACTTAGATTCATACTAATTTTTGAAGTGTTTCATGAAGTTTCATCCCAAGTCTCATCGAGTTTCATCGTGCTTCAGCAAGTTTCATAAAGTTTCATCCCAAAGTACCATTGTTTCATCCCAAGTCTCATGGAGTTTCATCGTGTTTCATCAAGTCTCATGCAGTATCATTGTGTTTCATCAAGTCTCATGGAGTTTCATCATGTTTCGTCAAGTTTCATATAGTTTGATCCCAAAGTACCATTGTTTCATCCCAAGTCTCACGGAGTTTCATCGTGTTTCATCCCAAGTCTCATGGAATGTCACCGAGTTTCATCAATTTTCACTCAGATTCATGCTAATTTTTGAAGTGTTTCATGAGTTTCATCCCAAGTCTCATCGAGTTTCATCGTGTTTCATCAAGTTTCATAAAGTTTCATCCCAAAGTACCATTGTTTCATCCCAAGTCTCATGGAGTTTCATTGTGTTTCATCACAAATCTCATGGTGTGTCACCGTGTTTCATCAATTTTCACTTAGATTCATGCTAATTTTTGAAGTGTTTCATGAAGTTTCATCCCAAGTTTCATCGAGTTTCGTCGTGTCTCATCAAGTTTCATATTGTTTCATCAAGCTATTTTGAGACATGTTTCATTAAGTTTTATCAAGTATCATTGTTTCTCTATATTTTATAGAGCAAGTTTCACCCAGTTTCATGAAGTTTCATCCCAAGTGTCATGGAGTTTTATAAAATTTTATCTTTTTGTCTAGGACAAGTTTTCAACAGTGACATCATGTCTCATCAAGTTTCACATAGCTTCATTAAGTTATTTTGGGACATGTTTCATTAAGTTTCATCAAGCATCACTGTTTCTCCATATTATATAGAGCAAGTTTCACCCAGTTTCATTCAGTTTCATCCCAAGTCTCATGGAGTTTCATAAAGTTTCATCTTTTTATCTAGAACAAGTTTTCAATAGTAACATCGTGTCTCATCAAGTTTCATTAAGTTATTTTGAGACATGTTTTATTAAGTTTTATCAAGTATCATTGTTTCTCCATATTGTGTAGAGTAAGTTTCACCTAGTTTCATGCAGTTTCATGAAATTTAATTCCAAGTCTCATGGAGTTTCATAAAGTTTCATCTTTTTGTCTATGACAAGTTTTCAACAGTGACATCATGTTTCATTAAGTTTCATATAGTTTCATTAGACATATGTGTTTCATGAAGTTTCATCCCAAATCTCATAGAGTTTCATCTTTTTTGTATAAAAAATAAGTTTTCAATAGTGACATCGTGTTTCATACAGTTTCATTTAGTTTCATCACAGATATCATGAAAGTTTCATAAAGTTTCGCCTTTTTGTATAGGATAAGTTTTCAACAACAAAATCAAACAATTTTCAAGATTAAATCAAACGCAAAATTTTAGAGATGGAGCAACATGGTGGTGGCATGACCCAGATCTGGCCTCATGTAGAGGCTCATGCTTTAGGATTCACGTGATGGACTTGGATCAGACGCTAGAACGTTATCTCGTGGACGGTATACCATTGCCTAGTTTTTCTCAATTGTAAAATAGTAACAACTAAAATATGTTGGAGCCTTCTTACAAATCTGTACACAATTAAAAAAATATTGCCAGGTGCTGTAAACAAAGGCTGGTTACACATACTTCTTCACTAGAACCAAGAGGCATCGAGTCTTATAAATAAACTAGGCAGTATCGCGCGCTACGCGGCGCCCGGACTATGAGCACGCCTGATTGGCAACAAATGATGTGCGGTGTATTACATATGGACCAAAATCAACAGACGACGTGTAAACTAAGACAGTATTAGAGGCGACAACAACGCAATAAAGATACACAAAGCTAGATGATAATGATGTAAACGTCATATTGCGGGTCCTAAAAAGTATATATCGCAGTACCAATCCTACCTAGCAGAATTACCTTGCCTATTAGAGTACCAAAAGAGAAATCAATAACAGGTAAACGTCATGCTGCAGGTTACAAAAAGTATATATTGCAGTACTAATCCTAACCAGCAGAATTACTTTGCATATTAGAGTATAAAAAGTGAAAGCAAAGGTAAGTTATTATGCTATATACACTTACATAGCTGCACCATAAAACAATATATTGGCAGCTTTTCGACAACGTTGATCACATATAAAGATAATATACACATTATACATCACATTAACTACTATGCACATGCCATTTGCAAGAAGAGCCATTGCGCCGTGCGGATATTACATACTCTAGGAGCATTACGATGACTTGCTGACTCTGATGAAAAGAACAATGGTGCTAGCAAAAAGGCCAGAGTAGGTATACCCTTGCTGCACTGCATAAAGAAGCTACATTTTGTAAGCTATAATGATGGCAGGAAGGCAAAAGCCAACTTTCTTAAAGCATATACAAGCATTTGGTGAGATACTTGAAACTGACTTGTCTAATAGACTTATATTGTTTAACACACACTGTCTAGCAACAATTTCAAGGTACACTCTATGCATATGTTTTATAGCTCCAAATGGTTACTGGCAGAAGATCATAAGATCATAACACTATGCTGGTCCTCCAACGAAGCTGGAGGTTATAAATACGTGATTATCCCTATACATACAAAACCAATAGCAAAATTTGATGGTGCACCAAATATCAATCTCAGATAATAACACTGTTTGGTTTATGATCATACAAAAGGGGGCCACATGACAATCGCAAAGCCAAGGTTCCATCATATTGCAAGAAACAGACGAAGATCAATGCATACATTAATTTTAGTAGCACACTGGCATTCTGAGATAGTAGAGGGAACTAATATTCTGAGATAGTAGAGGGAACTAATTACATCATTGTGTCTATCATTCTTGAAGTATGGCAATATATAGTATCTTAAAACAGTCTTAACGGGTACCTTGTAATATTTTGCTTCCAATATAAGCAAGGGAGAACCTTTATCTAAAAAAATAGTACAAACGGTACGCCATACAAAATTATGAATTATACCTTAAGTTTTCCTGATAGGATATTTCAAATCGATCTCTCGAAGAGATCAGTACCTATCAGTTAATCTGATCTGTCTGGAAATCACCTACTCAATTGAAAGGCTCATGGTATATTCAAAAGGAAGCTACAGTAGCACGACTACTACTGCGCTAATCAGTAAGTACAAATCACATTAGCCTCATGTCCACAAATCACCAACTAAAACGATCCACACTAAAGACTCACCATGATTTATGCTGCTGCTATGGTAGTAGCTAGAAATACCAAATTCTATAGGCATACCTCTTCTTCTCTATAGATGGTGGTTAGTTCACAAAGAATTTTCTCTAAAAAAATATAGAAAGAAATAGTCAAAAAAGAAAATTACAAAAATATATCGATCCGTTCGAAAGAACATTTTTGGTAATGGATGCAAAATCCTGAACATAAGTTAGGAGATTTTTTATATAGGTAAAGACTCAAACTAAACACACAAAAAATATAGTCACGTTGGGGGGCAGTCCGACCAGGCGACCACCAAATACCAGATAAGAATAAGCACATCATCATGTAAATACATACAGCAAATGAATTAGGCAATAAATAAAATGAACTTACCCCATTGATGAGGAAGTTTTTGTTGACCTGTCAACCAATGCATAGACAACAGACATTACCAGAATACGGGTTTGTATGGCCTGGTTCATGTACCTATTAATATGGATTGATTACAAAAGTAATATTAGTATATTACAATTCTTTGAAGAGGCAAAAAAATTGCAATTCATCAAAATCAACACTTTTCATCACCATTATACTTGGACAATCAAATATATTCAGGCATACATGCTTCAATAGTCCATGCTGCACTTGGCCAACAGAAACAATATTAAATTCTATTAAATGATCTGATCAAGAAGGAAAACTGAGGCAAAAGGCAACAATGAAATAATTTACATGATTTAGCGGTTGATACATGTTGGTACAATTAGTACAGATGAGGGCGATGTCCTATGGAACTATCACCAGGCCAGTTCAAGTATTTGAACGGTGTGTTACATGTGTTTGGCAAAAGGATCTACCAACCTATAGTAGGATGCAAAGCCGAACCATAGCATAGAAGTCATGGCCTAGCAACAAAGGGTATGCACAAAAAAGGATTTGTTGGTATAGTGAGAAGCAGCATTCTGGCCTACAGAACATGAAGGTGTATTAAATGGTAGAGATACTGTTGCTGTATCTGGAAAGGGAAAATGTGTATAATAGTGTATATGGTGAGAAGTTTAGGAAACTACTCTTTGTTGATGGGTATGTCGTTTCCATCTTTGAAAAGGCTTTTCTTTGCAGTGGAAACATTCTCAGAGGAGCTTTGCCTGTAAGCGTAAGAATCATGTAGATTATGTATGGCATGGCATTTCTAGGCATAAATTTGGTATAGGAAAGCAGTAGTTTTTATGAAATGTTGAGTACAGCAGTACGATAGAACGGGAGTGTATCTTTTGTAAGTGGTTCGCGCAGTGAGATCGTGCATTTCTATTGGGGTTGTCGCGTGTACCGTTTTTTTTTTTTGGTCTGACTGCATGGGAGTGAGCTGTATTAGCATAAAACAAGCTGTGGGAAATCATGTCTACGAATGACTTAATAGAAAAGACGATGAAATTAAACTTGGTTAAGTATGCTGTGTGTGTGAACCTATGAAATCAGCACGAAAGAAATAAAAAAAGTTGTCAAGCAACAACAAAGAGGAGCCTAGGATAGGAATTCGCCGGATCAAAGAAGAAAGGGGAAAACAGACGGATAAACACAGTGGAAAACGCTGCAATAAAGGGGAAAGAAAGACGACATGCTGGTACGCAACAACAAAGAGGAATCGTAAACTCTGGCAGGAATCTACACGATGATATTGTTTTCGCACTGGAGCGCAGCTTGTCTTACAGTAAATCCGACGACGTGGCGCACTTTTTTAAAAGGCATTATAAACCGGTGAGAGCCTTAAGGAAAGTACATAAGGAACATACGGCCACCTAGAAACACAGGGAAAGAAATATACAGAAAGAGGAGAAGCGACTGACCTCTTGAATGGCACAAAACCACATCGTTAAGACCCTGACACCGGCATGTTCGAACAAGGTGCCTAACACACAAAGACCTGAACAAGAAGAAGGGGAAATTGCCTAAATGATTTTTTTGGAACCTGCCTAGATAAAACAGCTAAAAGTGATAAAAACGAAAAGGGCTAAAATAGGTTTCTGCATGAATACATATCGCGATTACGAAGCAAAGAAGGAATGCAAGGGAGAGGTCGGCAAGCACCGAATCGGGCACTGGGTAGACGGCCTAAAGATGGGAAATCGTTTCAGAGTAAATAAAAGACCGAAGAAAATAGGAAAAACGGTAAGAACCGAAAGTATCGGTAAGACAACGAAAATAGCGGGGAATCATTCGGACATGATGGTATACCTGAGAAGATGAGGGTATCCACCGAAGCACGAAGCGTAGAGACGGCAAGACGGCGGGAAAATGTGGGGAAACAAGGGGGGAAAAGAAAAGAGGCAAGATGATTAGGTTAGAACGCAAGGAAAATTGCTAAATGGCGGTACAAAATTCGGTCAGGCGGGAAGTAATACCTGTAGAACGAAGCTCTGACAGAATCAGGGGAAGGCGGCGGTATTCATCGAACCAATAAGCGGAGTGAACACACGCAAACTCTTTCGCGGACGGAGCAATCGGACAGAGCACGCGCAGGGCAGGAGATGGGGAAGACAATGCGGACGAGTTCTGTTTGGCGAGACGGGGGACGAAGGCGAATGGAAATAGGTGGTGCGTGAACCGAGGCGACCAGATCAGGATGCGCTACGAACACACACACGTAGCAACAACGACCAATCGTTCGATGTCACGAATGGAGAAACACACAGCAGCACGTAGCCTGTGGGAACTATGGAAACATGGCGCCTCTGGTTGAAAAGCTCGGGGAATCAAAGCCATCTTGGTTGCAAAGCCGAATAAATGCTCTGGATGCAAAAGCAATAAATCCCAGCCGAACATGGCGCTATCGATTCGTGTCAGCTGCAAACAGCGAATGCACTAACTGAATGCATTAACTCGAGCCGATGAACACGACGGGTGCTCGAAAAACGATTGGGATGAAACGCGGGATAGGCCGCGAATTCTACCGTCCTATATATATATATATATATATATATATATATATATATATATATATATATATATATATATATATATATATATATATATATCTTTTTCAGATTCCAAGCATAACCACCTCCTGTTCACTAGATGCCTCATCATCTATTTTCATATATATATATATATATATATATATATATATTCAGACTCAAATTCAATCCCTAGCCACTCTGTTTGTAAAAGGGCATAAATAGAATATAATAAAAACATTTTTTAGTGCACTGCATTTAGAAAATTATATGCACAAAATTACTGAACACAAAATTTGGTGAACCCAAACATAAGACTGAAACATATGAGCAAAAAATGTCTCTAAAATACTCACCTAGAAGACGAAATAGACGAAGATGAGCATGCGCAAAATAGATCCGCTGTGGAATGCTACTGGCCGATGCCAATCATAGATCCAAAAACCCCTACCGTGATTTGGTACGGACCAAGCCTTGAGATCAAAACCACAACAACAAAGAGCTCGATGCTGAGACGCCCTTCGTCCAAAATCGCGGCCGCTCCCCTCCTTGTCGTCTCTGCTCTCTCGTCTTATTTCTTTTTTTTGAGAGTACACCCGGGACGCATTCACACCACACACACGCCCACACATACGTAAGTGTGTTCTTAACACACGTCTAATCTAGAGTGAAGGCTAAATCTCATGAAACACGAATACATGTTTTGATCACTAAACGTATCCACTTGTGGATACCTCGGTCCTCTCTTGTTTCTCTGCCGTGTCGAGCTGTTTTTGGATGGACTAGGCGATTTACAATTTTCGGCCCGTTTTGACCTGCTTGCCCATTGGCTACCCGTTAAAACTTCAGATTAAGCCTTTTGACATGCCAAGGACAGAGATACAGAACTGATCCCAAAGGAAAAGCCCATCTAAGCCATGGAAACAACAACAGAACAAATACAAAATGAAGGCCTGTTTTTCTCATATGTAACTGTGGCACCCCACGTCATTATCACAGATGGTAATCACACTTAAGCATATGGATTACTATTCATCTCCCCGGTAGAACACCACTCTGACGAATAGTAAGCCTTTACCAGAGTTACGCAGCAGAACAATAAGATAGAAATTGTTCTTTATTAAACAGTTAGCCACGTAAGGCTATAGTCTTTGATACAATTATTTAATTACACGGGAAATAAATTCCCCTCGCTTGCCTGCTCTGCTCCACCTGTCGTCTACTCGTCCCATTCGTCGAGTAAGTTGTCCATCTCGCCCTGGTCCTCGTAGTCAACGTCCTTGCCTCCCGCGCCCCCTTTTTGCATCTGCGTGTCCTTCGTCCCACTTGGGATAGTTCCCGGCCGTACTAGGATCTAACAAAGGAGAATACTAGCAAGAGTGAGTACTAATGTACTCAGCAAGCATTAATAGCAAAAATGCATTGGATGACTCATATCTGGTTGTTAATCACATTTTCTAGTTCATCTCTCTCTTTTCTGGAAAATACTTTAACAAGATTGATGTTGCAGTTTTAATTCTGAAAAAACTACTTGTCACTTAGAGAGAAGATAGACCCCTAGCGGTTCACATAGACTCCAATCCAAGAGACTGGCATGAATTCATGATTTTGTATAGCACTATGCAGGCTTGTACCACTTTACCCATAGCTATTCTGAGCTCTCTTTGAGCTAGGTCCCCTGTATTTCCTTAGATCCGAGTTCGAGATCAGAATACATAACATTTTTCAAGTTACGTGATTAATTCCTTCACCCATTACTTTCTGTCGGTGCTGGCCTCGTCATGGTCTTGATCTCGTCATCTACCGAGTTCCAGTAATGTTGGTTGGGTCGGTCTTACCTTCACCCAACACTCCACTTAGCGACATAGCGCCATCTTGATCCTACTTAATTACTCACCCGATGTGGAGGACATAATTACGTGACAAGGTAGCATTTTCTGCCCATCGAAACAGGAAAATGGCTAACACTTAATTTACGGCCCCTGATCCAGGTGAGAGTTTTGTTGGTCCTTATATTTTGACCATATGTAAAGGGTCCCACCTCTTCCCTTATCTCTTTCCTACCACGGGCCTCCTTTACCATCCTAATATTCATTTTTTCTCATCTCATTCCTCATCTCTGTTCTCATATCTCTTCTCATCATCTCATTTATTCGATTTGATTTTTGAGACATAGTTTTCATGTAATAAATATATGATACATCAATATACAATTTACATTTAATATAACTATATTTATGTTCAAGAGATAAGCTTGCCTTTGGAGTCGTAGGAAAGATTGTTGTCGATGAAATCGGTATCGATTACTCTTGTTTGCGCTGGCACGTCCTCTGCAATTTATACGGCAGACGCGAATAATACACAAATAAATACTTAGTGACTTTTGGTATTAATATGCGTACAAAAATTAGTCCATTTTCTTTTGTTAGCCGATTTTAATTTAGTAACATTTTTCAGATCCCCGCTAAGTTAGCACTCCCCAACTGCGGTTGTTCTATGGTCTATTCGCTCTAGGGTCGAGGTTGCCGAAACTCAAGTTTTTTAACGCGCGAGAAATAAAATACCACTCGTACCTTACTCGCATAAATACGCCTTATTGATTTTATTTAAGTACGTACACATTTATTCACTTCTTTAAATAGACTCGGAGTTGATTATTTTAATTAATCTGTCATGATTAAATCATTTCTGATGTACCAGAATTGTTTGTCTAACATAGTGAGTGTTATCGGCGATTAATTTTATTTATAAAGTCTTAGGTTTATTTCATGATTTTTCCTACTTTTATTATCTACCGGTCTAGCTACCGTTATTTACCTAAACAGAGCTTATAAATCTATTTTTCTGGCGATTTCGCTGAAACTTGCATGTAATGCATAAAATTATTTATTTAATATAGTGATGATTTTATTAGATTTATTTTACCTCTTTTTCTACACTTTTATTATTTTTATTTTTTTATTTTATCGATCGGTCTGCTCTTAAAACATTCTAACGTAGCTTAAAAATCTATACTTCTAGTGATTCATCTAAAATTTACGGACATGCTGCGTACGCATTCTCTTTTTATTAATAATTTTTATTTTATTTTATTTACTTTTTATTTTTCGGTTTGGTCTATTGCTATTTATCCATACGCGGCTTAATTAAAAGTGTTGGCCCCAAAAAATTATGCAACGCCGACACTTATTAAATTTATTGCTTAACCATACTGTTGAATATACCACTATTAATATTCACTAAAAATTACTCCTTTTTCCTAATTTTCCCATCTCTTTACTTAATCCCCTAACCCTAATCCCCCCTTTCACCTAATCTCCTCTATTTCTCTCTCCTCACCTCATCCACTCGTTTGGTTCGGCTACCAAGCCTCCAGGCTCTCTTTCTTTCCTATCATCACTTCTTCTTCATCCTTCCTATTTCCTCTTTCCCCCAATGCTTCTCTCCCTTGTTGCTTCCTACCTTAAAATTCTCTTGGAGCTCCCTCCCTCCCTTTGGTTCCCCCATGGCGCCCCTCCGGCCGGCTCTCTCCCTGGCGCCTCCTCCTCTGGCCTCCCTCTTCTCTGGCTTAGCTAGCTTGACTTGGCCCTGCTCCCTGCTCGGTCCTCGCCAGGGCTGCCACTCTCCTCTCTGTTGCCCAGCCGTCGCCCGTCTTCCTGCTCACCCACCATGCACCATCGGCCCGGCCTCGGCCTCCTCCCTCTGCTCGACCTGCCACCATGGCGCCGCCGTGTCTCCATGACCTCTGGCTCGCCTCAAAGACACCGTTCGGCTCCCTCGCGCCTCACCTGGTTTGCGCCCCTAACCCGACCGTGGCGCTCGGCATAGACCCGTGTAAAATCGAGGAGGCTAACTAGAGGGGGGGGTGAATAGGCGGTTTCTAAAATCGAGTTTTATGCGGAATTGTAAATCAATTTGGTTTTGCCCAATTAAAACCTAAATCAACTAGTCTTTACTAAGTGCACTAACAATATAAGACTATTGATAATTATAGCAATCATACAAAGATATGTAAGCAATTTAATTCTAGGAATGTAAATTGCAATAGAGTGAAGCACAAGAAGGCAAACCACAATGACACAATGATGTTTTATCGTGGTGTTCGGAGACTTGCCAGTCTCCCCTAATCTATGTTGAGGTAAGCCAAACCACGTTGGACCGGCTCCACAACTTGAGCCAACACCTCCGAGGTAAGTTCAACCACATGGACCGGTTCACCACTCAAACCAATGCCTCGATCTACTCGGGGTCGCTCTTCCTCCACTCCGGAGATGGCGAGCACCAAACCACTCACAACCGTCCAGGTCTTCTCACAACCTTCTTTGCGAAGATCACCGGCGCAACTCCTCCAAGCCGTCTAGGTGTCGGCAAACACTAAGAGTAACAAGTCGTAAATGCTCACTTGAACGAATCAAGTGTCTAAACTCAATGGATACACAATCCACTACCTAATGCAACACATGCACTTAGGGTTTGCTCTCTAAGCTCACTAAGTGTAACATATGCACATAAGAGAGGAGAGGGCTTGCTCTTTGCTCAAGAGAATGCATATGGCACCAGCAACCACCCCCATAACCAACCACAAGGGGAATTTATACCCACACAAGAAAAACTAGCCATTGGAGGAAAGTTCCAGAAAAAAAGGTAAACCGGTCTGACCACCAACTAATGGCCGGTTAAACCGCCCAAGCTCCAATGGTTATAAAACTAGTCGTTGGATACACTGCCGGGTCGACCTCCCTCACAAGGGTCGGTCAAACCGGACCCATCCGGTCAGACTGCCAGAAGGGTGGTTAGACCGCTCATCAAAGAAAAGCCAGAAGCAGAGAAAACACCTTCTCTGGAAAAAGTGTACTGCACTAAAGATCGCTATTACCGTCTTGCGGTAATACCACTGTATAAATGCGGTCATACTGCTGACCATGGAGCGGTCAAACCGACCAACACATGGCGGTCAGACCGACACCCCACCGGGTAGACCAACTGACATAGGCGGTCAAACCGCCCACTACCAACAAGGCTAAAAACAGATTTCACACCTCGCTTCAACTCAATTTGCAAAACACATTTGCTAATTGATGCGCGATGCAATCAAGGGATGAAGGCAAGATTCTCAACAAGTTGCAAAACACATTTGCCGACTTTTAGAATCAATACCACAAGGAATAAGGTACATGGATTTACACCATTTGCAAACTAAAGTCACATGCTACAAGGATTATACATGAGCTGCGACCATTTGCAAATATCGGCAACATGCTAACGAGAGCTAGAGCAAGCACAACGAGCTATCAACACATGACTAACTCAAGCTACTAGTCAAGACCCCTCTTAATAGTACGGCAAACCTATACTAGCAATCCGTCTTTCATCCAAACACCAAGACCGGTAAAAGACTATGAACATATCCTTAGCTCTAGCCAGTCATACATTTGCATTGCACAAACATTTGAGGCCTGATGACGCACATCTTCACTTCAAGATCGGGTCATTGACTTGATAATCATCAACACATGATGATTTCCTTTACTTCAAGTTCTTGACTTGAAAATGCATCAACCCATGATGCACTCTTTCACTTGATCTCCATCAACACATGATGGATCTTCTTTTGACTTGATAATCAACTCATGATCATCTCTTCTTCTTGAACATCATCGACACACGATGATTTCATTTTCTTCGAGATCTTGATACGCATCAACACATGATGCATCTTCTTCTTGAACCTTAACTTGATGATGATCAACTCATGATGTCATCCAAAGTCTCTATCATCATGGGACTTAACCTATTCATCCAACTCATGAAAAATATTAGTCCCACAACATGATTGTCATTAATTACCATAACATACCATTAACTCATAATGGTGGGGTCAAGATATTCCAATATGTCCCTCTTTGGTAATTGATGACAACCATCACAATTGCGAATAATTGAATATAAAGACATATGAGTATATATGAACTACACAAGTTTTGTATACTCATTTGATATGTTTCAAAGTAAAGATCCTTAATATAAGTGGATAAAGAAATATGGATCAATACTAATGAAACCACAAAACATAGAGTGAACTCCCCCTAAATGTGTGCATACACGACTGTATAATAAAAACATATGCACATATTCAAGTTAGACTTTTAGTGGAGTTCAACCTATATTTTGGATATGAGGAATGCAACAAGATATAAGAATGTGATGTCGAATGCATACCTCCATGATTTTCACCTTTTTATCCAACTGAGAATAAACAATAGGTTTAACAATAGAAGTGTTAGTCTCACAAATAGATTTATCATTAGTAACCAAAATACTCTATTAACTCATAATGGCGGGTCTAGATTCTTCAATCTCCCCCTTTTTGGTAATTGATGACAAATCCTTTATCAATAGCAACATTTTGATATAAATCGACATAAGCTAAAATTTTAAGCTATTTAACTATATCCATGCATGTCATAAGGTGAAATCTTAGGGGAATCAAGAGAGAATATATTAAACATCTAAATGGAAATATATTGATCACATAAACATTCTCCCCTTTTTGGCATTAATCACCAAAAATCCAAAACAAATCTAAGCCAACATAGAGTTTTTGTAAAACAATGAGCTTGGTAATTAAATTCATTTTATTCTGATGATTGAAATATTTTGATCATAGAAATATTCTTCTCCTTTTGAAGTAAGGTTGTGTTTTCAAACCAAAATAGGTCACAAACTCTCATTTTATGGCCGAAAAGAGCAAAACAACTCGAAATAAGGCCATATCTGAGTTTGACTAAATGAAATGATATTTAGAACGCATTCAAGGAGAATCACTTTTGAAATCTCCCCAATAAACATTTTCATGAAGATATTATGCTCATTTTCTGAACCAACAAAAAGACATGTTTATTTGAAATTATGTTGAGCTCAAAAGACAGTTGATCAAAGAGAGAAAAAAAGTCAAATCTGTTTCAAATCAAGTCTAAATGCTTTGAAGTTTTCAAGATATTAACTTTGGACTAATTCAAATGTATATCAAAAGGAATTTTTGGTAAAAGAATTTTATTTCAAGAGATATTTTGAATTTCTTGCAAGCAAGAACCATATAGATAAAACTCCCCCTAAATATATGCATATAGAGATGTGAATCGAAAAAAATGCACATATGAGGATTTTATAAAATTTTGATGGAGTTTCCTCTATATATATTGAATCCAAGGGAGCATGACACACAAAAAATAATCAAGAATTGAATAAGCATGCAACATCAATAAGTATTCAATCAAAAACATATCTCGGACAAGAATACAATAAGAGGCATAAACCTTAACATAAATCTTCAATTATCTAACATAAGTCTGATAGCAATTAAGACTAAAGGGCATCTAAGGTTCAATAAGCTTACACAAGATAAAACAAGAGTGAATTTTAAGCTTATCCTCACAAGTTAAGGTCTATAGACCTAAATATGAAAGATACTGCATCTAGGAAGGAGGAGCCTCCGACGAAGATGGATGATCACCACGTTGAGTGAAGGAGGGCGGTGTTGACCACGTCCAGACCTCTGATAGGCCAATGGCACTCATTGTTGCTGATACTCAGTGAGACTCTAATCCAAGTGTGTGACCTTCGAGTCCATTCCATCAAATCTCACGTTCAATCCTTCTACCATGGCTCGAGTCTCAACCTCAACTGTATGCATTTGATCAAACCTTGTGTCCATGCGATCGACGCTCGACTGAAGACGAGAAAGAGCTGCCAAGATAGGATCTTGCTTCTAAGGAGCCTGCTGCCCTGGATGTCCCCGAGGAGGCAATCCTTGCCCTTGAGGTTGAGGAGAAGGTGGAGGAGGCACCTAAGGAGGGGCATCTCTAGGTCTATATTCTTTGTGCTCCAAGTCACAAGGACTGTCAAAGTCAATCTTACTCTGAATGAGCTTCATTATGTAGGGAGCAAAGTATATATTCTTGACCTTATATCCCTTGGATGTGGCAATCTCTCTAATGATTAAGTCCATCACATCAAATCTTGTGCCATCCATGATATACTTCACTATATTCCAGCATCGCCCATGTATCTCATCATTATTTCTACTCCTATGGAAAAATGATGCTCTCATGATCCTATTTATAATGCTGGGAAGAGGGAGAAGACAACTAACTCTTCCACGCACAAAATGATTACCTTGATCATAGTACTCATCCACTTGAGTGATAGCTAGGCGTTCTTGAAGATGTACTTTTATCCCTCTAGAGTCTCCCAAACTCAAGGCACTCAGAAATTCATCCTTGGAGGCTTCTAACTGTTGTTGTCCCGTCATCCAGATAAGACGGTCATGGTCAGGGGACACATAAATAGTTGCATAAAATTTCCTGATGGCCTTGGTATGAAAGTTGCATCTCAAAGAAACCAAAGAATCCAAGCTCACATTTCTATACAGACGATACAATCCATTAAAGACTAGATTCTGTCCTAGATAGCTCCACTTCACAAATCTATGATTGGCAAACTTCTTCTTTGCATAAAATGTCTGATAAACTTCTTGCTGAAACATAGTATCATTCCTAGGAAACCGGAATTGATTTATGTGCCTCAGAATGGTGTATTGTTCACTTTTGATCCTTGACACATAAAGCCCAATGAACTGAGATTGATCTGGAGTTTCATCCTTGTCCTCATCCTCATCATAGTCTGATTCTTCATAATTGTTGTCATTGTTTTCACTCACTTCTTCATCATCTTCAATCTCTTCTTCATATTCATCTTCAACGTGTTCCTTTCCCTTTGAAGAGGCGGGAGCTGCAGAACGACTCACTATTTTCTTGTGCGGCATTGTTGCTGAAAAGATTACAAAGATTGTCAAGGAAGTTCAAAGATTAAACTAACAAACATCTAGAATGCCATCTCTGTCAGTCCTCTTTGTCACAGGCGGTCAGACCGTTGCCATGGCCAGTCGAACCGCCAGCATAGCCAGTCGAACCGCCAGCACCGCGGTACTACCGCATCGCGGTATGACCGCAGTTGAAAGGCGATACTACCGCAGGTCAGGTGAACGTTCAGACCATTCGAACGTGTGGTCCGATCGGACGGTCCGAACGGCCACAAATCGGTATGACCGCAAGTTATATGGCGGTACTACCGCATCGCGGTATGACTGCAATTGAGAGGCGGTACTACCGTAGCACGGTAAGACCGATGTTGCTTGGCGGTATGTTTTTTCCAGAGCGCATGTGTTTTGGAGTTTCTTCTCCCTTGATAATCGGTATGACCGTAGTTTGGGAGCGGTACTACCGTAGTGCGGTAGTACCGATAGTTTCATGGAGGTATGACCGATTGTGCCTTGTTCATTGGAAATCTTGGCAGCAATGTTTGTAGGTTAGATCAATCTCATGGGTTTCATAGCATATGTGTTGCATGATGCACGTTTTGACTAATGTGGGTCAAGTTGCAAAGAACTTATTTCCGAATCGATTTCTTGGTCTATTATTGTGCAGGAGGCTTGGAGGTCAACGATGGTCAACGGCGAGGATGATCGAAACTAGGCTTGGAGAGCTGACGTTCAGAACGATCGAGGATGCCAGGTGAAGTCAATGGACTCAAGCATGGCGCAAACTGGACAAGGATGACCGAATGGGAAGTTCGGTGCGACGGGTTGCATCAAGCGACGCGAGGGTCGGTGCAAGGGCCATGGTGGTTTCGATAGGAGCCGGATGGGAGAGACTTGCCGACATGAAGAGAGTCGTTGATCAACCTACACGTGGCGAAGCATGGGATTGCTTCACCAAGTTTGGACTCGGTCTTCGGAGAAGGATCGAGAAGGGGTAGTTTGGTAACTTCACCTAAATACCGCCTTGGTGACCTTTTGCTAACCCGCGGCCCAAGACGGCACAAGGAGAAGTGGTTTAGGTCAAAAGAAGATGAAGACGACACTTTGAAATACGTGCATGAGTGAAACTCGTTTGTGTGTGGGCTTAACGGGTGCCCATTAGGGATATCCTTCTAGAAGCTAGCCTCCACTATAAATAGGGGAGGGTGTTGGTTGTGCACTCCCCCAACCCTTGTATTTTCAACAAACTCTAGTTTGTGTTTAGGGATAGGAGAGGTTAGGGTTCTAGAGAGGTGAATTGATTGAGTGCTCAAGTTTGTGCTTTTGTCCTCCATGGTGGAGTGGGTGTAAACCAACTTCAATCTCTAATCAATCAAAGCAAGACTCTTCAAGATGATTCTCTCTTTGTTCTTGCTCTCTCTCTTTTGGTGATTTTGGGTTTTTGATGATTCCTTGGTTTTCCTTTGGTTTCTTGTGGTGATCTTGCTTGCTGTGATATGTGGGAATACATCTAGGATCATCTCTTATCCACGAGCAAGTTTTTGGATCATATTTTGGTTTTGACTCAGTTTCGAAACAACCTTCACTTAAACGGAAAAAGGTCAGAACTTTGGCAATGATCTTTGCGATCCTTGATAGGAATAGGTTCCTAACATTCTAGAGATGGTATGTTTCAAGTTTCATGAAGTTTGGAGTAGTGGATCAAAAGATGTGCCAATTTTGGATTTTGTTCTTGGGTTGATTTAACCGTTCATCGTGCTATTTATGTTCATCTGGCAGTACCGCTACTGTTCATTCGGTAGTACCGATTTTCGGTAATACCGCTACTGTTCACCAATACGACTGGTACTGCTCATCAGTACTCGCATCTTTGCGTTTTTGGTTGTTGAGCTTGGGGATTTTGATTGGATTCAATACAAGTCTTTTGATATGCTTGTATATTGATCTTCATAGCTATCATAGTTATTGGAGTGAAAATAGTGTTGAATCCGGTTAAAGTGAAAAAGAGATAGTGCTCCTATTCAACCCCCTCTAGTCGCCATTTCGGTCCAACAGGTGGCATCAGAGCCCGGTTAGTTCAATCTTGATCTTAACCGGTCACTGAAATTAGCGATAGAGAAGTACTCCACCAAGCCGCATATCTTCGATGGGCTCGACTATGCCTATTGGAAGAATCGCATGCGTGTGTTCCTTCAGAGCGAAGGTCAAGCCATATGGGAGGTTGTTTGAGCCCCGCTCGTTTTGCCCGAGGTTGCTACACCGACTTCAGCAACCCTCTTGGGTAACAACTATAAGGCAAAAAATTCCTATATGCCGGGCTTGGTAGACAGGAGTATGGCATGATTTGTAATCTTGAGACCACGCACGAAATTTGGCACACCCTCGAAACCTACCATGAGGGTTCATCCCAAATTAAACAAGTATGCCAGATGGTCTTTAAGCGAGAATACAACAAGTTCGAGATGCATCCTGGCGAGAGCATCGATGATGTATTCACTCGCTTTAACAAGGTGATTAATCAGTTGAGAGCAGTAGACATCGAGTATTCTCAGTCTGAGAATGCCACCCACCTCTTGGCTGCAATCAACACCAAGGAGTGGGAGATGAAGGCTACTGCCATTGAGGAGAATGTCAATCTCTCTAATCTCTCTTTGGAGCTGCTCTATAGCAAGCTTAAGACTCATGGGATTAAGAGAGTTAGTTACCCAAGAAGGAGAACATGGCTTTGGTGGCTGACCCTCTTAAAAGAACTTCTGATGATTCTTCTGAGTCTTCCTCTAGGTTTTCACTTGCCTGTTTATCTGCAATCCATGAAGAGGAACTTGAAAGTATTCCTGAGGCTGAGTTAGCCCTTCTAGCCAAAAAATTCACATGGGCCTATAACAATGTGAGAAACAAGAAGAGGCGGCCCTGTGACATGCTATGAGTGTGGAGAGCTCTACCATATCCGGGCGAACTACCCCAAGCTAAAAGGGAAGGGCAACCACAAGGATGAGAAGGCAGCTTGGAGGAAGTCTCAAGCGAACAAGTCCAAGTTTGATGCTGCCAAGCTTATGAAGGCCGCTCACCGGGTCCTTGCCGCTTTTAGAGAGCAATCCATGAGCGATGTGGACTCCGAGAGCGAGGAGGACAAGAAGGAGGAGCTCCCTCAAGACAAGAACAAAGGGAAGGCAAAAGACTTCACCGACATGTGCTTCATGGCCAACTCTGTCAATATTGATGACATCGATGAGGTACCTCCATCCTATGAAGTTCTCTCTGCTAGACGTGATGCTATCTTTGAGCAACTGCTTAGCTAGGATAAGGCGTTAGAGTTCACCATGGCTAGGAATAAGGACTTAGAGTCACAAGTTGATAATCTCACACTAGATCTTGTGAATGCTAAGAATCTTGATGTTGATGAATGTTCATCCTGCCATACTTTACACTCTGAACTTGCTAAATTGCAAGCTGCTCATGATGTTGCCTTGCACCAACTAGAAAATGTTAGGACTGAGTTAATTGAAATTAAATCTGTTCCATGTGAAAAATGCTTAGAATCTAGCAAGTTGGTCATTTCGATAAGGTTGAGTCTAGCACTTGCTCTTTCTGCTTAGAACGTGAACATGAAGTAAAAGACATCCATGTCCTGCGAGATGGGCTGGATGGTTGAACGATGTTAGGATAACGCAACGTCGGGCCAAATTAATAATTATGATGCTTAATGAACATTACTTACCTCTTGGATCTGGAATGCGCCGGCAACGTTGAGCGATAGTACGACCCACGATCTCACTTGCTGGAGCCTTCCCCTTGTCCGCCACCCACTTGGCCTTGTCGTACTCATCTAATTTCCTGAGCTCGTCCGATGCCTTTTCAGTAGGGTTGGGGTTGGGTACATAAGGTGTCCAGCGCTAGTAGGTCTCGGCTCGCCATGGAAAGTTCACCTTGTACTTCTGCTGGATGAATACCCTACCATACATCTCCGGGCCGTCGATCCATTGGAAGAAGTTGCATTGCATCTCCGGCTGCCAATATGGACGTGTGTAATCAGGGATTTGTGGAATGTAACGTATGGTCTTAAAAATCTTTGTGTGTGCAAGATACGCTCGAGTGAACGTCGCCGGGTGTGTGGACTAGATGATCTTTGCCGGTTCTTCGCACACACATTGCGGGACTGGGAACCGCGGTGGTATTGGCGCATCCTTCATAGACTTATCGGGGTAGGGTTTAGCCCTCTCGGCTAGCCACTTGCGCTTCTGCATTATCCTCTTGTACATGTTTGCCGAGTCCTCCATCTCCTTCCACCTAGTTGTGTGAAGCAAGCTTTGGTGTAGTGTTGGGTTTGGTTGTGTAGTCTTCTCTCTAGATCTCTCCCACCTCTTTTTATAAGGGCATAGGGTGTAATGCTCAAGGTGGAGTGAGAACACACAAGAAATCGATGTGTGTGGTGTGTTCAATTATGAAAGGGTTGAGTCCAAGTGTGTTGTCTTTTCAGTCTAAAAAGTTGGCGAGGCGGAGAGTGTCGTCTCATCTTCCTGAAAAGTTTGCGTGGTTGTGTTTGGTCTTTTCAATCTGAAAAGCTGGTGTGGCAGAGTGCTGTCATGTCCTTCTGAAAAGTTTACACAGCAGAGTCCAGTCTTTTCGGTCTGAAAAGCTGAGGAGGTAGAGTTTCAGTCTTTTCGATATGAAAAGCTGGTGTGGCAGAGTGTTGTCATGTCCCTCTAAAAAGTAAAACGATCGCAACACATCATGTTCATTTCGGTCAGAAAAGCTGGCGAGGTAGAGTGTTGTCTTTTCGCTCTGAAAAATGAGTGAGATGTAGTGTTGTCATGTCGATCTAAGAAGCATAGTCTGGTCATTTGTTGCTATCAAAAAGAGAGATGTCAGTCAATCGGATATTCTCATGACTGATGTAGTGAAGAGGGGGGGAGGCTTTATGGTGGCAAGTACTGTCACACCATGATCTTTGGCGTGATAGTAATGTCTTGTCATGCTATTATCCGTGGCATGGCATAATCGTGCTGCCACGCTAGGGTTTGCGCAGTTTCAGAGGAGTTGCAAAAACCTCGTCGCTTTTTGGTGCTAAGTCCTGTCACGCCAGGAGTTCTGGTGTGACAGTAACATCTTGTCACGCCATGAGACTTGGCGTGACATAATAGTGCCGCCACGCCAGATTTTGTGCTGTTCCAGAGGAGTTGCAAAAACCACATCGTATTCTGGTGCTAAGTCCTGTCATGTCAGGACTCTTGGCGTGACAATAACATATTGTCACACCACGAGGCATGGCGTGATAAAACAGTGTTGCCACGCCATGAGACCTAGCATGACAAAATAGTGCTACCACGCTAGGGTTAGTGTAGTTCCAGAGGAGTTGCATGCCAGCAGCATCCTTCTGGTTCTAAGTCTTGTCACGCCAAGGATAGTGGCGTGACACTTGCAGTCAGTCATGCCACTATACCTGGCATGACAGTACCTCTATAAACATAAAACATCAACATCTATGCATGTATCAAGTTCAGAAAATTCAATTCATTCAAACATGGACATCTATGCACATCTTAGTTCAGAAAAGTCATTTCATGCAAGCATTTCAAGAATCATCAAGATAGCCGATACTGGCATAGCACTGATGCCCTTAGTAACGTTGTTGAACACCTCTGAGATATTCATTGTCATCATACCATACCAATAGCCACCTTCATCATATGCTTGTGCCCACTTCGTCTTCTGCTCCAAGACCTCGTCCAACCACTTATTCCCTCGATCGTTGTGTAGGACCGGAAAGGCGACTAGAGGGGGGTGAATAGGCGCTCAATCAATTTTTGCAACCCCTCAAAGAAGCACCAACGGAAATCAGAATCTCTGCTGAAAAATACCAAAATCGGTACTACCGCCTTTATGATCGCGGTACTACCGTAGTTCATAGCACGGTATGACCGATTTTCCTGGAGGTCATGCCGACACCAGAGTTTTCAAACCTAAAACCGACACAACTTTTGATTCAGCCAACCAAAACCTACCAAACTTGAAACATAACCTCTAGGGGATATCTTTAACCTATTCCAATCATCTATTCAACAGATCCATGTCAAAGTTTTGACCTTTCTCATATTTGATGAAGAACGGTTCAAAAACAAGTCAAATACCCAAATCTGATCCTAGGCTTGCTCGTGGGCTATGGATGATCAAGATGACCTTAGATGGTCTCCCACAAGTCACAGCAAGCATAAGCAACAGAGGGATTCAAGAGAAAAGCAGTGGATCATCAAAATCACAAAAACATCAAAGAGGATGCAAGAACAGATCAAAGAACAAAGAGGGATCATCTCAGAAAACTTGCATGGATTGATTGATGATTGAAGATTCGAGGTTTACAGTCACTCCATCTTGGAGGATACAACTCAATACATGAGCTTACAAGGCATCAATCCCTAAACCCTAGCTCTCCTCTTCCTCTTCTAAACCCTAAGGCCAAATAGGATTTTTCTCAATGGACACCCTTGGGCTGTTGGAACCAGCACCCAGGGCTTATATAGTGGAGGCTAAGCATCTAGGAATATTCCATTAGGGCACCCATTGAACCCTAACACACAATGGGTTAACACACGCACGTATCTCAAAGCACCGTCTTCGTCTTTGCTTGACCTAAACCGTTTTTCAAGCGCCGACCCGCGCCCGCGGTTTAGCTAGGAGATCACAAAGGCGGTATTTGGTGAAATTACCAAAAATACCCCTTCTCGATCCTTCTCCATGGACCGAGTCCAAACCAGTCGAAGCAATCGCCTGCTCCGCCATGTGTAGGTTGATCAACGGCTCTCATCATGTCGGCAAATCTCTCCCGTCCGAATCCCATCGGAACCTCCAAGGCACTTGCACCGACCCTCATGCCGCTTGATCCAACTAGCTACATCGAACTACCCGTTCGATCAACCTCATCCATTCTGCGCCAAGCTTGAGTCACTTGACCTCACCCGGCATCCATGATCGCTCTGGACCTCAGCTCTCCAAGCTTAGTCCCGATCCTCCTTGCCGTTGACCGTCATTGACCTGCAAGCCACCTGCACAGCAATAGACAAAGAAATCGTCTCTAGGAACAAGTTCTTTACAACTTGACCCACGTTAGCTCAAAACATGCAATATGCAACACATATGCAATGGCAAACAAGGATATGACCTATCCCCAACTCAAATCTCTGAAAGAAACAAAGATAACCAAAATTCTCAGCAAATGCGGTACTACCGCCAAGTAACACTCGGTACTACCGTATCACGGTAGTACCATTCTTAGCACTGCGGTCATACCGCTCTCAAAGGATTCCCGAAAAACTCCCAAAACACTGTTACTGGTATTTCCATACTGCTTAACAACCAACGGTCGTATCGTTACGTGGTAGTACCGTGGCTTCCAAGCCGGTACTACCGATACCAGAAAATCACCACGCTCACACAAAGGCCTCCGGTAGCACCGCTCTACTTAAGCCGGTTGTTCCGCAATGCGGTATTACCGCGGTTAACACGCCGGTACTACCGATTATCCTGACACTTTGCTGAAACTTTCTGAAAAACAAGAATTCCAACAAACCTTCAACCAAATTGCCAATTGTAACATCACTTAGGTCCATGAGCATATCCTCATGGTGCTCACAATCTCCCCCTTGATGAACACATTGGCAATTTCCCAGAAATGAATGTTTTGAGGTTTGAAAGTAAAAGAAAACAGTTTATCGCACAAGGGCACAACTTGGTCCTAAAAGCAAGTGAATGCAAGGAAATGACCAAGTTGGCTTCAGAATAGCTTCAGCAAGTGAGATAAGGTGAAAGAATCAGAGAGAGCTTCAAATTCCAGAAACGAGACAAAAATCTCACTTAAGGTCCAAAGGAAAGAGCAAGTTTTCAACAAGACCTAAAACAAAACAACATTTTTGTTAATTTTTCTCCCCCTTTGACAATGGAGTCATCAAGTTGCAAGAGAGAAAATAGAGCATGAATAACATGGAATGGCTGCAGTTTTTCAATTTTTCAGTTTTTTAGTTTTTTTAAAAAATTAATTATAAGCAAAAGGAGCCATGAAGATTATCCAAGAGGACTGTACAAGTATTACACCAAGCCATATTATGTGAAGAAGCTATGTTCAATCATGGCAAAACATGTACATGTACAGCAAATCTAATGCCAAAATAGCAATAATCTGAGATTAAGTGAATTGGTAGCATGACATGGTGCTCAAGATCATAGTTTAACTAAAGGTATCCAAAAATGAGTCAGGCCATGTCGTTAAGCAAAAATGGAGCCCAGAAACTAGAAAATGAGTCAATTTTGAGCATTTTTGAGTTTAATTATGAATCAACTTGTTCAAGCATTTGAAATTTAGCACTTTGCTGAAAATGATTGGTTTTATCTTAGTAAAGCAAGTCCTGGATTAGAAGCCATCTACAACTGCCTCCTAAGCTTCAACCAATTGCCAATTTGTTTTCTTAGCATTGTGCTAGATCTCAAGCCTTGCCGCGACCATCTCAAGCAAAAAGCTTAAAAGAGTGGTCTAGGTCATCCAAAACTCCCCCTGAGTTCATGTCTAGTGCAATGGCAAGCCGTCTCATAAGAAAGAATTGGTGAGATCAGTTTTTTCGCACAGAAAAGCTCATTTTTCATTTGCTTGACTTAAGAATTATCATAGCTCAATTTAAAACTCAGAATAAGTTCAAGACTCAATTTAGCCTATATGACATGGCATGAATCATTAAAGGATCACTATGGCAAAACTAGTCACAAGATCTACCAAGTCATGTTTCGATTCAATTTTCTCATAGATAATAAAGCTAGCATGGCAAGAGCTAAGCAATACAAGAAAAGCCATAAGAGAAGTCTAGCAAACTAGCACAAGACATGGCAGGGTATAAAGCATGAAAACATGTCATACAAGGATAATAGCCAAAGCTCCACAAGTTTATATTAAAATGCAAGTTGCTGAATTTTAAAATGCATTAAGGTACAATGAATGCAAAAGAGCAAACTCCCCCTCAAAATAGGCCAAGAGGACTAACAACCCCCAACTCTCCCTGCAAGAAAGCAAAACGAGAAGAATTCAACATGGTCTCTAAGGAAATGGTATCGAATGTCAATGTGCTTGGTCCTGGAATGTTGCACTGGGTTTTTGGCAATGTTAATGGCAGAAGTGTTGTCACAGAAAAGAGGAACACTACCCAAAGATAACCCATAGTCCCATAGAGTAGATAAGATCCAGAGAACCTGAGAACAACTACTCACTGCAGCTACATACTCAAATTTCTAAGAGGATTGTGCAACAGAGGATTGTTTTCTAGAAGACCAAGAGATAAGAGATGTGCCTAAGAAATGACACGTGCTAGAAGTACTCTTCCTATCCACTCTACACCCCGCAAAATCAGCATCAGAAAAGGCTCGAATGGAGAGAGCAAAATCAGAAGAAAACCAGAGTCCAAAGTCAAGAGTGTCTTGGAGGTACTGAATATGCGACGACCGCTTGACGATGAGAGGCTCGAGGAAGCTTGAATCGAGCACACAGACACACACAAGAAATCAGATGTCCGCCTCGACGCCGTGAGGTAGAGGAGGAGCCGATCATGTCATGGTACTCTTTCGTCCACGGGCTCTCCATCCTCATCAAGGTCCAAAGACGGTGGTTGTGGCAATGGGAGTAGACATTGGCCTATCGCTTCCCATGTCGGTTACCAAGAAGGTCCTTTGTATACTTACTTTGATGAATGAAGGTGCCTTCTTTCAGTTGCTTGACTTGAAGACCAAGAAAGAAGGTCAATTCGCCCATCATGCTCATCTCGAACTCCCTGCTCATAGAATCTGAAAATCTAGACACCAAAGCATGAGAAGAACCACCAAATATGATATCATCCACATAAATCTGAACCAACAGAAAGTCACTGCCATGCCTGAGAGTGAACAAGGTTTTATCAACCATTCCCATTTTAAAATCATTTTAAAGCAAGAAACTCTTAAGCCTATCATACGAAGCTCTAGGGGCTTGCTTCAATCCATACAAGGCTTTGGAGAGTTTAAAAACATGATTTGGGAACTTGAGATTTTCAAAACCAGGAGGTTGCTTGACAAAGACCTCTTCTTCTATGAAACCATTCAGGAAAGCACTTTTAACATCCATTTGATAAAGCTTAAAACCATTAGATGCCGCAAATGCTAACAAAATGCGAATGACTTCTAGTCTAGCTACAGGAGCAAAGGTCTCTTCAAAGTCTAAGCCTTCTACCTGGGAATAACCTTGAGCTACAAGCCTAGCCTTGTTGCGAACTACCAACCCATCCTCACTTTGCTTATTTTTGAAAACCCATTTTGTTCCAATTACATTATGATTAGGTGGAGGTTCAACTAAGGTCCAGACTTTGTTTCTTTCAAAATTTTCAAGTTCTTCATGCATGGCATTGACCCAAGAGGAATCAGATAAAGCATGGGTGACATCTCGGGGTTCAAAAGACGCGACAAAAGCAGAATGTGCATGAGAATCAGGAGAAATAAACCTGGAGCGAGTGACTCGCTCATGAAGATCCCCAATCATCTGCTTAGGTGGATGCTATCGCTGGATATGAAGAGGAGCTCCTGGTGCTGAAGTGGCCTCTACCTCATGGGCTGTGGAGGTAGGAGCAGAGCCACTCAGGTCATCGGTGAAGATAGGAGGAGGCTCGCCACCAAGTCGAGTAGTAGAAGCAAGCTCTCCAACCATCTCGTAAGTGACTAGAGGATGGATTGGGTCCTCATCCTCGAGTCATCGCTCGATTTAAGATGCTTTTTGAATATCGTGAACCCGTGTACTGCAAAGATCGGGTCTAGTACCAGGACTAGCCTCATCAAAAGTGACTTCGCAAGTCTCAACAATTTTGTTAGTATCTAAATTAAATACACGATAGCCACGAGAATGAGCAGGATATCCAAGAAATATGCCATCAGAACATCTAGATTCAAATTTATCAAGGTTGCCATGTTTAAGAATGAAGCACTTGTAACCAAAAATCTTGAAATGAGAAACTTTGGGCTTATGACCAAATCTGAGCTCAAAAGAAGTCTTACCAATAACAGATCTCAAGAACACCCTATTAGAGATATAACAAGCAGAAGAGATCGCCTCAGTCCAAAACCTTCTAGGTGTGGAATGCTCATCTAGCATGGTTTTGGCCATCTCTACAAGGGTCCTATTCTCCCACTCTACAACACCATTCTGTTGGGGAACTCTAGGTGAAGAGAACTGGTGCTCAATTCCCCTATCAGTGCAGAAGGTAGCAAAGGAAGAATTCTTGAATTCTGTCCCATTGTCACTCCTAATGGCTCTCAAGGCTCCAAGGAGGTCAACAGCTAGTCTAAGGACCAATTCTCTAAAATAACCAAAAGCCTCGTCCTTAGAAACCCGAAAATAAACCCATGAATACCTAGAGAAATCATCCACAATCACAAGCACATACCATTTCCCTCCTGCAGACTGAACTCTAGAGGGGCCAACAGTGTCTAAGTGCAAAAGCTGACCAGGTCCATCAGTCATCACTAAAGTAAGAGGTGGATGAGAAGCAAAAACCATCTTACCATGTCTACAGGGTGTGTACACTAGGTCTCTAACAGCCTTCAGCCTAGGAAAACCTCTAATCAAATCCTTACTACTGATTCTAGTCAAGTGGTCAAAACCTATGTGTCCAAGCCTACGATGCCACAAAACTAGATCATGAGAATCAGAAGCCACAAGACATCTAGGGCTAGAAGCAGAAGAGAAGCTGAAATTAGCACAAAAGATCCTCTTAAACCTGGAGATCTCAAAGACAAGCTCACCCGAGGAGTCTAGAACTCTACACTCACCACTTTTAAATCTCACTTCTAGACCCTCATCAAGAAGCTGGGAAATAGATAAAAGATTATACCTCAGCTTACTTACCAAAGCGACGTCCTTGAGCATGAACTTGTTGTTGACGCGCATCGCGTGCCCTTGGCTGTCACGGTCCCAGTAGAAGCATCCCCAAATGTGATCAATTCGTTGTCGGATGCACGTGTGAGGGAGGAGAACCATCTAGAATTTCCAGTCATGTGTCGAGAACATCCAGAGTCAACAAGCCAAATGTCCTCCTTCCTCGCACGACGGACCTGCAGGGCATAAGTAGGAAACATCTATGCCTCAGTATGGGGTTAGTGATAAAAGACTTGGGAATCTAGTACTGAGTCACACGATGCTTTGGAACAGCAGTAGAAGCAGCAATAACATGGTTAGTGGCAAAATCATGAGAATGCACATGATCAACACCTAGACCTCTCCGAATCGATCTACCAAAAGATCGGTACTCCCCCTGTCTAGATGCTACTCGTAGTTTCTCCTCACGATATCCTAACCCAAAACGCTGCCTAGAGCCACCAAAAGAGTCAAAGAAATCATCTACGAACCTAGGCCTATGTCTAGTAGGAAAGACAGGCTACCTAGCTCTAGTGACTATAACTCCTCTAATGGTCCTCAAAGCACTCATCCTCTCCTTCCTCTCAATTTTGGCTCTACGAAAGCAAAACTCAATGATGTGGCCATCCTTCTTGTAGAAGGTTCAATGGTACTTGACCTTTTGAGGGGTCTGACCTGATGAAGTAGAAGCACCTGTCTGGCTAGAAAGAGTTTGGGCAAAACCTACAGATATAAAAACAATCTTAGATGGCTCAGGGGGTTCTGCCTCAAACAAGCCACTAGCAACAGCTCTCACAACCTTATGTGGGTGATTCTTAGAATTCTCTGAGGAATTAAATCCTAGGCCACTATTGTTCACACTCACCTTAGATTGATCAAGAATCATGTTTAGGTTCTTCTTCCCACTAGTAAATCTCTCAATAGTCCTGTTAAGGTAGTCATTTTGTTTGGCTAGCTCCTTACATGAGGCACACTTATTAGGCTTGATAGCCCTATCATACCTTTCCTTATAGTGAGCTACCTCAGCTTTCAAAGCCTCACAAGACACACAATAGTCATCCCTAATCCTATCCAACTACTCTTTGAATTTAACTCTAAATGCTTCTCGTATCTTATCTACATTATGCCCAACTTCAGCAAACAAAGCACATGAAGCAGAATCAACAACTTTCTTGGAAGCAGTAATGGACATGGATTGTTCAAGTTTAGATTTCTCCTCTAGAGTCTTATTCAAAGCATCATTCTCAATTGTGAGTTTAAGACAGTTTTCACATGAAGCAGATTTAGAGTGAAGGACCATTTCAGTCATTTCTTTCATTTTAGTCTTATTTTTCTCACAATGAGAGCAGGTGTGACTAGCATCAAATTTCTGCAATTCCTTAGTAGCACTATTCAACTTCAACTCAAGTAATGCACAATTTGAGCAAGATGAATGAATAGCATCTACAGCAGTCATATCTAGAGCAATAGCATCCATGCAGACCTGACTAGGACTCGACTTGAGAGAATCTAGTTCATCTAAAGCATCTTTCAGTTGATTAGTAACAGAGGAATGAGCAGATTTCAGTTTTGCTACTTCATCATGCAAGCTAAAGCAAGAGTCACAATCAGTAGGGTTAATGGATTTGAGCCTAACCACTTCTAGGTTCAAATTGTCAATCATGTTATCCTGTTTCTTAATCATTTTAGCTTGCTTTTGTATTTTTCGTTCAGCAGCAACCAATGCACGTTTCATATCATTTGGTGAGGGGCATACCTCGTCGGGATCGCTAAGAGCTCATCGTCGTTGGAGGAGTCGACGTCGTGACTGTCCCTGGCCATAAAGCACATGCCGGTGAAGTCTTGGGCCTTCTTCTTGCCATGAGAGTCATCGTCGTCGTCCTCCGTCTCCGAGTCCACATCGCTCATGTCAACACTCTCAAGAGCGGCAAGGACCCGGTGATTTAACTTATGATAGTTGGGCTTGACTTTCGTGATCCTTGGCTTGAGGACGCCTCCGAGAGTCCTTCTCCATTTTGCCCTTCACTTAGGACACTTGGAGCGAATGTGGTTTGGCTCACCACACTCAAAGCAAGTGACAGGCCACTTCTTCTTCTCGCTCCTCACTTTGTTGTACACTGGAGAATTTTGTGGATAGGAGGGCTAGGTTATCCTCGTAGCTTCTATAGCTGCTCATCACTCAGAGAATGCAAAGCGGACAAGGAAAACCAGATGAGCCAAAATCCAATGAATCGACGAGCTACCCTTAGATGGGTCGACCACTAAAGCCATCGACTGTTCTTGGGAAGACGCGAGATAAAGTCAATCTCATGCGATTCAACCTCGAGTAGAGCTTATCCATGGTAAGCTCACTCATGACAAGAAGTTGTCATTGATGGATGTGATCTTCATCCCCTGCACTTACATCAAGAGCACCCAAGAGTTGGCGTGCATTCTCGATTCAAGAAAACAAGATCAACAACGCGAATATCATGAAGGATCTTGGAGAACCTTCCCCACAGCTCATCCAAAGACTCACCAGGCCTTTGCTTGATCTTTGAGTATTCTTTCTTGATCTGGTTCTGTCTCACTTCCTTGATCGCAGTAGAGCCCTCGTGGTAATCACAGAGAGTCTTCCAGATCTCGTGAGCAGACCTTAAATGAGCCACACGCTCAAACTCAGATCGACTAAGACCTTGGATCAAGAAGTTACGAGCTTTGCTATTAGCCTCAACATCTGGAGTGATCACATCGTCATTGGCCGGCACGACATATGGATTTTTGACCTTAAGCCAAATAACGTGCCCTTGAGCCTCGATGTAGGCATGCATGCGTGCCTTCCAGTAAGCAAAATCAACTCCACCGAAAACAGGCAGTTTGGTTGAATACTTGTCAGTCGCCATGGCTCCAAGACCGGTTAAGATCTATGAGAAGAGCTAACCGGGCTCTGATACCACTTGTAGGACCGGAAAGGCAACTAGAGGGGGGTGAATAGGCGCTCAATCAATTTTTGCAACCCCTCAAAGAAGCACCAACGGAAATCAGAATCTCTGCTGAAAAATACCAAAATCGGTACTACCGCCTTTATGATCGCGGTACTACCACATTGCGGTACTACCGTAGTTCATAGCACGGTATGACCGATTTTCCTGGAGGTCATGCCGACAACAGAGTTTTCAAACCTAAAACCGACACAACTTTTGATTCAGCCAACCAAAACCTACCAAACTTGAAACATAACCTCTAGGGGATATCTTTAACCTATTCCAATCATCTATTCAACAGATCCACGTCAAAGTTTTGACCTTTCTCAGATTTGATGAAGAACGGTTCAAAAACAAGTCAAATACCCAAATCTGATCCTAGGCTTGCTCGTGGGCTATGGATGATCAAGATGACCTTAGATGGTCTCCCACAAGTCACAGCAAGCATAAGCAACAGAGGGATTCGAGAGAAAAGCAGTGGATCATCAAAATCACAAAAACATCAAATAGGATGCAAGAACAGATCAAAGAACGAAGAGGGCTCATCTCAGAGAACTTGCATGGATTGATTGATGATTGAAGATTCGAGGTTTACAGCCACTCCATCTTGGAGGATACAACTCAATACATGAGCTTACAAGGCATCAATCCCTAAACCCTAGCTCTCCTCTTCCTCTTCTAAACCCTAAGGCCAAATAGGATTTTTCTCAATGGACACCCTTGGGCTGTTGGAACCAAAGACCTGTGGCTTATATAGTGGAGGCTAAGCATCTAGGAATATTCCATTAGGGCACCCATTGAACCCTAACACACAATGGGTTAACACACGCACGCATCTCAAAGCGCCGTCTTCGTCTTTGCTTGACCTAAACCATTTTTCAAGCGCCGACCACGCCCATGGTTTAGCCAGAGATCACAAAGGTGGTATTTGGTGAAATTACCAAAATACCCTTCTCGATCCTTCTCCATGGACCGAGTCCAAACCAATGAAGCAATCGCCGCTTCCGCCGTGTAGGTTGATCAACGGCTCTCATCATGTCGGCAAGTCTCTCCGTCCGAATCCCATCGAACCTCCAAGGCACTTGCACCGACCCCGCACGCTTGATCCAACCAACAGATCGAATTGCCGCTCGATCAACCTCGTCCATTCTGAACCAAGCTTGAGTCACTTGACCTCACCCGGCATCCATGATCGCTCTAGACCTCAGCTCTCCAAGCTTAGTCCCGATCCTCCTCGCCGTTGACCGTTGTTGACCTGCAAGCCACATGCATAGCAATAGATAGAGAAATCGTCTCGGGAACAAGTTCTTCACAACTTGACCCACGTTAGCTCAAAACATGCAATATGCAACACATATGCAATGGCAAACAAGGATATGACCTATCCCCAACTCAAATCTCTAAAAGAAACAAAGATAACAAAAATTCTCAACAAATGCGGTACTACCGCCAACACTACAACAGGACTGACTTTATACAACACATTGTCTGCAACACATGGGCTATGTGTTGTAGCTGCAATGTTTTTGCATCACATACTATATGTTGTTGAGGCTCTTTGCAACATATAGTTTACTCATTACGGAAAAGTTTGTTGAAGAGTCTCATGGCATCATATAATATGTGTTGCTCACATATATAATATGTGTATGTGCCGGCAATGTCTAAGAGATTACGGGTCCTATTATCTACCAGCAATAATTGCTATCTAGAATAACTTATCTGCTGGTAATGTTTTTATGTTAGTTACAATACATCTGCTCTAGAAAACGTTAACAAGATGAACTTAACTGCCGGATAAAACTTTGGGCGGGAGGTGAAAAAATTAATCGCGTTATCTGCCGGCGAAAGACATTAGGTGCGATAGGTGAAAAATCAGCCCCGCCTCCCCCTTATCCCCTCTCAAAGAAACCTCCCCGTGCCTACTCCTCCTCCCGACGGCGCCCTCCCCACGCCGCCTCCTCCCAAAGCTCCCTCACTGGCTCCTCCTCCTCCTGCCCCCCCATCCTCCCGCGGCCTCCCCTCCCCGACGGCGCCTTCCTCCCACCACGCCCTCCTCGGCCGCCTCTCCTCCCAGCCACTCCCCCATTGCCCTCCTCCCCAGCTACCCCATCCGCCCCGCCTCGCCTCCTCCCCCCTCCCCCCTCCTAGTGCCACCCTCCTCCCCTGTTGCCCTCCTCCCTGGCCGCCCCTCGTCCCCCCATTGCCCTTGGCCCTCCGCCTCCTCTCGGCTCGTTGGCACACCACTGACGCAAGCACTGCGTGCCCCGGTTCCTCCCAGGCCAGCCTCCGATCGCCAAGCAGCTTGGCTCGCCTGCCGCCACGCCCATCCCCACGCCTGGCCCCTTGCTCGCCGCTACCACCTCCTGTGCCCGTCACTGCACCCATGAGCCTCCTCGACCCAGTCCTCACTGCCGTGTGCCGTGTGCAGGGTTCCTTGCCAGATCAGTTCATCAAAGGACTATCAAGTGCTTGTTTGCAAGGCCGAGCACAGATTGTTCCAGATCCACAAGTGAACTCAGAATACAAGGATAGCAATTATTCCTTAGTTTTCTATTTGGATGGGGCACATAGCCCGAAAGTATGGAAATGTGTGCAAGGTGGTTTTCCCATGTTACAAAGAAGGATGGAATTCAACCAAAGTTATTTGGAGCGAATTTCATAGCGGCAAAGAATTTAGGAAGGTATGCGCTGCGCTTTTTTGGTTAAATTAATATTTGAATGGGGGAGTTTTTTCCTCTCTTTTTAATCATTGTTCTTTCTTTCTTATGAGATGCGATTCTCCTGCTCAATTGCATGTCTGTAAGAGATCCTCGAGATTGCTTCCACATCTTTTAGATACATGTGCCCAAAATGGTATGTCAATCAAACTCCTTGTTGCTGTATTGAAGATTTTGAGCCATATAATGATTTCATTTTGTAGTTACTCAACATGTATGGAAAAAAAACAAGATTGTACTAGAACAATTGTTCATTTGCATGCCATGTACTATCTTATGTTTCTTTTCCTTGCATTGTTGAACTGCCAACAGGTTGAGGAATGTGTGAAGTTACTACTTACTAGCATAATTTGTTTTTTTTTGCTCACTTTTCAAGATCGATATATTTGTATTTTGAGTTGAATGGACGCTTTTATTGCTCTTTCGTAATGACGAGTACTCAATCACAATACAACAAGCTTGGTTCCCATGTATCACCACCTTCAGACCGTGAGCAAATTGATTTGTCATGGCAATTGTCACTTCAAAGGGTGTGGGAAAGCCTGCTTCATAGCAATAAAGGTTGTTCTAATTTTAATTGCAATTAACCATCAAAACTGTGTTTTATTGTCAGCATGTGTTTTCTTGTTGAAACAAGTAAGTCCATTGAGTTGAAGATGATATATGGACTTGAATTGGGATGATGCAGGTCTAAATGGTGCAAACTCAAGTGGGGCAAGTTTAGTTTTTGAATCTCTTCCATTGGCAATTAAGTGGTTAAGGGAAGCTGCTCAACAAAACCAATCTACCTCATTTCAGGTGAAAGCTTAGGCTATACTTCAGCAATGTTCTCTCAAATGTTTCATAGCAGTACTATATACTAAAATGTGCGACTGGTGAATATTTCATCCATTCATTACTAGCTACTGTCTCATGGACATTGCAAAATTAATTGTCAGTTTATCCCATATAGTTTGCTTAAAAAAATTATCACATATATTCTGTAGGTATCATTGATTCATTTACTTCATCGTCGTTATTTTTGTCATGTATTCTTTGATCCTTTCAATGTCCGTGCATGTGTAAGTGTGTTTGTTTTATCTTTGGTTCTCGCTTATTCCATCATCCGGAACACCTATCATTTTTGTTATGTACTATTGTACTCATGTGTGTGCGGTTGTTTTATGTTCCTTTGATGTCTGCTATTCCATGATGTAGGACACCGTCGATTTGTTGTACTTCTTCTCTTGCAAATTGTTTGCTCACTTCACGCCGATACAATTGCATATGCACACCGAACTGTGTCTTGGTTATCGCTCATCGATCTCGTTGGTGATGTCTTGAGATTGCTCAAGAGGTAATTTGGTTGGAATGATACATGGTTCAGATTGAAGTGGCTGCTTACAAAACCATAAGCTATCATGTAAAGTAAAATTGTTGGAGGGTACGATTGTCCTAAGCTTCTTTACCACAAAGGGATACAAAATTTGGTGTTTTTCTTGCTGCAGTATACTTACTAGGCACTATGTAATCATTGGTGACCATCCGATGTTGCTTATTGTTTCACTTTGCATTGGACCATTGACACACTACCCTTACAATTTATCCTGTTGAACAATGAAGAACTTAAAGGTGGTGGTCTGGTATATAGCACCATGATGCGAGTAACTTCCTCATCCCGTGTTATAGTGAATGAATTGGGATACCGATTATAGACTTTATGTTTTTGAATGAACCATAGTTCAATGTTGAGCGCCGTGTTTTACATTGGTTTATCTTATTTTGCTACATAATGTTCTTATTCTAGTAATTATAAATCACGACAATGCTAGCTTCTAAATGTCCATATTCCTTTATGTTGGATGTAATGGTGTGGACACTCAATCACTTTCCTACCTAAAAGGAGAGATAGAGAGGTTATTTATGAAGGAGAAAAAATGTTGACATGAGCTATGGATTAATGGGATTGTCAAATCCAGTGCAATGCCATCAAAGAGAAATCCAAACTTTATTGGAAGTGAAGAGGTACTTTTACGAATATATCTTCATACCATGTCATGGTAACTTCATTGGTGTCTATTGAAGCACTTATAATTTTCACTACGCAGGACCCTACGTGCATTATTTGCCGACAGTATCTTTATCTTTTAGCGGTTTCCTATAACTGTAGGTTGTCTTCTTATGTTTGCCCTGAGGTTTGTCTTTCTTATGCCATTGTTTTGCTTTTCCCATGATTTCATGACCATCTGATGCAGTGAGTAAGAAATTATGCCGTACTATGTACTATACGTTGTGCTATTGAATGACACCTCAATTATGGTTGTCTTATTTTCCTTCTTATCTTGGTTTTAAGGGGTGCATTGTCTGCTCATTTCTAGGTCAAAGATCAACCAAGGCAAAGAAATGGGCTTTGAGTGTTAGAACGAGTGTTATATAGTGAATTAGTTTATCATGTATTTAAGTTTTGTAGTAAGCATTCTTCAGTGAGATGGCAAAATCAATTCTCTTGTCCCACCTTAAGTTTTGTTTATGTTCTACCCTATGAGCCAATAGTGCAGTTTGAGCAGGCTGTGATTATACATGTTGTCTTTTAAGTGCACTACAAGGTTTAAGCACTTTTTAGCTTTCACTACATTAATAAACTAATTTATCACCAACCTGCAGGATCTACTTGATGGGTCAATCAGCAGGAGTACATATCGCAGCAAGCGCTCTCTTGGAGCAAGCGGTTAAAGAATCTAGAGGAGAGCGCATTTCTTGGAGTGTTACTCAAATAAAAGCATATTTTGGTATGTAAAATAGATTGGTGTTATCATATTATGATAAGGATACTTAGCTGTTACTTCTGACTACAAGATTTTAGTATGTAAAATAGATTGGTGTTATCATATTATGATAAGGATACTTAGAGATCTCAATGCACTTTTTGTTGACTTCACTTAATTTATTCATTTGTTAGAGCTTTCAATATCTAGCTCTTTGAGTATCTAATGTCATTTATGTATATTCAATATTTTTAGAATATGGTTATTGGTATTATAATAATAGATAGTTAGAGCTGGCTTAATGTGCCCTTGGCACGTGTCATGTGAGATGACTTTTGATAACTTGAGCATCTAGTATAGTGGCTATTGAACACTGAACCATGAGGTTACCAACAAAGAGGTTGAACCATTAATATTTTTTGTTCTTTTGGCTTGTTAGGAAGTAATTAAATATTAACATATTTGATGTGTTGAGTTTCTTTCCACCATTGATTTAATTATCATTGTTCCATGCATCTTTTGAAACTAGTTACTCTATTTTGGATTTAGATAAATTATGTTCAGCCTATTTATGTGCATGTAACACTTTGTGATCGTGATGGCAAAGTTTGTACTTATTGCAAAACGTCCTGCTGCAATGACAGTATGAAAGCATAATCAAAGTGTTCTGATTAAGCTGTTACAACTATTTCCTTTTCTTATCTTAATTGCGCTTGCATGTCAATATAGGTTGGTACAATAGTAGTACTGAAGTCCGCCAAATATCCAAACAAAGAGTCTGTGGCATATGCAACTTTGTTAAGCTGTGATCCAGATGTAGAAGTTGGTGGTGTTAAGCTTGGTAATCAATTTTGGAAACTACGCATTACTTTTCCAATTGAAGAAAATGAGGTGCTGATTAGGCCATGGCACCAGTACAAGACAATCGGTGATGCAAAAGGAAAAACTATAGCTTAGTCTTTAACTTTTGTATGTTTGTCTTGGCTTGCTTTACTTTCAATGAGTTATCTCTATATCATACATACTTATACCCCTACAATTTATTGTTTTCCATGCAGGTTGAAAAGGTTAATGGTTGAATTTTCTATTTGGATCTATTCCTCACCAACTCATCAAGACGAAGAAGAGACTTCATGAAGATTAGCTAGTGATACTTATGTTTGGCTTTTTAGGACTCAATTTATACTTTTTATCATGTTTAGCATTTTCAACAAACTCCAGTTGATGTATGGAATGATGTGAATGACAATACCTTTATTTATTTCCATGTGCAATGCAATCTATCTTTTCGGTGTTCTCATATTGAGTTGTATAATTTTTATATTCTCAAACATTGGATGAAAAGTATTGAGATAACAGTTCATGTACTGCCATAAATTGCAAAAATAATTATTATTTCATTATGTTGTTGAATTTGCTACAAATATGCAACTGGCCATAAAAATGTATTGCTGATAACAAACATGTGTTGTGGACAAGTGTTTGCAGTCTCATGTTGAAATATGTGCCACATGTGTTGTTATAAATAGAGAAATGCGTTGCGGGCCCTATATGTCAGCAACACCTATTCTTATGTATAACAACATTTAATTTGTGTTGCACAGGCTCATCCTAGCAACGCCATCTATAACAACACTTAACATTTGTGTTGCTAGAATCAGCAGCAACACTTTTTCGTACATACAACAACACATACCGGTGTTGCTATATGTCAGTCCTGTACTAGTGCAAGTAACACTCGGTACTACCGCATCACGGTAGTACCATTCTTAGCACTGCGGTCATACCGCTCTCAAAGGATTCCCGAAAAACTCCCAAAACACTGTTACTGGTATTTCCATACAGCTTAACAACCAACGGTCGTACCATTACGCGGTAGTACTGCAGCTTCCAAGCCGGTACTACTAATACCAGAAAATCACCACGCTCACACAAAGGCCTCCGGTAGCACCGCTCTACTTAAGCCGGTTGTTCTGCAATGCGGTATTACCGCGGTTAACACGCCAGTACTACCGATTATCTTGACACTTTGCTGAAACTTTCTAAAAAACAAGAATTCTAACAAACCTTCAACCAAATTGCCAATTGTAACATCACTTAGGTCCATGAGCATATCCTCATGGTGCTCACACGTTGGTCAGTCCCCTTAGCTCCGCCATCTTGACATTGAAGTTAGCTCCGCCATCTTGACATTGAAGTCCCTCTTCTCCAAACATTCGCACAACAGCTTGAACTTTCTTGTGAGATCTTCCCTACTGCATTGATTAAAGAAATTTGCTGCTATGTGACGCATGCACCACCGATGCAGCATATCCGGGTGTCCGTCAAGTCTGCTCTTCACAACGTTCAAAATGTCATGTGTTCTGCTCGAAGGATGAAAACCCACCGTCCCGCCCAACGAGGTGTAGATGAACTATATCTATGAACCATTGCCAGCTTGCATTATTCTCACCAACTGTCAGTGCAAATGCTAATGGAATCAGCTGGTCCTCCGCATCAATACCCACAGCGAGCATCAAGGCACCATAGTACTTACCGGTTAGGAATGTGGCATCAACTGATAAGATAGGTCTGCAATGCTTGAAGGCCTCTTTGCATTGCCCAAAGGACCAGTACACCCGCCCTAGAACATATCATCCCCAGACAGATGGACAGACAGAGCGTGTGAATAAAATTCTTGAAGACATGCTTCGAGCTTGTGCTATAGACTTTGGGAAGAGTTGGGATCAGAACCTTCCTTATGTAGAATTCTCTTAAAACAACAGCTATCAAGCCAGCTTGCAAATGTCTCCCTTTGAAGCTTTGTACGGCAGACCATGTAGAACCCCTCTCCTTTGGGATCAAGTTGGTACATCTGTTCTTTGGACCTGAATTAATTAAGGATGCTGAAAGTAAAGTAAGACTGATAAGAGAACGATTGAGAGTGGCTCAATCCCGACAGAAGAGTTATGCTGACAATCGTCGTAGAGATTTGTCCTTTGAAATAGGAGATTTTGTCTATCTCAGAGTAACTCCACTCAGAGGAGTAACAAGATTTCAGACCAAAGGAAAGCTCGCACCAAGATTTGTTGGACCATACAAGATTGTGGAAAGAAAAGGTGAATTTGCTTATCAGCTAGAGCTACCGGCGTCTTTATCTGTAGTTCATGACGTCTTCCACGTGTCACAGCTGAAGAAGTGTCTTTGAGTTCCAACAGAGCAAACACCGCTGGAGAGCATCGACCTTCAAGAAGACCTCACCTATGTGGAGCAGCCAATCAAGATTCTGGATGTCGTGGAGCGCATTACTAGAAGCAGAATCATCCATTCATGCAAAGTTCAATGGAGTAACCACTCAGAAGAAGAAGCCACCTGGGAACGAGAAGAAGATCTAAAAACAGAGTATCCCCACCTTTTTGCAAACCAAGTCTGAATGTTGGGGTCGAGATTCCCTTAAGGGGGGTAGGTTTGTACCATCCCGATTTTCAGGTCTTTTTGAAAATTTTCAAAATAAAAAGAACCATTTGGTTATGTTGAAGTTCTAAAGCTTAACTTGAGATTTTAGAATTAAAAGTGTTTTAAATGACTAAATCGAACTTCAACTAATCCAAAGTTTGGTTTATTTTGAGTTTGTTGGAGTTCTCTAGTGTTGAAATCCCCTTTCTTTGTTCGGGCCTGTTCCCTACCCACTTTCTTTCTTCTTTAGACCTCCCTTTCGTCTCGACCTCCTCTCAATCCAGCACCTCCGGTGGTCTTGAGAGACCTCCAGGTGATCCTGGGGACCTCCAGGTGGTCCTGTAGACCGATCATGACCACCCCTTGGGTCGCGACCTCCCCTTTGGTTGGACCACCCTCTCGAGTTTTGACTAGCCCCACCTATCGCCCCCCGCCACCTTCTCCTTCCTCCGCCGTGTCATCACGACACATTAGTCTTCGCAATTAAATGTGTTGTGTTGCATTAAATGTTATCGCTCAGAGTACCTGCTCCCCTCTTGTCTCCTTCCCTACCGCCCCCATCTCCTCCTTCACCGCCGGATCGTGCTCGTCTGTTGCACACGCACCCTTGATCGTGCGCCCGAGTCTCTTAGTGACTCTCCCCATCTCCCCTGGCTATAAAAGCCTAAGCAGCCCTCTTTCATCACCTTTTTCGCACCCAACTCTCTTGCTCTCGCCAAGTTTCACCGTGCTTCAAGCTTCGCCATCGTCCGCTGGAGCTTGCGCCTTCTTCAACCACCTTGCTGTCAAAGGATTCACTAGAGCGCCCGCGCCGTCTTCGACCGCCGCCCGCCGTCCTCCGACTCTCCCTCCTCCTTCAGTCTCTCTTGACCTTGGTGAGTTTCTCCATGCCCTGTTCTCTTCCCTTGTTCCTACGACTACGTTGCGTAGTCGTATTCCTTCCTACGACTACGTTGCGTAGTCGTATCCTTCTTGTATTCTTCGCACGACCACGTTGAGTAGTCGTATCCTCCTCAGGACCTCCTCCTTAAGATCTTCTCAGGACCTCCCCTGATCTCCTAAGGACCTCCCTTGACCTCCCTCTCAGTTGGACCTCCACCTAACCAGTCGAACCTCTCTCGACCAGGTCGTTGGACATCCTCCCGTCCAGTTGGACCTCCTCCCAACTAGTCGAGCCTCCTCCCGAGAGCCCGTTCCTAATTCATTTAATTCAGTTCCTTGTTGTTGGTTCTAGTTCGGTTTGTTTTGGAGTTCATTTGGATTTTATTTGGCCTTTATTTGATTTGCTTAGTTCATACGTGTAAATTTCGACGACTCCAGAGAGCCCAAGTACTCCGAAGAAGTAGACCCTCAAGCTTTTGAGCAAGGCAAGTTACATCCTTGATCATATTGATTCCCAGTATCTCAAATTATTTACGTTCTGTTTCAACTTATTATTGCATGCTTATTTGAATTTAGGTAGTTTAAATCCTTGTTTTAACTTCATAGTTATTCCTAATTCCTTTGTACATCCAAACTTGATTATTGATTCAACCACTCCTTGTCACCATAGTAAAGAGCTAGTTGGTACATTAGTATGAACTAGCACGTGTTGAAAAACTCTATACTTAGTCAAAGCTTAGACCCAAAAATCTTGATTTGGGGAATTTGCTGCCAAAGACTAATGTTGTCAAAATGTTTTAACCATGACATTGGGTTGTCGTGGAAGTTTGCAAATGTTTTTGAAAAGCAAAGCAAAAGGAAAATTGGTTTGGACTTGGACGAATTGGTTGTTTGGAAGGGTGCATGTTCATGCACAGGATCAAGTCATTTCTATGATCGAGGCCCAGGGTTCTATTGGAAGTCGCCCAAGTCAGTTAAGGACCGGTCTTCAAGTGTATTTTGCTATGCCACACCGTACTACCACATGTTCTGAGTGGGCAGAACCTGGCTAACTAATTTGCAACGTTTCACCGTGGTCGTACCATCCGGTTGTGTGGGTGTCTTGACGACCTACTTTAATATATTCCCACCTAGCGCAAGAGGGGGCTATGAACCCGGTGGATGGTTAGTCCAAAGGGGGCGAAACTTTAGCGAGGGGGGACTGCGGTGGAATGGCGCATTGTAAAGGCCTTATCACGTGCTCTAGACCGCTTACCTACGATAGTGAGCGGTGGTATCGACGGATGCCAAACAAACTAGAGAAGTAATGTCGTGTGGGTAAAGTTGTACACCTCTGCAGAGTGTAAAACTATTCGAATAGCCGTGTCCACGGTCATGGACATGCTAGCAAAGTTGCTCTAAGTTAGATTTTAGTTTTGTTTTCAAAAGACTTGATTAAATGGTTTTGGATGTCTACCCAAATGGGAATTTGGGCAGAGAGCTTTGTGATAGAAGGGTATCTTTCACCACTTGTTGATGAATGTTATCCGACTATAAAACTGAAATTTAGAAAATGAATTTTAGTTATTGTATAACTACTTTGGAACCTAGTACAAGTATTTGGAAAGAAACATGGGTTTATGCAAATCAACTCTATAAGCCTTCTTTTGAGATATCCTTGTATGCATTGCATTCTGTTACTTGACGGGTGTGACTTACGAGCACGGTTGTTGTGCTCACCCTACTTAATCTAATAATTGAGCAGGAGAGGACGTCTACGAGGAGTCTGAGGACCAGGACGACTAGGCTGCGCCCTCCAGACGATTACTTGTGGCGAATCGTGTGGTCTACTCGCTTTTGTCTTCCGCTGTGTTTGTTTTTGTCGGCTCTTAAGCTGTTCTTGTAATCAACTCAGCTGTTTATTATTAAAGTTGTGTTGATGGTTGTTACCACATTTGTTTACTGTGTGAGCTAGCCGCTGATCTTGGGACTAGCTTAGTTTGCACAGAGGATTCGGTGTGATCCCGGGTTCGGTCGTGACACAACGACCGGACCGGAGATACGAACACAACCTTCTTGTACGTGTACCAATCATCATCATATGAGATTGACATCAATAAGGCGTGCACCTTAGAACCCAACCCAGCGTCTTATCTCCCCAGCATTCTAACTACGACCCCGAGCTCATCTCATCCAAAGGTCGACTTAGTCCTCATCAGAAGAGTTTGAAAGCCTAGTGATTCTCAAAACACAAGAACGGTCACTTCCATGCTACCAAAGTCCGGACCACTATCCGTTTGGCAAACTGGCCCACCGGTACAAACACGTAGAACTTTATCTATCTACATCCAATAATACGAACAAAACATTGAAAAGTCAGTTTCAGACTTGGATACTGGTGTAAATGACATTTAGAAGAAGTCACCTATCTTGGCAACTGGAAAAAGGTTAAAGTCACCTTTATGTGACACTATATGAATGAGTGCAAATTGTTATTAGGCTTCATACTATGTTCAAGAAAACTTAGTGTGAAGCACACGTCATGTTTGTGAATGGAATGAATATGCTGTGCCGGCTTTGATTTATTCCCTTGCAAATTAGATCCACACACATCCAAAAAACAAACCTTATGGTACTTAATTGTGAAGCACGGGAAAAAATCACGACTCGTACAAACCAGAGATTTCTAGTATGTAAGTGAGTTATCTATGTTTTATATGTTATAGCCCATTAGTCCATGCAATCATCATTCATGTTTTTACTCCATTTACATGCTGTAGGTGCTGCTTAATTTGGCCTAACTTCACAGAGCTTCCGGTTTCATTGCGATTGCACTCCTCAAGAAGACAGTTCTTCCAAACTGTGTTTATTTCGTTTGCTATAGTAGAGTGAATTTTGGCCTCCATCCTATATTCCTATGGACAAAACTCCTACTTCTGGTCCTATTGAGGGAAATGGTGAGATTGCGAATGATTTTACTTCTAGTGAGAGCCCTGAGACCTGTAAGCACCAAAGTTTGCCATCTACATCTCCATTCTCCAGCAATAGAAAAGACCATGTGCGCAAGGAAAAACTATAAAAGGGCAGCTAACAGGATAAGGAAATGCTCCCAAGTATTAGCAGGGAGATGTTATTCTTTGAGGTCATCTCATAGTAATGCCATGGTGCGCTTCGTTCTATGTCAACTGCAGAAAATTCACCTACTGAGTTTGTACACAATCCAATACAACCGGCTGGTAAAAGAACAAGGGGGCAGATCTGCAAAAATAAGAACGAAAAATGAGTTCTCAAAATTTCGCAAGCAAATTATAAACATTTTGAATTGCTGGAAAACTGACTGCTAGCTCTCCTTTAGTTAGTTGCTGCCCTCTAAAATCAGACCAAACGGCCAAATCGATCTCACGTTCTAAACTGCACTGGGGTGCTGCAGGCATGCATGTTTGGATCATCAGGCAAAACAGGTTTGTTATGAAAAATGAGTTCTCAAATTTCGCCAGCTAATTATATACATATTGAATCGGATGAACAATGTTCCTAATTAACATGATGACCACCTATACTTCAAACCCCTGTGTAATGCCAATTTTGCTAAATAGCAACGGTGGTTACCTTCGGCTGGTGGGCGGAGGACTGCCGGTGAGGGGACGATGGATGCCGGAGGGGTGGCTGCACACGGGGGGAGGACGGCCGCCAGGAAGGACGATCGTGGGATGATCACAAGCAGGGGGGGACCGCCGACGATTGGAGGACGGCCGGTGAGAGGAGGACGGTGTCGGCGGCAGGAGAACGGAAGAGGTTGGGTTGCGAACGGGAGGAGAGAGGGCGCAAGGGAGCGAGAAGAGTGAGATGGGGAAGATGGGGGAAAATGAAGAACTACCTGGGTCGAGAGCCCTAAGTCATCACTGTCACGCCACTCGATATGGCATGACAAGCCAACTCATCACGCCACGCAAGCCCTCCACACTGGCACGGCGCACGGATAAGGGCTTTGCGTGGCAGCTTTGGCCACGCCGCGATAGATGGTGTAGCGGAACAATTGAAAATAACATTAGCGAGGGTTAAGTTTAGAATATTAATAAAAAAAATCGAGATAAGGTGATGCAAGAAAAAATTGATATTTTAAGCAAACATAATTGCTATTTATTTGCCGCATGATTATTTTTTGCGTAAATAATTTGAATTTATGACCTTGCGATCTGCATTATAATTCACGCGGCTGCCCCCCACCTCCATATCCGACTCCGGATATGGACAATTATACATGGCGATTGTTAGTGTTGCCTCCACCCAATTAACAACTTTAGGGTTGGGGGTCACGGACGACCCGACCTTAGATTTCGCGGTATATAGGGTTGGTTGAATTTGTATAGCAGGTGAGGGGAGTGTAGACCGTTGGATCTATATCTAGATCCGATCGAGCGGTCCAAAAAACTACTGATTCTTGGGACGAAATCTTTCGAATGATGGCTATTCAATCTCTTTAAGCAATTGTAAGCGATTGTTTATGGAAACCACAACGATATCTTATGCGCGGCGATGCTATTGCTGACGGCACCCTCTCCTGTGTCTCTCGGCCTCTCGCGTCGCGTCCTCCTGCCGTTCAGCCCGAAACTGCGAGACAGTGGAGGCGGCTCGGGCTGATCTTTGCAATTATGCTTATTACTAACATTTAAGCCTGGAAGAAAGGGGCTCCAACGGCGCATGCTCGTCCGCACGAATTTGCTGGCCGTTGGATCGCACCGCGAACGGCTCCACGACGAGCTGCGGCCTTGTGCACTCCACGTCGTCGCCCAGAACGCATGCGCCGTCGGATCGCTCCACACGCGCCTCGCGGCCGCCCAATCCGTGCCGGTGCGCTTTGTGGAGAGCGCACCACGCCATCGGGAGGATGCCACCCGCCCGATCGCGCGCGCGGGTGTTCCGCGCCGTCCGATCTGTTTGAGCGCGTCACACGGTTTGCCTCTGACCGCTGATTGCTTCGCTCTGCTTCTCCCCGGTCGACGCATTTCCGGTGGGACCGTAGCCCACGGGCGTCTTCTAGTAGCTTAATAATTTCGTGAGGCAGTTCGTTGATAGAGATTTAAATGTACAACGATACAGTGGAAATCTGATCATACATTATTGATCTGGATCCGATGGATCACCTACACCGACCACAACAAACACCTAGGGGTGGTAATGGGTGAGAACCCAATCCAAATCCAACCCAACCCACACAAGAAAATGATAAAAACCTAACCCCACCCAACCCAAATAGTAGTTTTCAAAAACCAACCCAACCCAACCCACACAATACTTCCACCCAAACCCACCCAATCCGAATCATAGAAATGGGTTGAACCCATATCTCAACCCATTTCCAAACCGATTCTAGATATGGGTTTTAGAACATACTTAAAAGTCAGCCAGCATAATGGTGTGCGCTACGCTGCCTATACACGTTGGGCACTTGGGCCTAGAAGGGAGACGTGGATTCACGTAAGGTAGTTGACTGCAAATTGAAGGAGGTTAGGAACATTAAGAAAAGGGGGAGTTAGTATTTAATCTAAATAAATTCTGAAAAATTAAGAAAATTCTAGAAAAATTTGTAGTTAAATCCAGGAAATGAAAAAAACAGTGAAAATGATAACATTTCAGAAAACTCAAAAAAAAAATTGGGGGATATAAAATAGGAATTAATGATAAAGATGATCATCCTTCTCAACAATAAAAAACCTTAAGCATGGCATACAAAATTACAAATATTGTCCAACTAGTTTTTGCCACCTATTTAGAATGTCCATCACTCTGTCATGTAGATCCAGCCCAACATATTCACGAAGGCTCAATCCTTGACTGAATCCGCTATCATTGGGCCTCTTCCCAGTTACTGTTTCCAAAAATGGAACTCCATAACTGTAAATATCTCCATTTGTTGATTCCATATTTCCAGTACCATACTCTGTTGCATTAAACATTTGACAAAAAATTAAATCCATGATAAAGCACTAGGGAACAATGAAGGCAAACAAGTAAGAAATGGGAAAACACATTAGGCTAACCTGGGGTAGCATAACCAATTGTCCCTCTAAATCCCATTGAGTTCATTGACTGTAGGAAAAATGAGCTTCCTTCAACAAGAATCTTAGCGAGTCCAAAGTCTCCAACATGGACTACTATATCAGCATCCAAGAGCACATTACTGGACTTAAACATCACAATGAACAACAGGTGTGGGACCATGGCAATGAAGGTAATCAAATGCATAAGCCACATCGAGAAGTATGGCAACTCTCGGAAGGAGATTTAAGTACTTCTGTTCCGTTTGATCATTTGTGTCAGGATGTAGACAGCCTTCTAAACTCCCGTTAAGCATGAAGTCAAATACAATTGCTCTGAACTCATTCCCTCTGGTATCAATGCTTGAGCAAATTGTAATTACCTATTACCTTGATAATCATCCTTCTCAACAATAAAAACCTTAAGCATGGCACGGAGTTTTTGTAGATAATGAGGACGTCCCCTACCAAAAAGAATAGAAGCTATTCTAATTGATCGAAAGTACTCTCACATAAGCAACAAACATACACAACACACACCAGAAACGAATTGAATCGTGCTGGAAAAACACTATTAGCGAGTGGTCACAGTCGTGTCCACATAAGCAACAAACATACACAACACACACCAGAAACGAATTGAATCGTGCTGGAAAAACACTATTAGCGAGTGGTCACAGTCGTGTCCACATAAGCAACAAACATACACAACACACACCAGAAACGAATTGAATCGTGCTGGAAAAACACTACTAGCGAGTTGTCACACAGTCGTGTCGCATTAAACGCTCGTCCGTCCAGTTGCAAGGCTGTCCACGTCCGACAAGAACTGGGCAAACGCCGCGCGAGACGAGCCGCCGTCAGCCCAAGCCATGGCCGCGCCTTTCTTGTGCAGCGACACTCGCTCTCGGAGCTCCCTGCCTGTCCCGGACTCCATGAGCAGCCTTACCTTGGCCTCCACCTCCTTGGCCTTGACCAACCCTTGTTGCCACCCGACCATATCCACGGCGATCCTCATCTCCTCCACCATGAACACCTTGTTCATCTTCTGCTCCGCGTACAGCGGCCAGCACAGCATTGGCACGCCCGCCGTGACGCCCTCCAGCACCGAGTTCCACCCGCAGTGCGTCACGAACGCGCCAGTGGCCCTGTGATTGAGCACGTCTACTTGCGGTGCCCACAGTTTGACGACATGGCCGCGTCCGTTGGTTCGCTGCAAGAACCCCTCTGGCAGGAGCACGTCGAGGTCCAGGCCGGCACGGGGGTCGAACGGCTTCTCCCGGTCGTCACTGAGTGGGGCTCGCACCACCCACAGGAACCGGTGGCCGGACTTCTCCAGGCCGAAGGCGATCTCCTTGAGCTGCTCCTCCGAGTGGTTGCCTACGCCTACGCTCCCGAAGCAGAGGAACACGACACTGCGGTCGGGTTGCCCGTCGAGCCACGCGAGGCACTCGTGCCTCTCGGCTCCCTCTCTTCTCGCCGGCCTTCTGGACGAACGGACCGACACAGTATACCGGAGGAAATTGGCCGCGGTCCCTGAGCACACTAACCGCTCGTGCCTCCAACGACTCGAACGTGTTCAGAAGGATGCCCTTGGATTGGAAATCCCTGTGCACCAGGTTAATCATGGCCTTGTATATCTCACTCTCCGGATCCTCGAGCACTTCGCCGTAGAGGTGTGAAGCCGGCATGGGTGGAAGGCCAGGGAGCTCGAGAGGGGTGTCTCCCATCTCCTTGAAGGTCAGTTGGCCTTCTGCACGAATCCAAGGAAGCTGGAGGATGACGGCGAAGGCACCTGCGTTCGCCGGGTGGAAGATATAACCCGGGATGTTGAGCTTCTTGGCGACGTCGAGCGCTTCGGCGGACAGCGAATCCATGATAAGGAGTGGACGGTTCCTGGAGGCATGGAGCAGAGGAAGTCGTGGAGGTGCTCGTTGTGTCGGCTCACGAGGTCGAAGTACCGGAGGAGGAACTGCTCGTCGTGGGTGATGGTGGGGGTTGCTGGATACGTGGAGCCTGTGGAAGGATATGGAGGGCTTGGAGGAGACGACGCGGTCGACGGCAGCGGCGAAGGCGATATGTCCTGGGGCGATGGCGTCGATGAGCGCGACGGCGACGGCGTAGCCGTGCTCCAGGAGGTGGTCGGCGAGCTGCATCATGGGGATGAAGTGGCTGACGGCGAGGCCGGGGTACAGTACCATGGTCTTCTTCATGGCTAGATTTCTTCTAGCTAGGAGTCGATGTGGGATACTAAGCAGTAGGTATGGCTATTGGGAAGAGGCAGCCCTCCAAGTTCTGGTCTTCGAGGAGAAGAAGTTTTGGAGCAAAAGGTCCCTAAATACTGCTCTTGATGGTTAATGGTGTTGGATGTTTTGAGGGTTATTTTGTAATTTTTTATTTTGAGAAAAGAAGAAATAGAAAAAAAGAAAAAAATGGAGGGGCCTCTTGTCATTGAGAGGAGGAGAGGGATAAGGGCAAGAGACCTTATCTCCAACCGGATGAGGGAGGCTCTCGGGCACTCGGCCTTCGGCCTGGCGGCGGCATGGGCGACTCGGGGCAGGTGGGTCCATCGACTTGGGCAAGATGTGCGTTGGCCGTTATTGGCAGCAGCCGGTCCTCCTCCTCTTCAAATGCCGGCTCTTTTCTTCTTGAAACACCCCTAAATACAGGGAGTTTTTCCCCTTTTTGTGGTTCTTCTCATCCTCCGGATTTGGCTTCGGTTTGGGCCCTTGGAGCACCCGGCGCCGTCAGTGGTGAGCTCTGGACCTTCCTCTGTGCGCATCCCGCCGATTTCCTTCTTGCACCCTCTCCTCTGTGGGTCTTCGGTTTGAGATACTGGTGCTTGCGCATTTGAGTCTCGGTTTGGTTGGCTCTGGCTTGACTTCGTGAGGAAGAAGGCTTGCTTTTTCGGTTATTGGTGCTCTGTGGTTGCATTGATTGTGTCTCGTGATTGGATCTTGTGAGGCATTCTCGTACCTCGACTTCATAATTTTGGTATGTCCCTGAATTGTGGATTGGCATTGTATCTCCGACAACCTTGTTTGTTCAAACGTGGAACAACAGGGCAATTGATTTTCTGAGATAGCGCGATTCGCATGCCTTACCCGATTCTACTCGGTGACTTTGTGTGTCATCCGCATCGTGAGTATCGCTATTTTCCTTTTAGCATTACTTTGCATATGTATTATGTGTTGTGCTAGTGTAACTAATTGCGTGTTTTTTCAGCTTATATGCGTGCAGTGCAGGTGGTTGATTTTTCTTAAAAAAATATTATTAATTTAAAAGATACTTATAAAAATAAATAGTCGAAATAAAAAAAATTATAAAACTAGGCGCCTGTCGCCAATTAGAATAGCGACAGGCTCCTAGCGCCTAGCCACTAGCGACACGGGTTCAACATTACCTGAGCAGCACTCGTCACGATTGAATTGGTGACAGATGTGTCCTGTCGCTAATTCAAATGGCAACAGGATATTTTTTATAGTACTATTTCTAAGAATTTTAAATATAGCAAATGAGCTAAAAAATATGAAATTTTGTGAAGCCTCCCAACACAGTGTACTTGCTTGTGTAATTTTTCCATAATATTATCCATTATGAATTTTTCTTTAAAATTCAGTTAAATATACTGTTTGTAGGAATTTTTAAATATAGAAAATGAGCTCCAAAAATTAGGAATTTTTTAAGTCTCCTTAGATAGTGTACTTAATTGTCTAATTAGGAATCTGGGTCGCGGTCATTGATAGATTGAAAGGAAAGGTTGGCCAGCGACAAGTATGTCGCATCATCAATGGTACTGATGGCGGCCCTAGCGTCGTACCTGTCGTCGGCCAACCTTTTCCTCCAAATTTATCAATGTCCGTGGACTCGATAAGTTGGTCCTGTGTCGGATATCTTTAAAATAAAAAGGATCCGCTTCTCGATGGTGGAATCATGGAACCCTAATTTTCAAACATAAAATCCTAATTTTCGAGGCCTAAACCCTTAATTTTTAGATAATTTCTGAACATATAAATTCTGTAAAAATTACACAATCAAGTACACTGTGTAAGTAGCCTTCCAAAAAATTTGCTAATTTTAAAGCTCATTTTATATATTTACAAATTCATACAAATAGTATACTTAAAAGAATTTTAGAGAAAAAATCAGAAAGGATAAAATTATGGAAACATTAAACAAGCAAATACACTATGTCAGGAGGCTCCACAAAAAAATTTATATTTTTTTGAGCTCATTTGCTATATTTAAAAATTCCTAAAAACAGTACTATAAAAAAATCTCTGTCATAAATTCAAATGACGACAGGAGCTCTAGATCTTGTTGAGCCCCAGTCACCAATGGCTAGGCCTCGATCGCTAATTGGAATGACAACAGAGTTTTGTAATTTTTATTTCGACTATTTATTTTTGTAATTATATTTTAAATTAGTATTATTTTTTAAAAAAAATCACAGCTGGTTAGCATCCATCCCCATTGGTGAGGAGAGGGCTAATATGTTTGGAATGAAAAAAAAGAAACAATATATATACTTTTTGAAATCTTGTTTCAAAATATAAGGCCCTACCACTACCGATTATGCTGCCTTGTCAACCACAAATTTGTCGAAAAAGGAAACGAATAGGGGTGGAAATTGGTAAAGGATAATACGTTTTATCCGATATTCGTATCCGAGAAAACGCAAATGTGGTAAGTAAAATCCGCATTCGAATAGTATTCATATCCGTATTCGGTGTTATTCATATCCGTATTTGGTGTTATTCGTATCCGGGAAAAAATGGATAGTATTCGTATCCGTATTCGGTGTTATTTGTATCCGGGAAAAAAACTGGATAGTATCCGAAAAAACAAATACTATCTGAGAAAAACAAATACGAATACTATCTGTTTTTGTCCCGGATACGAATCTGAATACTATTTGTTCTACCGAGATTTGTCACAAAAGTTGTAGGATATTCGCATTCAATCGAATTGAGTACATATTCGATTCGAATTAAGATTCGTTTTACATTCGATTCAGATTCAGATGATCGAGAATGTTCAATTCAGATTCGCTTAAAAATAGGGATTCAGATTCAGATTCGTTTAAAAATAGGGATTCATATTCAGATTCGGGACTATTTAATTCGTATTCGATCCGTTTCCACCCCTAGAAACGAATACTAGCACACAAAATTTTTGTGAAACAGTTTGTTCTCCTCTCATCCTAAATCTTAATTGCAGGGGATTTCTGACTAAAGAATTGCTCATTTTCCCTCCACTATTAAGAAACCACAAGCAAAAGTACGATCCCCAAATCAATGTTCCCAATTGTTTCAAGGCGCCTCAAACCCAAACAATCCACCTATCCCCAAACACAAGCCAAAATCACAATTACTATGTAGACTACAGCATACGACTGATATATGGGACCGACTATTGCTCGGGCGACTAAAAAATTCTAATGTTTCAGTCACTTTTTCTGTGCCTTAGATGCACATCCAACAGCTGGAGTTGACAGCAAGCTCACATTTTCAAAGTATCTGTTGCTAACGGACTGAGTTGCATCTTGAAATTGCAAACTGGTTACTTCCTCCATTTCATTTTATAAGGCGTATTTTAGGTGGGCACGAAAATTAATGAGCACATGAAACCAAGATAATGATAGAGGGAAATGTGGGTAATATCCATAGTGTTAATATCTTGAAAATGAGAGAAAGAAGAGTTGGGTGGGTGTTTACTCATAAATGTTGAAGAGACTGGAGATTAACAAGAACAAAAGAGGGGGGGGAATCATTAACTCTTCATGCACATCTTATATTTTGAAACAAGATTTAAAAAATTATAGGCCTTATTTTGAAATGGAGGGGTACTACATAACAATTTGTTAACCAGGCAAATGCCAAATTTCATCATGTCAGAAAATGCCAAATTCATACACTTCGAACAAAGCAAAAAATCATTAACTCTTTATGCACATCTTATATTTTGAAACAAGATTTAAACAATTATAGGCCTTATTTTGAAACGGAGGGGTCCTACATAACAATTTGTTAACCGGGCAAATGCCAAATTTCATCATGTCAGAAAATGCCAAATTCATACACATCGAACAAAGCAAATACCATAGTGTAAGGTATAGTAGTTCACACGGTAGCATTCACATTAACTAGCTACCTGAGGTTCAGAAACAACGAAATATCACGAAAGACTAGCAGAGATATTACAAAGCATTAATTCATCCATGGACTACCCACTAAAAACGGAACTACTGAGACACACACAAGAAAAACTTTAAGGCTACATGAGTCATAACCGGACAATTCATGCCAAACCATCATATCACATTAGAGAACCCCCAAAGACTAGAAAGGTAACTTTACATGACAGTGCATCTGATACCAAGAGAAACTATAAATAAATATTTGAGTTCCTTGTAAATAATAAAAGTACATATTAAGTGGTACAAATAAAGAACTGCTATAGGTTGCACCCTTTAGATGTTGTACCGCTAATGAGCCCTTACTTTGAGGAGTTTTGGACCTGTTAAATGTTGTTCGGCTATCAGCCAACATAATTGCTTTCCACCTCGCTCACAATTTACAGAAGTAACTATTCTTTGATGTCCTTGTAAGCCAACTTTAGATGGCAAGAATACGCTCATAGCATCACAACACAAAAAAAATTGTCTAAGCTAAGGCATCCAATTTTGGCTCGTTTTGTAAGGACTAAAGGCTTGAAAGGATGATGACCATAGATCAGAATTAGGCAGATTGAAGTCACAATCTAACAAACTAGATGATGTAAGGACTAAAAGCATGAAAGTCAGAAAATAGAAACATTTTTTAATCTAAACTGAAATATGTTAGGTTCAGTGAACCCCCGTAGAGACAAAAACAAAGTAGAAGGTAAAACAACAAACTACATCATTCTCACTAGTCATAGCTAGCAATAATTGAGATATAAGTCTGAAATTTCCAAAAAAAAAGCAATTTGTACTTACAAAAAATGTCTTCTTGTAGAAATCCCTTAGACTAACGATTACAAAAAAAAACTGAATTATGATACCAACTAGTCATGTACAACTCCTTTAGATCCTTCATTCAAGAAAACTTAGGCATGGCGAAGACATAAACCAATCAGAAACAAAAGACAGATACAAAAGACTTATTCTAAGCTAGACGAAGATAAATTCTTAGGCTAGGTGAACCTTACAAAAGACATATACAAAATGTGAACCTAGCTCTACAATTCTTCTTAAAAAATGACTACATGATTATTCTAAGCTAGACAAAAGGCAGTATGATTATTTACACAAATTTCTATTGAAATCACATATTACCTAGCTTTACAATTTTAACTAACTCACTGTGTAACTTTTTGTATGGCAGGTATTTCACAAGTATATGGCATCATAAGATAGAGTAGAAGAAATAATAGAGGTTAAAAGAAAAAAAATCTTCTTTGCTTAATATAAATGACAATTTACATGTCAGGAACCGTCCTACTTGTACAGCTCAATATCTAAATATCTAATCAAATCAGTTAAACTCTTCGTGCTAATTTGCTACTAAACTAAAAACACAACAGCTGCACACAAAAATGGTAAGAAATTGCCCTGAGCCACGGCAATACTCTCCCATGAAGTTGTAAAGCTGTAGCCACCCACTAGCGGTCGGGCGCAATTAACGAGTGCGGGAAACGAAATGTTCGTCCCACTCCCACCCTTCGCACTAGCCGAAGGCATGTAAAATCATTAACTCAGTCTTTCGTGACCTTGACTGCATGTACATTTACGACCAATTTGGTGTGATTGGCTAAGCTAAGATACAATTCAACGAGTAAAAGTAAGTTGCATTAACAATGGAAAAAAATGCTAACTAATTAGGAAGGCAGCCAATTAATCATCTATGACCGATAAATACCGTCGCTCTTGTGTCTATCTCCTACAAACCAAAGGCATCATACGCCACATTATCTAGTATCTACCAACAACTTAATAGTGAGCTTCTTCAATCTTTTATCTCTAAGCGCTGGCCCACAAATTCTAGCCCACAATTAATTTGAATTTTTTATGTATAATACTATTTTAATAAAGAATTACAAAAATAAATAGTTGTTTTTTTTTTTACAAAAATGGACTACTGTCGCCATTTTAAATGGTGACAGGGCCAAATTGCAATTTGAAATGACGACAGTACCCCTGTCGCCCACCTAACAGGCATTTACTGCCCCTGTCACCGGTTCCCCCTCCTGTCGCCATTCACCATTTGGAATATTGGAAGGCAATCGCCATTTGGAATATTCGAAGGCAATCGCCATTTGTAATGATGACAGGAACCCGCACCACCCTATCGCTATTCCAAATGGCGATAGGGGACAACCTATAAAACCCCCCTAAAAATAGATCAAAAGTCAATTTTATTCAAAGAAGAAAGAAAGAGGGAGGGAATGGAGAGGAGGATAGGGGAGGAGTGACCTAGCGAAGCGCTATCGGTTCGTACCAGAGGAGGGGAGAGAGGGAGAAGTAGATCCGGTCGCTCACTTTGTAGGTAAATGTTCTTGCAACTTTGTATGTAAATTCGAAACCCTGGTAGGTTAGAAAATAAAACTAGCGGCATAGAATTGAATGGATTAGATAATTTTAGATGTATTGATACGTTTCACCTTTTGTGTGGAGAGATGGCCCCTACGCTTCAGGATGTAGGCTTTCTAACAGTTTGTTGTGCACGGACTTCCCCTGGCGGCATACGACGTCACGCTAACGTGGCGCACATACCTCCTCACAAGGTTCCAGGGGGTGCTGCCGCCCGACGCGGGGTACAGGGAGTTTAGTAGTACGCATGGGCCGATGCTGAAATGGCTCTGCCAGTTCTACGTAAGTATTTATAACTCTTGTATTTTCGCTTCAATTGTTTTGTTCAACTTAGTAATGAGTCTCTGTCTTCTTGCAGCCACAGCATATGGCACAGGATGCACTTGACTACACAGTGAGGAGTCACTTCGAGGCCTACTTGTTGTGGCTGTTTGAGTAGGTCATGTTCTGCGGGTCCCACGACAATAGCATCGACAAGCGCATGATCCGCTACGCACGGGAGTTGGTGGAGATGGAGGTGAAGGAGATCTAGTCGTACGCCTAGGGCCCGGTGGTGTTCACTACACCATGGCATAGTATTAAGGGCAATTATCTAGCTAGGAAAAATCGGATTAGTGGCAATCTATCTGCCGGCAATTTCCAAGAGATTAAGGGTTCCATTATCTGCGGAAATAATTATTTTCTACAACAATTTATCTTCCGGCAATATTTTTAAATTAGCTACAATACATCTGCCCTAAAAAATGTCAACTAGGTCAACCTATCTGCCGGGAATACCTTTGGGTGGGAAGATGTTGACTCGGGCGCGAACACCTCTGAAACCTTATCCTCCCCTTACCTCCTTTCCTGGACCACACGTCCCCCCGCCTCCTCCATTCCCCTACCACCCACGTCCCCGGCCACTGCACCTCCCAACACCGCCATCCTCCCCAGCCGACTACGCGCTAGTTGTCGCTCTCACACGTCAATTTACACCGAGGCAGCGCTCTAGTCGGGACAGGCGACTCAGCGGTCCTCCCCGGCTCTCGGCGGTCCTCCGCGGGCTCTCGGCGGTGCTAGGCAAGCTGGCGCGGCGCCGAGGCGGAGGATAAGAAGAGAACAGCGCCCGACCCCCCGACCACGTTGCGGCGCGCTAGGGTTCGGCCTCCCCCACCGCTGAGTCGAGCTCGCCCCGGTTCTGGCCATCTTGCATCGCCGATTAGAGCTCGCCACCACCGATTGGAGCTCGTCGCCGCCGATTGAGCACGCTGTAGTTGATTGGAGCTCGCCGCCACCGAATCGAGGTACGCCTCTTCCGAGTCTTCCACTCTTCCCTCTACTCCCCCGCCGCCGAACTCCGCTCTCTGCTCTCGCTCCTCTCTGGTCCCCCCTCCCGCTTCGCCGCCCTCCCATGCGATGCTCCACTCTCTGCTCCCCCTCCCGCGCCGCTGCCTTCCCCTCTCTTCTTAGTTCCCCCGTGCCGCCGCCCTCTCCTCCTCCGATGCCCCCTTCCCTTCTCTGCTACACCCTCGTGCCACCACCCTCCCCTCTCTTCCCGCTCCCTCTAGCACCGCAGCTCCCCCTCAGTCTTGCTCTACTGCTGCCTGCTCTGCCCCCTTCCCTGCTGATTGTTGATTGCTGAGTAAAGGATGTATGCAAAGTTGCAAACATCCACAGACAGCAGACCACAGTTCTTCCTTTTTTGATTTTTCAGCTTGTCTTCGGCTCTTCGCAAGAAATGTGTCTGACCAGTGACCATGTTCTTCATGCTTTTGTTGACAGGCTCTTCTCTCAAAGGTGAAAGGATTGCTGATTGGCTGCTGAATATCTGAAGTTTACAATGAGCTTTATCTTTAACATTTTTAGATCACTTCTGAATGTCTGAAATTCTGAATGTCTGAAGTTTGAATGTATGAATGTCTGACATTTTTATCTTTAACTTTCCTGAAACAATCAGTCTGGTGCATCTTTTGTGAAAGGGCAGTGAGCACATATATGATATAGCATAACATTGATGAATGATGATTGATGTCTGATGACTAAGTTTGGTTGAGAACTTGAGATTCTTCTCTGTGTACAATTCTACTATGAATCTGGCAATCTGCTCCAAGCCTCCAAACTATGAACTACATAAAGAGCAAAGTATCTTGGTTTTACATTCATAGCCATGACTATCATAACCTTGTTTTACATTCTTGGCACATCATGATGCTGAATTGCTGATGGGCTCACCCCCACATATGATCTGTATGTGAATAATTTAAATATAACTAACTGGCCATGAACCATCTTGGATAGTAGGGGATGGGGTTTTGCAACACCAGTTGATTCACATGTTTTGTATACTGTATTTGAGTGCATGCTCAAGAATGTTGGCATTAGTTTACCAGCAAAGATATTTGCAGTGGTAGTGCTCAAGAGGGAAGAGAAAATTGTCTCTTTTTTTTGTAGTTTTTGCTATGCCATGAGGCAATTCTGGTAGTGTATTGTTATTTACCAAGCTGTCTTTTTTTAATCTCACAGTAAACTAAAACCCAACAAGTCAAACTTAAAATGGGCTAAGATATTAACCAACATTGGAGCCCATTGAACTTTTTATGACTTTCTTAATGCTTAGACATGCTTAAGATCTGTAATTTATATTTTATTTTTTTTTGGTTTTCTTTGTAGTACTGAACAAAATCCGAAATGCTGAACCCTTGGGCTGTCTTGGAAAGTTCATCTGTGCAAAAATTATAACTATTGTTAGCAATTGACAGTTGACACTGTTTGAATCCTACTTTTTATCCTGAAAGAATATCACATGATATCACTGTTGTCCTCTCATTGTTAATGCATCCAAATACTCGTCAGCTACTATTTTCCTCTCTTCTATCTCTTTGGAGTTTGGAGCCTCATAGTTTGGAGCTGCTCAGGTTCCACTCATTGTTCTACAATTCTTGATTCATTTTTTTGTTTATGGTGCTTTTTCTACATGATGGTAGGGATGTGAGCTTCAATAACATTGCTGGTGAAATCCCTCACACTTTGACCCCCCCCCCCCAATTGTGGAATAGTTGTACATTCTCTTTGCCCTTTTTTACTGTGCCCTTTGAATTGGGTTAAATACTTAACTACGAACTAGGATTGATGTGACCATGGTATGGTGTTCTCATGCAGAAATTAAATAGCCAACAAGTCCAAGGGGAGTGTAACACAGTCATTGCCATGGTTGCACCCCTTGAAATATCGGTGAGTGCATTTCTGTCAATTGGAACACTTCCTACTAAAAAATTGGTTGCATAATCAACTGGTTGATATGATATCTTTGTTGCAGAAACTTCATCTATAATAGACTCTCTGGAATAATCGATGATGTTTTAATGAACATGGAAAGCTTAATAGCAATGTAAGGTTCCCACATCTGGATTAATTGATCACTTTTCAAAGCTATTCGGCTCTGCCAAATAAATGAGTTATTTTACTGCACTTTGAGCTGCAACGATATGTTGTGTGCAGCATGACATGCAAATTTTTTCTGTCCAGAACATTTGCATTTAGTATATGCGTCTACATGACGAGCTTCTGCTGTTCATGAGTACACATTTATTTGTGCTCCCTAGCTTGTATCCCTGTACTAATTTGTTCAAAGGGCCGTTGTGGGTTACCTGTGCGTTTGTGTCCATCCATGTTTCCTTATAATGGAGCTCAAAACTAATTTGTTCAAAGGGCCATTGCAGGTTACCTATACGCTTTTGAGCATCGTCAAAACTAATTTGTTCAAAGGGCCGTTGCAGGTTACCTATACACTTTTGAGCATCGTCAAAACACACGCGCCCAAGGGCGCGTCCGGGCTACTAGTTCTTTATAATGGAGTTCTGGTAGCACAGCTTTTCTTTGAAAATTTTGAGTGATACATGGTCTTTGTTGCTCTCAGCTATATGATACATTATGTAAGGATTTAATTGATGTGATTGGGTTGTAACACAGAAACTGCTCAATCTAGCTATGCTGAGTGGCTTTATTTATTTTTATTTTTATTTGCTTTGTATATTTGTAGTCATTACGACTTGACTTTTCAATACAATTCTGACACCTTAGGTGCGGAGAAATCTGGGAAGAATGCTGAAGGTGACTCTTGGTGGAAAAAATGGAAAGAAGTTATGTACCAAGACGAATGGAGGTAAATTAGCTGACTTGCAAATTCAGTTGTTATAAGGATATCAATCCTTTGCTTAAGCAATACAAGAAAAAAATCTAATTTCATTTCACATCTAACTACTTTTGTAACTATAAAAAGAGTTGCTTACAACATTCCTTGTTGCTCTTTGCTTATGGAAAGCTAATTTAGAATAAATATATTAATATAACAGTTATACATATGCGGACTGAGAACTTACGATGGTGATAAGATCAACCAGTATGCTCATATGAACTTGTAGCTTATAATATGGTTTAAATTGTGCAACACAGCGATCTTGCAAGAATTGAGAGGAGCGTAGAGGAGCAAGCAAAATCAGGAGCAGAAAATGTTGGGTTGGAGTATTTACATGTGCAAACTAGTATTGTCGATTTCTTTTGTGTGGATGTTTTGTACGTGCCAAGGAGACTATGGCTATTTTAGAATGCTTAGAATTCTAAATTTCATCTATGTGTTGCAGCTGTATTTGATTGTTGATATGACATTTTCTAACTAGTACGATTGAGAAGATTGTATGTTTTCTAAATTCTGGTTGAATGGTGCAAACTATTGAGAAAATATCTTGGCGGTGTAATTAAATTATATTGGTATTTTACATGTATAGGGGTGCCTAATCTGCTTGGAATCATGCTAATGAGGTCAATATATCTGTCAGGGACAATAGACAATCGAGGGCAATTAAGTGCCAGGAATAAATCTAACTGCCGGGGAAAACCAACTTATTTAGGGCACTTAACTGCCGGCGAAAATAGACAATCGAGGGCACTTAACTGCCGGGAAAACCAACTTATTTAGGGCACTTAATCGTCGGGAAAACATATAATCGAGGGCATGTTAATTGCCGCAATACATATAACTGCCGAGAAACATCTAACTACCGAGGAAACTCTAACTGCCAGGGAAAACCAACTTATCTAGGGCAATTAACTGCCAGGAATACACATATCTGCAGGGACGGCAGCACTTTACCGGGCAGACAATAAGTGTCGGGAATACACATTCCCGGCAAATAAATTGCCTTGCAACGCAGTTTTTCCCGACAGTTGCATTGCCCTTAATACTATGCCATGGTGTAGTGGTTGTGCACAACGTACTGCACCCTGTGTGACGCATGCCATCGGGTTCGGGATAGTTCTGTCCTCTACGGATGCCTACTCCTTCTTCAGCTATGATCATTCGAACGTTTCCAGATCGGACGACCACAGCTTGACCTCGGAGCCTACACCATCGTCATGTACAACAAAAAATATATAAGCGAGACATAATTTTTTAATTGTAGGCGCATAGCATGATTGTGCCAACAGGTGCTCTCACAACTTGTAGGAGCAGCTGACAACAATATTAATGTGGGTATAGCATTTCAGTTCTAAGCTCAACAACATGCCAATGCATTATAATGATAGAATCTATTAAAATAGTCACCAATTAGAGCAATATATTAGATGATTGGATCCTTCTAAACAAATCTATACATAATTGTAGAATAGTAACAACTAAAATATGTTGGAGCCTTCTTACAAATCTATACGCAATTAAAAAAAATATTGACAGGTGCTATGAACAAATGCTGGTTACACATACTTCTTCACTAGAACCAAGAGGCATCGAGTCTTATAAATAAATGCCCTTTTCATGATTCCAAGCATCACCACCTCCCTGTTCACTAGATGCCTCATCATCTGACTCAAATTCAATCCCTAGCCACTCTGTTTGTAAAAGGGCACAAATAGAAGCTAATAAAATCATTTCTTAGTGCACTGCATTTAGAAAATTATATGCACAAAACTACTGAACACAAAATTTGGTGAACCCAAACATCATAGGACTGAAACATATGAACAAAAATGGATCCAAAAACCCCTACCGTGATTTGGTACGGGCAAAGCCGAGAGATCGAAACCACAATAATAAAGACAAGGAGGAGGGGATCCCTTACTTCAGAGCTCGAAGCTGAGATGCCCTTCGTCCAAAATCGTGCCCTTGTTGTATCTGCTCTCTCCTCTTGTTATTGTGTTGTGTTGAGCTGTTTTTGGATGGACTAGGCGATTTTCAATTTTCGGCCCGTTTTGGCCAGCTTGCTCATTGGCTACACGTTAAACTTCAAACTTAGGGCCTATTTGGTTTACAACCTCCCGTAGCCATACCAAAATTTTCGTAATGCCAAAACTCAGGCAATGCCAAAACCAGGGAAAAAATGGTGTTTAGATCATAGTCATACCAATTCATGGGCAATGCCGAAATTGATGTGTTTGGATTGCAGCTATGCCAAAATTGTGAGTATGACACGTGGGTCCCACGTGACATCAATTTTCTTTTGCCTCAAAATTTGTCAACTTGTGTCTTGTTTTGTTGATAAAATGACAAGGAACACAACGGTTCAAATGGATCGCAAATCAGATACTCGGTTTAGAAAATATGATCATTTGAAACAGATTAATCAATCTAACCATGCAATTAATATCACTATTTGCATCCAACTAGAACTCGCCACGTCATCTACTCCATAGTGGCTGCCACGCCAAAAATTTGGCCAGCATTTTGGATGCCTGGATTTTGCCCAGGATCTGTGAAGAAAAAAATTGGCATTACCAAAATTTCCAGGCCAACACCAAATATTGGTGCCAAACCAAATATGTAACATCCCGTTTTCAAACGGTGAATAGTAACTTGCATTTGGTTCTTGGTTTTCAAAACCTTATTTCAAATTATGGTATTCTCTCAAAATCTCCAAGCTTCTCATCTAGCTCGGGTTTGTGTTTCAAACCTTTTTGCAGATTCCCACATTCAAATTCAGTTTGAATTCATCTTTTTCAATTTGAGCCTCTTCTCAAATTCCTTCTCTGTGCAAACTTCGAATTCAAATTTCAAATTTGAGACTTCAGTTTTGAATTTCTTTTCCCCCTTCTGGGCTTGGCCCACTTTCCCTCAGGCTCAAATTTACTTTTTTCCCCTTGGCCCATCTGCCTGGGCGTTTCCTTTCTCCGGCCGACTGGCCATTTCTTTTCTGCTTAGGCTAGCCCAATTTGAGCCATCTCTTCTTCTCCCCGACCGTCTTTGGTCAAAGCCAGCTCGAGCCGCTCAGCTTCGCCATGCTGCTCTAGCACACCCGTCTTGCCGGTCCCCTCCGCCACCTGCTCCTTTGTAGCCCGAAGACCTCTGCGCCACTCTTACCGCGCACGAGAGCACCTGCATAGCGCCAGGGTTTCTTCATGCCGCCGCGTCATCGGCCGCGTCATGTGCATCACGGCGCTGTCGCCGCCGGCTTCGCATGAGCCCGCGTCATCCACCTACGCCACTCCAACTACTCCCGTGGACTTCGGCGCCACCACACCTCGCCACGTCGCTTCTCAAGACGTGCCCCCATCAAGACCCGTCTTGCTGCGCCCGCGCTGCGTGCTCCAGAGCCGCCTAAAGACCACCGCTCGCCCGCAATCGCCGCTCCCATGCTCGCCTTCGTCGTCGTGGCGTCGAAGATCTCTGCCCGTCTGCCGCCCGAGCCGCTGAAGTCGTTGCTCCCGTCGCCTCTGCCACCGCCTCGTGCCGAGCCGCCCATGCCTTGACCGCCTCGAGACCAGGCAACCTCCACCGCGCCAATGACTCCTTGCCCGTCTCCCTTGCCTTCTTGCTGGCTATAAGAGCCCCGAGCATTCCTCTTGGACATCCCTTCTCCCTCCCGCACCATTGCTCTTCACCTCCACCGAGCAAGGCCGGAGCCCGAGGAACGCCTGCTCTGCTTCCGCCTTTGGCCGCCTTGCTCCCCACTGCTCGCCGCGCTCGGGACCACCACCGCCTGCCAACGCGTCTGCATCGCGCCCAAGGGCCGCAGATACCATCCCCTACCTTCTTCCTCCCTCCCCGCCGCCGTAGCTCCTCCTCCCCCGCTCCCGGCCTGGCTGCCAGCCGCCTCGGGCCACCTCCGCCTTCCCACCCGTGTTGGCGTCCTCCCCACACCACGCGACACAGTCATCGCCAAAGCAGGTCACTTTGTCCTCTTAGGGCTCCATTTCGCCAGCTCCCCCACCGCCCCGCGCCTCCACCTGCCGGCGCTGCCCCCACCCTTGAACCGCCCGCACCCCCCTGCTCCCCTTTCTCTGGCCGAAGATAAACCGAATGGGGATGGGATTTGCCTTGACTGGCCCCACTTGCTATTGGCTTAACTCCCCCTCCCTCATTACTCTAGGCTGCACTTTTCGTGTCGGTGTAAAACCGTCAGGAAAAAGTGAATCCCCGTCGCGAATAATTTTCCCGACGAGTAACCGTCAGGCATTAGCCGTGAGGAGTCCTCCGACGCGGATGTCTGAAATGTCTGACGGCCCCCCGACAGGAAAATTATTCACAACGGTAATTCCCGACGATGACCGACAGGGAACTTACCCCATCGTCGGGGTTGGCCGTTAGTCCCGACCCGTAATCCATGTCGGCCACCCGACAGGGAAATACCGTCGCGAATGTGCTGCGCGACGGGCGTTGAAACCGACAGTTAAAATTCTATGTTTAGTAATGGTCTAAACCGATAGGAAAACTTTAAACAGTAATCGCTACTTTGCATCGCCAGTAGCTTCATCAGCGTCGGGAAAAAATTAAACCGTCAGAAAATGGGTGAACAGTATCGCTGGCTAGCATAGCCACTGGTTGCGTCAGCGTCTAGAAATATATTAAACCGTCAGGAAAATTGCAAAAAAAAATGGCTTAAAATAGTAAATTCTATATCAGAAGCAACATGTAGCATTTACAGTAAACATAACCAATCTCACACAATGAAATATAAATCAACCAGAACATAACACATTCACATTTCAATATAAACCATTCTTCCATCAGAACTAAGTTTTATCATACAATCAAGTAGCTAGCAATAGTACCAAATTAACAAGCGCCGAAGCTGCTGCTGCTACCAAATTACAAAGCAGCCATGCATCGATAAGTTTGCATGCATAAGTAGCTAGGTTCACAGTACAAGTCTTTCATGTACAAAGTTGCTACCATATTAAAAGAGAAAAAGATAAGTCCAAAAGCAACAAAGCAAAAAGAGAGTCAAGTTATGGCTGCAAGTTTGATGGCACTAGTGGCATGCTTCTTAGGAAGTTGCATTGTTAGCTTGGTCTACGCCCGCATTGTCAGCTGCGTCGTTGTTGGGCACATGAGAGATGGTGTTGCCATTGTCCTCGCCGCCCACGTTGACATCAACTACTTGTGTGCCCCCAATCTCCTCGTCGAGGATTTCATGGGCTACTTGTAAGCCCACATGCGAAGAACCAGTTCCCTGTAGCAAGCCATATGTACAATTAGTAAAATGCTACCATGCATGACTCATGTCCTTATGAAATGACAAAAACCAAAAACAAGTAGAAGAATCCACCACCCCTTGCTTCATTTCTATCCCCTCTTCTTTCTCATGTCTCCAATCATAAGTCTTAAGCATTAAATGTAAACAAACAGTGATGAATTGTCAATCATAATAGTGATGTAAACAAAAATATATTTCTTTATATAATTGTCAAGTTGACACTTAATATATTTCTTTATGTAATTGTCCAATTGCTATAAGCTAGGAGGTTATGCCCAGGTGGCATTCCTTGGTACCTTACCATCAACATAGAACTAAGAATGTGGTTATGTAACACCCCGGCCCAACACGGCGCCCAGAATGCCACTAACTACACTAGCTATCAATTTTAACATCATTTTATAATAAATTACAGCAAGCGTATCATGATGAAACCCATCCATGGGTCACAATAACAAAAGTATAATGATATGACAACCATAGATAATTTACTCCTAGGTGCATAGCAAAGTAATAAACCAAGATTAACGCAAACCAATCGATTAAGTCTATTGAATGAATAATCAACTCTAGCTTATCATCTAAGGTTATTCAATACCATCATGTCCTAGAAATAAATCATCATGTTATACTAAAAGTTTATCATGTCCAACGAATCAAGTAAATGGGTGTAGGTTGTGATTCCAAGTGCGCTAGCCCTTCCCGAGTGAAACGTCATCAATGATCACCTAAAAACAACAGTAGAGCAAGAATGAGTCCAAGACTCAGCAAATACATAATAAAGCTATAAACAATAGTTTATCAACCATAATCAAGGTTATCATCATCATCTATCTATTTAATGTCATTCTCATACTCAAACAATCAAGCCATATTCCATATAGGTAAAGTTGCACATCTTAACAAATTACTCATATATGCGAATGCACCATCATGCTCATGCTCATATGCAACTCATCACCGATACCAGATAGCGGAGTGTTCACCCGTCGATGACACACTCTATCCTTCACTCCCGTGAAGTCCCCACCAAGTAGGATTTTATCTAGAGCACTCTGGACTAGTTATGTATCTTTCTCACCGACCTCACGAATAGTTACATGACTTTCTCACCGACTTGGCTCATGCAACTCCTGTCATGATGAGTGTAAATGATGCGACATCTTTAATTATTCATCAACATAATCCATCTCATTAACTCAATATCTCATCCTCATTATCTCAACATCATAATCTCATTCACTCAGTGTCATCAATAGCATGTATAAGAATAAGCTTAATGAAAGCATAATAAATAGCATAATAAGTAATATCAATGATAGTGGTGAATAACCCATTGTTCACCACTCTAACATGTACTTGCCTCTTAGCCCTTCGAAGTCGGATGACGAAATTGTGACACGGTGCATAAGGCTACAGTCCCTGAACAAGCAAGTAATAAGACACACTCAAAACATAATCAAAATCATATCATCACAGCACCAACCCGTCCCACTAATCGACCTCGCATGATTACGCCATACCGACCAAATTAACTGAAATCTACTGGATGCACTACTGTTGTCCCAGTAGTAAAACGTCTCTAACTTATTCATCCGAACTCCAAATTCGTCCATCCAAGACTTTCTGGAAACCTTAAGAACTTGCCTACAACATTCATGTTGACCAACTTCCCAGATTGACTCACTTACTATTTTTTAATCTACTAATTACTACAGACTGTCAACAACGACAAACTCTACTGGACAGCAGAACTATAAAATTCATATCTCACAATTTATACATCGGATTGACATGAATAAAAATTCTACCGAAAACTATCGAAATTCTCTACAACTCTCTAGTAGATAAAATTCTCAAATTACATCCATACAGTACCCGAAATTATAGTACAACAAAACAGCAGACTGAACCAATATACTGTTCAATTTTCTCCTAATAGAAATCGCTAATTCCCACTCTAAACTTGATTTTAAATTTGTAGATAAAATAAACAACAGAGGAGAAAACTTAATCGTTACCCCGAAGACCGCGACGATGATCACCAATTTCCCGCACAACCTTCTCTCTTTCCCCTCTTTTCCTTCTCTTGCCTTCTCTTTACTGGCAGCAGCACTTGCCACGCAACATGCATGTAATACACAAATCATGCACAACATCCTAACCCCCTTTTTCTTTTCTCTCCAACTTTCTTTCTCTCTAGTGAATGCAGCAAGCTTTTCTTCTCTCTCCAACTTTTTTTCTCTCGTAGTGCATGCAACAAGCTTTCCTTCTTAACCTCTCTCTCCTCTCTATCTAACCTCCAATGCAATGAATGCATGCAGCATCACAACAATCATCTAATTGCAGCCGACAGCAACAATGCTAATGCTAGCAGTAGCACGGCAGGAAAAACAGAATTTGCATGAGGCAAGGCTAGATGCAGCAAACTGCATGCATGCATTAATTACAACACAGCTCCCCCTTTTCCTCTCTTGGCTTTGTCCCTTGCTGGCCGAAAGATGCAGCAGGCAAAAGAACAGCTAGCAGCAGCGACCACAAAAAGAATCTGCAGCAACACCCGCATGCAACAGCACACAGCAGCTAGCCATGCAGCAGCACGCAGCAGCGGGACACGCACGCAGCGGCAGCACACGCACGTTTGCAAGCAGCAGCCGGCGAGCAGCACACGCATACAGCAGTAGCCGGCCAGCAGCATACGCGCAGGCACAGCAGCAACAAACGCAGGCGGCGGCACGGCCAACACACGCGCGCGACAGGCAAAGCGCTGGCCGACAGGTGCTCCAGGTGTCCACGTGCTGGCCGAGACAAGGTTGGTTGCTCCCGGCGTCCACGCGCTGGCCAACAGTGGGTCGACTGTACTAGCGGCGGCAGGGGCAAGAAATGGGAGATGCGGCTCCGCAGGAGGAGGGCAGGAAAAAGACTAGGGTTTTTTTGGTTAACCTCTCTCCTCCCTTAGTTAGTTAAGTGGGTGGCCGGCCCTCTCTTGGGCCATGGGCCGAAGGCTCTCCACTATTTCTCCTTTTCCACTAAATTCATATTATTATTATTATTATTCATTAATTACTCATTCATAAATACGGGATATTACAGGTTATGCCCAGGTGTTACATTAATCAACACGAAGCTTGTGAACTGCTGCACTGCTTGGTGGCATTCTGCTATACCAAAAATAATTAGTTCTCTAGATGAACATTTCATCCAAACGGCAAAAGATGGAAGATTGTTTGTTGGAATATTGGTCTAGAGACAATAAAATATTCTTGCAATGTAGTAAGTCTTCTAACCTGAACTTGACTTGGTGGTTGACGACACATCATCTCGCCGGGTGGTTCTTCTCCGAGCTTCTCGAAAAGCATCTGCATTTCGAAGACAACAAATTGAAGATTGATTATACATGACAAATTCATTGATATATCTTCAGTTAAAGTTGTTACCATTATCATCCGCCCTTGCATTTCTTGTCGCTGGTGAAGCTGTGCATTCTCTTGGAGCAAAGCTTGATAAGATGGGGTGTTGGATGGCCTAATGTTTCTTCCTTTAGCAGCTGCTATAACATCAGCCTTCTTCACAGCACCATTACCTATAGGTACACGGCCATGGGGTAGGCCCCCACCAATAGTGTACAGAACTTTTCCATCCAAGTCGTGCTGCTCTGAATCTTCTGGGTGTTCAGAGCTATTTAGTGCTGCTTGGTAGTTATTCTACAAGTGAATTGAAATATTTTAGTTTGTCGAAACACAATGGAAATAAACCGATCAATGCATATCTGAAACTACTTAGGAGAATAGCAATAAGAAAATCAACAATACATGCTCTTATCATAAATAAGGACCTGCAGTTATAACTTATAAACATTGCTTAAAGAAAGAATGGTAAGTACAAAAGTGTAGGTATCTTAACAAAAACACAATCAAGAAGCAGACAAATGCATGCTACCAAAGAAGAAACAATAACACAAAGTTAAAATGCATGTCATCGAGGCACGGAGGGGCGGGCGGCATGCCATAGCTAGAATAATGCTTACCATGTGTTGTTGTGCTTTTTGGCTTGTGACTGCAGCACTACTTCTGCTGCTATCCACATTTTTGATTCCTGACTTCATTACGGCATATGTGTTTAATCCAGTAGCCTTGTCAGGGCCAAACTTTTGTTCCTACAATAATTAGGAATTCATTAAGCACATTGTATTTCACTAGTGGATTATATTCCAATTCTAGGATATAGTGGGTTGTTATTAGACTCTAGGATATAGTGGGTTGTTAGGCAAAGATGAAAATATTTGATTTGGTGGTGGAATCTATGGTTTGCATATTGTGTTGTATCTAACAAAATAACACATGGTTGTCAGTGACCAGTTTAGGTTCATCTAATATTGGAAATCACACGTGTGTTGAGCTAGAGAGTTTAGCAAAACATGATATATATATATATATATATATATATATATATATATATATATATATATATATATATATATGCGTGTGTGTGTATTTGATCTCTCAGAGGACAGCTTGATTCCAAAGAGTCAAGGCCATGGTATGAGAATATTGAATATTGAATATTCTATGAGAATTCTACCTAGGCCTAGTTTATAGCTCTCTGCATAAAATATGATCACTACTACGTAAAAGGCCTTTACAGACGGTTCCTGTAACGCCATCACGCATTTGTTAGTGAGCCGCCCGAGTTTATGGGTCGAGAATGCTAATGGTCATCACAGAGGCGGTTCTCGAACCGCTGCATGTACTACTATCACGCATTTGCAGTAGATGCAACCGTCTGTGATAGTCGACTACCACAGACGGTCTGTAGATAAAACCGTCTGTGATAGTCGACTACCACAGACGGTCTGTAGATAAAACCGTCTGTGATATTCGACTACCACAGACGGTCCGTAGATAAAACCGTCTGTGATAGTCGACTACCACAGACGGTCTGTAGATAAAACCGTCTGTGATAGTCGACTACCACAGACGGTCTGTATATGAAACCGTCTGTGATAGTCCACTATCACAGACGGTTTCATATACGTATCGTTCGTGTAGTTTCCATCATCACGCATTTGGTTTCATCTACGATCGCTCGGCAGGTGGTAGTCGACTATCATGCATTTTCATCTATGCACCGCCTGTGGTAGTCTTTGCATTGCTTAATCTATTTCGCTTATTGGCTAGCCTCAGAAATGCTAGCCATGCCCTCTCAAACAAGCACATCCAATTCTCATTCATTTCGAAGCACATCAAAATTGCATTCATTTTAGAAACAAGCACACATCCAATTCACAAATCAATTAACTAAAATTAACCATTAATGTACATTAATTTACACACATGTACCATTATGTTCAATCTATCTCAATCAAGTTCAATCTGCTACACCGTGGAAACTCCCATTTGGATTTATGACCGTCTGCTCAGGGAATGCCGCAAGGTGTGATCGAATTTTTATGAGCTCGCCTGCTCCAACGCAGCTTCAAATATGTTTGCAACTTTGTCGATATGAAGGTTAAATTCGGGCTTATATAAATTGGTAAGTATATATGAAATAATTGTTGAAAGATTGACAAACCCGAGGATCATTGGTGATCGCGAACCGACGAGTAGTTGCATGTTGTGGCAAACATAGTATCCACAGACGCTATGCCCTGGCCGATCTTTGGTGGCACTTGCAAAAATAGAATTGGTTAGTTCAAGAGGCATTGCTACGAAGTGTTATATAGGATTAATGTGTACTAGCTAGCAAGTACCGGAATGTTTGATCATGTTGCGGCGTCCTTCCCTTGATATTCCATCCTCTAGCATGTAACACGTCGAACACCCTCGTGACTCCAAGAAGTTAGCCTTAGCCATTGCAAAGGAAGGAAAGACTACAATAGAGTTTCTATGGAGGAAATGTGTTTACGATGATTAAACTCCTGATAGTTTGTGAAGTTGTGATGGCCCTCTCAGGGAATCTAGGTATATTACGATTTCGCTTTTGGTATAATTACAATTAGAATCCAATGGAACCTACACAGTATGTCAAGATGGTCATTAAACCTAAGTTCGTGTTGCTTATAAAGTACAAATCAACATTAAGTATAGCCAGAGTGCAACACTACTTACTCGTTGTAGGGCAAAAGTATGAATTCCTTGTTGCGGTGAGCCATGAAAAATCTATAACGTAATTCTCGGCGATTTAATGTTGCATTCGCCGTGATGCTTTGCTTTCGGAGACAACGTGTGGTCGAGGAAACCTACCGGTGATTTCCTTCTTTCGCTTCACAGATCATGTATCTATTATACAAAAGCTAGGAGTTATATATAACATTTATCGATATTACACTTAACATTGACCGTGATTGTACACACTTACGAAGTCCAAAGATCGTATGATTGAGACGCCGAGCTCATCGAGGTTGAAGAGATGTAACAAGTCGTCGAAGGTCACCGTGAAGACAAAGATCTTGATACACGTGGTTAAAATGATGCTCCTTGAACTTGACGGTGACACCCGAGCATCGTTGATCAACCGCTTGTTGGACTGCTCCATGTACCATGCATGCAATTCCGCAATCCAAATCCTAGGGTAGGGCTATCTAACTTCTCGAGCAACGGCTCGCTGGCTTGTATTTTCGCCAACGGCAAGAAGGGATATCGAGAAGACTCGATCGCCTTCGACGGCCCTTGCCCTTGCTGCCTCGCTTTGTATAGGTCGACTTCACAAGAGTCGATTGAGCACGAGGTGTAGATGCATGTGATCGGCGGGCCCTTGCCATGTCGGTCGCAGTAGCCGGTGCGCCAAGTCCGTGGACTTGATGCCGCAGAGACATTCCGTGAAGTTGACACCGAGCAGTAGCTCGGCAGATGTCCTCCTTGGGCCATCGGATGAATGTTCCAACGGCTTGCCCTAGAGTCATGACCTCATCGCTTGGGGGAATTTTCAATGGACGGACCTCGAAATTGGCACAAACACCGCCCACATTCACTTTTATAAACCCGGAGCTAGATTTGCACCGTGCACCAAAGCTCCGATCTCGATGGATACACCGCCCCAAGCAACATCTAGGGCAACAGAGACATATCTCACTTGGAGCTTGCACTTCAGAGCCACCTACGCATATAACGGTACAAAATTAGCTACTCCAACGAGCTTATGAATGGATTGAGCATTCCGAGATAATAATTATTACCGGATGTCATCGACGGAAAATCTGTCATCACCTATTGTGGTAGGGTTAGGGTTGGACGCGCAGCTACTCGGATGTTTGGGGGGGCTAGCTAGCGGTATAGTAGGGGCAGGGGCTTCCAACTGACTTGGCATTTGCAATCCCCTAATCCTTTCCTCAAAAGTCTCTTGCTGCTTTTGCTCGAACGCATGAATCCTTTCCTCAAAGGATTGACTGACTTTTTCACTGACCTCCGCTCTGATTTTTTCAGTGAGCTCATCTCTGAGGGATGCACGAAGATCCTCTCGTAGCTTTGCATCGTGCTCGGCTTTAGCTCTCCTCCTACTCCGCTACGATCCTCTGTCCGCTTGGAACCATTGTTCCCATGTGACAAAACACCAGCCTCTCGTGCGACTTGGATGCTCACTTTGCTTCCTAGGGCCGCAGAGAGTATATCTTTCTCCTATCTCTGCTGAATGAGCCTTGGGAAGATTGTGCACTCAGCGTTATCTGCAATATAGCCCGACATGTCATTTCACTTCCTATGAAGTTATGGAGTAATTACAAACTAGGTAGTTCGATATCTTACCAGGCGCTGGGACACTTCCTGGTCTTCGGGGTTTGGAAAGTACACTTCCCCTGTAGGCCGAATAGCTAACCTCACAAATAACCACTGTCGGGCACGCACATCAGTGATCTCGGGAAATAGCAGGGAGAGATTCAAACTGCTTGCCTGCTGTTCCTGATCCCTCCATATCGGGGCTTTACCCGCATACCAGCCGTGCCGAAGTCCGTGGGGTGCTTGTTTTTGCTGGAGGGCCGTGTGCGCCGTGACTTTCACTCTTAAATTCATCTGCTGCCTTCTTCGCCACAAACTCGCCCAGACTCTTCCAATAATAGATACTTGTGGAAGGGCGGCTTCAGATCCTTCTCCACGAAGTTCTTGACAAGCGTGCTTTGAAGTTCTTCCACGCTTTGCACGCTTGTAGCAACGCTGTCGTCGCCGACGAGTCCGTGAGTTCTACCGGGATCTCGAACGATGCAAGATTTTCCGTCGACAAAGAAGCAATGGTCCGCACCACCTTCCACGAATCGTAGGTGATCTTGACCTGCTCCGTGCAACTATTCCACCATTCTCCGGAATGCGGCCGCTTCTCGGCGAGGATTGATAGGGTCCTGCATCGACGACCTCGTGATGGTAAATCGCCCGTGGGCCTTTTCGATATTCCTCTTCTTCTACCGTGGTTGGATATTGTTCCAGAGGATGGTGCATCATCGCACACATGAGGCGGCGACTCGTAATGAGCGGAAGACATATTCACAAGAAATAGAACATCATGTGAACAAATGAAATCAAGATAAAGCTAAGATTTAACATTTTGATATTGCTATCGATGTAGAGTAAGCATTCCAATTAGAGCTCAAGTACAAACCCGATTATCAAAACAATTTCAAGACAAGACTATTATCATCACAGAGCATTCATCTCAAGCCCAACACACCACATTGCAATGTATTCCAAAGAGCGATATCAAAACAAATACCATATGAATAATCGACTAGAACAAATACAAATTCCTAAAACAAGTACAATTATCACGAAGGACCATGACAGATTATTGATAGAAATAGTTAGGAAAGGGGCATGGGGTCGATCGGTAACTTCGGCATTGGTTACCTTTAGGCCGAGGAGAAGGACGAGCAGGAGTAGACCTGAGCAAGCAGGGGCGGCTCGAAGGCGCGGCTGCTCGGGGAGGGAGGAGGCGGCGGGCTCAGCTGGCTGTAGGAGGAGGCTCATGGGCTCGGGGAGGCGCGCTGGCCGAGGAGGAGGCGGCGCGACGGGATCGGGGAGGAGTAGCGCCGGCTCGAGGAGGCGTCGAGGACGGTGGCGACGGGCTCGGGGAGGAGGGAGCGAGAGGAGTTGAGAAACTTAATCGCTTGAGAGTGGCGGGCGCGGCAAACCCTAGCTAGAGTCCGAATGTAAATAGATAGACATCACAGACGGTTCTAAATTAGAACTGCTCAGGATATATTACTATCGCTGCACGGTTTTAATAAACAACCGCATCGATATGTGATTATCATGAGCGGTTCTAATTTAGAACCGCTCGTGATAGGTAGCACAAACGGTTCTAAGTTAGAACCGCTCGTGATATATGATGTATCACGCAGCGGTGTTAATAAACAACCGCTCGTGATATATATGTAGCATGAGCGGATTTGATAAACAACCGCTCAGGATACACATGTGAGACGATGCGTAGTTCAAACCGTGCGTGATATTATTTTGTATTGGTTAATATCTAGATCGATTCGCTTATTGGCTAGCCTCGTGAAATGCTAGCCATGCCCTCTGAAACAAGCGAAAAAGACAACAAGTACATGTATATCCAATTCACATTCATTTGAGAAACAATCACATCCATTTCACAAGACAAATCTCAATTAATTAACTCAAATGAACTAAAATTAACCATGATCATCGTAATGTATATAGTACATATACACACATTGTTCAATTAATCTTTAAAAATTAGCCCTTCATGATGATCGACGCGTATGTAGCTAGTTTCGTCATGTTCTTCTTCCTCGACCCTTATGCCGCTTCCGAAAGGAGGCAACTCGTCAAATTGATTGTATTCTTCCTCGCCCACTACATTCTCAACTCCGACAATCCTCCTTTTTCCATGAAGAACTACGTGGCGCTTCTTATTTGCCGGTCGGTAACATAGAAGACTTGAACAACTTGGTTAGCCAAGATCGAACGGTTCGCCTTTGTATCCGACACGCTCGAGGTCCACGGTAGTGACGCCTGCATTTGTCGACCTTCACCGTGGGAGATGGACCCAACGGCACCAAATAGGGGATCTTGAAAAGCACGTGTCGAGCTCCCATATCTCCTCTATTTGCCCATAGTAGGAGCTCCTCACCCCATCGGCATCAATGCATCTATCACGACACCGCTGCTACGTTAGTGCTTTTTATATCCCGAGCTCACAGATAGAATGTGTACCCATTTATGTCGATCCTCGCCATGTTACAAGCAGAATGTTGGCCCTTTTGCCAACCATGTCAAGATATCACTTGACGAGCTCCTAGCAAGTCGCTCCTTCAACCATTGGTTGAACCGCTCATTGTGTTGTCTCGTGATCCAAACATCCGCCGCAGCGGATTCTCATTGCGAAGCACGCCCTTGTCCGGTCGATATACGGGACACTTCACCATGTGTTGCAAGACAGTGAAATGGGCTTGAGCATACGCATCCATATTTGGAGTGATTGCTTTCCTTCCGATGGTCCCGATACCCTCGAGCCTCCCCTCATGGCGAGATCGAGGCACACCCATCGGTTCGACTGAGCCATGTAATCGAGGCGTAACTCAATGACCTCTTGGCTTGCATAACCTTCGACGATCTTGCCCTCGCCGAGATCGATTTCGACATATGACTTGAGAATTCCCATGAACCTCTCGAACGGGTACATGCTACGAGGAACACGGCCCGCACATCTTTATCTCCTCACAATATGAACAATGAGATGGACCATGATATCGAAAAACGACGGAGGGAAATACATCTCAAGATCACATAGTGTCGCCACCACCTCGCCTGCAGAGCATCTAGTCCTTCGAGATCGATGACCTTCTCGAGCAATTGTGTTAAAAAATAACACGACCTCATGATTGTCTCTGACCTTGATCGGCAAAATACTTCTAATTGCAACAGGAGCATTTGTGTCATCAACACATGACAATCATGAGACTTCATGCCAATTAACTTCAAATCTTTTATCGAAACAAGTTTCTTCATGTTGGCGGAGTAACCGGACGGAACTTTCACGCCATGCAAGCACCGCACAGCCGGTTCTCTCGGCCTTGGACAGAGTGTAACAAGCGGGGAAGGTACGCTCGTCCTTTATCGGTCCTTGTTGGTGCTAACTCAGTCCGATGTCCATATCAACCAAGTCAAGCCGTGCGCTGACACCATCTTTTGTTTTGTCACGAATGTTCAAGAAGAGACCAATCAAGTCATCACATACATTCTTTTCTACATGCATGACGTCGATGCAAAGGGCGAACTTCTAGGTGCTCCCAATAAGGTAAGTCCCAAAATATTGATCTCTTCTTCCACATGTTCTTCTTACTTGTCCTCGATTTACATCCCTTTCCAAGCACAACATCTAAATCCTTAACCATATCATAGACCTCTTTTCCGCTTAAATGCCTTGGAGCTGAATTGTCCTCCTTCTCTCCGTCAATTGTTTCTTCATCCTGCGGTATGGGTGAGCCCTCCAAGGAACCTACGATGACGCATGTACACGGTTTTGCGCGAGTGATTCACCACACACTCGGGTATCATCTAAGCAAAGGAGTATGTGCTTTGGCCCCTTTTGTACTCGCCCGACAGATTAGCAAGGGCAGGATAATCATTTATGGTGCGTAACAACAAGGAACGTAAAGTGAAGTTCTCTCGCTTGTACGCATCCCATACCTGCACCCTTCAATCCACAAGATTTTTAGATCTTCCATCAATGGTGCTAGGTACACATCAATATCATTCCCGTGTTGCTTCGCCCTTGGATAAGTATCGACAACAAAATATACTTCCGCTTCATACACAACCAAGGAGGAAGGTTGTAGATACAGAGCGCCACGGGCCAAGTGCTATGTCACGCTCATATTACGAAAGGATTCATTCCATCTGTACTCAATCCAAACCTTATATTCCTCGGTTCCGCACCAAGTCTCGCAAACCTCCTATCGATGTTTCTCCACCGGGCGGAATTAGCAGGTGTCTTAACTTTCCGTCATTCTTACGCTCCTCTGAGTGCCAATACGCTAGCTTTTGCATTCTTTGGGTTCGCAAAAACCGCTTCAAACGGGAATTACAGAAGATACCACGCCACCTTAGCAGAGGTCCTTTCTTCACCTCGATTCCTCGTCATCATCGATTGCTTCTTACGCTTGTATCGGGATGCGTTGCACACGGACATACATGCATGTTTGTATACTCGTTACGAGAGGATACAATGTTCGGACATGCATGTATTCTTTCTACTTTCATTCCCAATGGACAAAGAACCTTTTGGCTTTGTAGGTGGTTTTGGGCAACTCATTTCTCCTAAGCATGTCCGCTAAGAGACCTAATACTCAAGTGAAACTCTTGTCGGACCAACCGTTGCTTGCCTTCAATTTCAGCGGCTTTAAGCACGGATGACAACCTTGTGTATTCCGACTTGCGGCAGGGAACAAAGGTTTCTCCGAGTCCTCCATCACGCCTCGAATTGAACATACTCCCTCTCATCACGGCTTCCTTCGCATCGCAAGCATCGATCTAGATTGTCATCGTGCGGCCTATCCGAATCGAACCACAATCGACATTCGGCGAGATATCGTTGACTTCAGATAATATGCATATCGTTGACTTCTGATAATATGCTCTTCACCGTGGATCGTCCAACATGTATAACCCTTTTGAAACCCCTTCAATCAAGTGTGCTTCGATCTGCGCTCGGTTGTTAAACATCTTGATTCTCGCAATCAATGCATGGACAAGACATATATTCCGCCCCTTATTCAACATATCCTCCTCGGCGGCTCTTGTAAAAGGCACCGCCATTAATGTACTCTTCACTCACACGGTTCTCGGTGTACATCCAAATTTCGTCCATCACACGGTTTGTATTGAAAACCACGAAAATAAATAAAAGGGTGATGACTTTCAAAGTATTTTCCGAGGCTTAATTATGATTTTTTCATTTTTACATTTTTTCGATTTTATTAACTTACATGTGGGCCCTACTTGTCGCTGACTCATTTTTATTTCATGATTTTATTTATAAAATCTATGGCGATCCCACATGTCATAGACTCGTTAGTTTATTAACTAAATGATTAAAAACAGAGGATTAATTAATTTGAAGCTCAAACGGGCTTAGGGGTGACATCGCATTGCTATATAGTCGTGGCTCTCGGCCCTAAGGTCTCGCTTTGAGGCGAACCGACGCGATGTCCCATGGAGGCGCTGAAACTAGCGATTTGGCGTAAACGCGTGAAACTACTCAAATTAAAGGATGCTTATGCTTGAAGATCTCACCTCGATCACGAGGAAGGTGTCAAGAAAGTCGGGAAGGTCCAAGGCGCGGCTGGTCGTCGACGGTGAATGAGGCGACGGCGGCAAGCTCCTCGGCGACAATATACAACCGAAATGGACCAGCCGGCCAATGAGGTGAGGCGATGTACTCAAACCGCACGCAACGGCGATGGACCTATCGTGGCGCCTAGAGATATGGAGATCAAGAAGACTATATCTGTTTTTGGCCGGGAGGCGAGCTATATATATACGTCTCGTGGTGAGTTAATTATCACGGACGGTTTTAACAAAACTCGCCTGTGATATTGGGCAATATCACGACGGTTCATAGCGAACCGCTCGTGAAGTATCACGACGGTTCTAAAAACAAACCGCTCGTGATATTGTGTAATATCACAGACGGTTCATAGCGAACCGCTCGTGAAGTATCACAGACGGTTCCAAACATGAACCGCTCGTGATATGACATCTTCACTGAGCGGTTTTAGCGCTGAGAAAAACATGCACGGTGGGTAACAAAACCGCCTCGAGATTAGTACATCTGAGCGGTTTGATGAACCGCTCAGGATCAAAGGCCCAATATAGCATTTCGTAGTAGTGGATAAAACGTGTAATAAATGCTTAAGTAATGGATAGATTTCATACTAGAAATTGTTGTCTCTGCAAATGGTCGTGACCCTCCTCTATTTTGAGCAACATCTTCAGATTCCAACCGTGATTGTTGGCCTTTCCTTCACTTTTCCTTGAAATGCTCGGTGACCCAATAATGGCAGAGGTTAGGCCAATCTTCCTCTTTGCACCAATCAAGCCTGGCCTGCAAGTATTGTTCTTCTGAAAGCTCTCTTCGACGGGCTAGAGCGTCATCAAGTTTCTCTCCATGGTTCTCGTAGTACTTCTTGACTGTATCCACATGAGCCTGGTACATCATATCTCGTACTCGTTTCGCTACATACCATTCGAAAACACGGCCAGCCTCTTCCTTGTCCTCATCACCAACAGAAAACAAAGCCTACATATTTATGTAGGAAATGCATAGTTAGATAAAAAGTGTAACAGTTGACTGTATGTAAACTAGGAGTACCAATCTTACCTAGAACTCTTGCTTCACTCGATCTGCATTTGTCTCTCCAATGTCATTTTCATCCAGATAATAATCTGCCCACGTGGTCGCTGGGCGGATATTAATGGGATCACCTTCGTGATCCAAGTCCTTCACGGTGCCCGGGTATTCTCGTTTGAGAATAACTCCAAGTTGTGTGTTGTACTTGTAGTCTTTAAGGTGGTAATTTACGTACTTGAATTGCCTGTACATAATTAAAACAAAACAAGTAAGCGGTACACAAGCTCATAAACTATACCCTTCTATTTCATTGCAGTGGAAGCCATCAGTAACTATATAGAATTTATGCATGGTTCTCTAAATATTTCAGAAGCACTATATAATTCATTGTAGTGGAAGTCATACATATAATTCAAGAGCTACGATACTTACTCATCACCCTTAGCTTCAAGGCCAACCTTCCGACCTTGAGGAGGTAGTCTCAATTGGGTCCGTGACCTCTTCTTCCTCCCTCTTTGTGCAGATCGCTCCGCAAAGACTAGAAGTCACGGTTCTTCGAGAGGTACCACCACCATGATTGCTATTGTTCGAGGACCGATCGGTCAAGACGTTGTCTTGCCGCTAGACCGCCGTGACGAAGGCCGTTCATCACCGTGATAGCAAAGACATATTCAGTTCTCATCAGTGACTTTGTGTCATAACTGCAGGGAACAGTTAACCTTTCATACAACACCACATAACAAAGACATAAAATGACATCAGGAACTCAAGGCATGTACAACTATTTTCACTTAGGTGGAGTACAACATACTACATACAACAAAATGAAACAATATAGTTTGACAAATTTGACAATGCAAGCAACACAAAGTCAGAAATCATCTGGATCATAGTGAGGGGGTTGAAGCTCATCGTCTTCATCCACTTCTTCATCTTCTTGACCATCAATATTTTGGTTGGCCAGAAAGTCCAAGTCTTTGGGATCGGTTATCTCATCTGAAATGCATGGCATCACAATGTCTAAGTTATTCCCTAAATCGATAACAAAATGTCCTTCCAAACCATCCTCTTGATAGAATGATATATCTTGTGGTGGCCCTTCAGGAGGAATGGAATCATCATTGATGCTGCTAGGAAGTACGCATCCATGTGGAGAAACATGATACACAACCCACCAATCCAATAGATCTTGTCTAGACATGCATGGATAAGATAAATAATACACTTGTTTCACTTGACTTGCCATGACAAAAGGTTCAAAATTCGAAAACCTAGACGTGTGCTTAATCTCCACCGACCCCAAATTTTCAGAACGCCTAACTCCGACAGGGGTTGGATCAAACCAATGACAATCAAATAAAACCATCTCTAGTTTCATGCTGCCTTCCCAATAAATTTTGATGATGTCCTCAATGACACCATAGTACTCAAGCATATTATCATGTTCGTCAACACAAGACACACAAACACCACTATTGATAGTAGTTAATCCTGATTCAGCATTCTCATACTTCTCGGACCGAAATCTATATCCATTCATATCATAGCATCCATAAGTGGTTACCCTTTTGGAGAAACCATAAGAAATTTGGCGCAAGGCATTGTCAATGCTAGATATCTTCATGCACTGCATATATAATTAAATTTCTTACTTTCTGGATGATGTAAGAAGGCTAAGAATATATAACTTTAAGTGTTCAGCAACATTACTTGGGTTTTAAACCAGTCAAAAAAATTAGGCCCATGGATGGCGCCACGACCAGATTTCCAACCATTTAATCTTATTTCGCGAAGTTGATTCTCTGTTGGTCTAATTCAGCTCTTCCATTGTTCTATATCAAATTTTCTTAAAGAAGAGAATAAATTAGTCAATAGACTCAAAGAGAATTTTTGGAATATGACTTGAGTTTTTAAATTGAACACATACTCAATAAAATCACCCATCTCCTGAATGTTTGTCAATATGTACAGGTAAGCAGCCTTGTACACCTCGTTTGTGAGATCATGACAACCCTAACGGCTCATGCATCTACCATTGAATTGAAAAATTTCAAGGTTGCATGAACTTTCAAAATACAGAGCACCATCGTCAGACGAGGAATCTTGTTTCTAACTGATCTCACATTGGGATTAAAATAAAGTGAGAGGAAATTTGTGGCCTCCTCTACTAGGTGCGCCTCAACTATGGACCCCTCAACACGAGCCTTATTTTGTACCTTCTTTCTTAGCTTTCCAATACACCGCAAGGACAAGCCCAAGACTTTAGGAAGAGCTAGTATAAAGTTAGAAGGCTATTGAAGACATACTAATTTTACCTCTCGTATGGATACATCCAAATTACGGGCTCGACAGACCTCGAGTCGTGCCTCATAAGGAAGATGTATAATTAGATGTTGCATAGGATTGAAGAAACCCGAGGAAATATCTTCTCTAATTTTCATAGAAGAACTACAATGTTCTCTTCAAGTGAACATATGACATCCTTGCTCGGTTCTTTAGCACACAATTGTTTGTAGAAAAACTAAGCTCACCAAACACACCCATATATTTTCCGAATCTAATCCAAGGAATGCAAGCTGGAGTAAGCGTTCCATGAAGATATGGTAGTCATGGCTTTTAGGCCAAAGATCTTCCTTTGCAAGAGGTTTACCCCTCCTAATGTTGGTCTGCATACCCATCGGGAACTTGAGTTCTTGAAACCATTTAAGTATTGTTGTCTTGTCATTTCATCAATGCAAAATGTCGCCCTTGGCTTGTGCCACTTCCCATTGTGCTTCAACTCCAAGTGCAATGATGGGCGGTTGCAAATTTGTGCTAAATCTTGCCTCGCCTTCACATTATCTTTAGACTTATCGGGTATGTCAAAGCATGTGTTCCATATAGCCTCAGCTACATTTTTCTCATTGTGCATGACATCAATGGTATGTCGAAGAAGTAATTTGTTAAAGTATGGAAGTTGCCAAAAGCACTTCGTGGGTCCAATTGTGTGTTTTACGAAGTTTTTGTATCAAGTACTAATGCATTCATTTGGGCTTGGACTTCCTCTCTGTTAAATGCCTAGGAGCTTCATCCAACACCTTTGTGTTCTTTGAAATGCATTAGCTTGGGTTACGAATGGATGGTCCCTAGGTAGGAAACGCCTATAACAATCAAACCAAAGAAGCCTTGCGACCACTACAAAGTTGAAATGCTTTGCAATCACCTGTACATTGAGGACACGCTAACACACCGTGGGTGCTCCATCCACAAAGTTACCATAAGTAGGGAAATCATGAGTGAACCATGAATAGGCTGCCCTCATTGTAAAGTTTTCCTTCCGTGAAGCATCCCATGTTTATACCCCCTCCCACAACTTGAGCAGCTCATCAACTAACGGTTGCATTAGAATATTCAAATTCTTTCCTGGATGTCCAGGACCAGGGATAACAAGGGCAAGGAATATGTATTCTGCTCTCATGAGCTTGCCTAGCGGAAGATTTAATGGAGTGACAAAGACAGGCCAACATGAGTAAGGAGCAGCACCCAGACTGAAGGGCGTGAAACCATCAGTTGCAATAGCGAGTCGCACATTTCTGATATCTCTAGCAAAGTCAGGAAAGTCATGTTGAACTGCTGCCATGCTAAACCATCACAAGGGTGCACCATATTACCAGATGTGGATTGTTTGTCTTGACGCATTAGCTTTGATGTCTCCTCATGTGCATACAACCTTTCTAGCCTATTAGTAATGGGCGAATCTAGTAAGACTTTATGTGGGATTTTATTATGGCCTTCCTCGTAGCGAGAGGTACCACAAAAGTCACACTTATCTTTATGCTCATTATCTTTGTAGTAAAGCATGTAATTATTATAACAAACATCAATTTTCACATATGGCATACCAAGCCCCTCTAACAACTTCTTTGAACGGTAGAAATCCTCAACCAAATTAGAGTTGGGAGGCAGTAGTTCATGGATTATCCATAGAGTATCATCATACTGTGCAATGGACATATTGTACTGTGATTTTATAGCAAGCAAATGAGCCACAGCAGACATAGATGAGTGTGTTGTGTTGTCATGTACCTTTTCATCAGTACTAGCGACCATCCTATAGAAGGCACGGGCTGAAGCCGTTGGCTCCTGACAAATTGTTGGTGGATCATCACCAGCAAGGTCAACCAACATATTGTCTACATGATCAGTTTCATCTAATCCCTCATGGTTTATTGGCAAGCTAGATTCGCCAAGCCTATCAAGTCTCTCTCCATGTGAAGTCCATGTTTTATAGTTCTCCCTAAACCCATATCTACACAAGTGCATCTCCACAACATCCCTTTTGTGCCGAAAATAGTTCCGACACATGGCACATGGACACTTAATGGTACCACCTTGAACTACACCATCCATAGTGAAGGCACGGTCTAAAAGTACATTGGTGCATTCTATCCATTCATTAGAGGGGGCACTACCATGATGCCAATCGGTATACATCCATTCACGATCGGCCATTAAATTTTTCTGTGTGTATAATGTAATTAACGACGATTCTACCTATGTGTCATCCCTATGAGAAGTTGTGATAAGATACATTTGCAATTAGCTTAAATTTATATCACAACTGTCATTCCAAAAATAGCACAACATGCAGACAACATGCAGACATAAACATAGCAAGGGGATCTACTAACCTAATAATGTATCCACAGAGTCATGCGGGAGACTTCACCAGACTTCACCAGATTCGGACTTCACGGGCTTCGCGACAAGAGTTCGACAACACTACATCATTCAGATCCACATTAAACTCTAGCTTCCCATTCCTTATCTCATAAAAAGCCAAGAAATCGACTACCATCGAGCATACTCACAGAGTCACGGCGGAGGTGGGGCTTGATTTGGGATTTTGACCAAGGTGGGCGTCCTTGGAGAGGTGCACATCATGATCCCAACGTAGGTGATCTTCTCCCACTTGGCCGTCTCATCTGTGAGAGAAAATCAAAGGCAAAATCCAAAACCAAATCAAGAACCGATGGGGATCCAAATCAAAACTCATCGAAATAGTGAAAGGACAAATCGGGCGGATTTGGGGGTGGGACGACGGGCGAGTCAAGGCTGGCAGGCTGCAGCGGACTGGGAGGCGGGCGGATTTGGGGCGGTGGGACGACGGGCTAGAGCTGGGCGCCTGGGCTGTGATTGGGGCAGAGTTGGGGTTTTGGGATGGCGGGTCAGGCGTCGGGGCACAGGGGCGGAGCTGGTGCGTCAGGGCAAACCTAGGGAGGCGGGCGAGCTGGGCTTTGGGACAATGGCGGAGCTCAAAGGCCGGGCGATGGGGATGCACAGGGGCGACCTGAGATGGTGGGGGACCTGAGGTTGCCGGAGATGAGGGCGAGGGGATGGGGCGGAGGAGGTGGGCGATGGGAGGAAAAGCAGATCGATGGGTGTGGCGGCTGCTGCTGTGTTCATTTAATTTGGGGAGAATATTGGTACTTCAGGTTTTAGGGTCCCGTGGCGCGCTGCAAGAATTCAGCGGGTGGGCTGGGAGGGAAAATTTTACAATTTTCCTAACGGTTCATACAGACCCGTCACAATTTTAAAATTTCAGAAACACATTAGATCAGCACCTTGTTTGACTTTTGTAGAAATTCATGTAAGGTTTTGGCCTCTAAAAATTTTACTGTAGAAACCAATTGAGCCCATTAGTCTACACAAAAAATTTCATTAAATTTGGACTTCGTTTGGGTGGTGAATTAAATCGGCAAAAAAATCAGCTGATAATTCAAAACCCTAAAGCTGGTACTGTTCATCGGGCTCGGGTCCAACCCGCGCGGTTGAACCCAACCATCTGCCACTACAAGAAAAACATACATACAACAACACATAACTCGCAACAGAAGGCACATGCGTTGCAAGACAAACTCAGCCCACCACCTCCCACATCCAAATAAAACCGCTTTCGCTTAACTCCTCCCTTAGTAGCTTCCGCTTCATCTTCCTCTAAAACTCCCTAACCTTCCTTCAAGAAATCCGCCACCCCGAAACTTCCCCCAAAACCGTGTCGCCCTTGCCCACCACCAAGAACGCTTGCTCATGGTCGACCCGCCCGTCCCTTCCCCAAAACCACGCCGCCCCCCTCGTCATCACCGCACCGCCTCGCCCACGTTAGCGGCGTCGCCTGGGTTCCCCAATTCGATTCGATTCGCCGAAAAACCAGCAAGCAAATCCATCGACCAGAGAACAAAAGAGAAATCGAGGTTTTGGGGAGATCGAAGTTTGAGAGATGGACAAGCGGCATCCTCGCCTCGGTGGTGTGCATGCCGCTAGCCTTCGCCATCTTCCTCTCCTCCTCTGGCGCCCGCCCGATGTCGCACCGCCAACCACCGCCCACCCCCCTCCAGTACCCCGCTCTTGAGGTCCCCATCTCTCCATCCTTATGGCACGCCCAATCTCTCTCACTAGCTAATCCCTTGCAAATCCAGGAGGAACGGGTGGTGCATGGCGGCGTCGAAGGCCAGCTGTTGCAAGTCCGTTGGCCGCTTCCACCAGCCATGATGGTACTAGAACAGCAAAGAGCCCTTACCTTTTCCTTCGATTGCTTCGTGTTTGTATTAACCCTAGCTTGCTCGGTTCTTACAGATGCAGAGGACGATGCGGAGAGTGACGAGGAGGAGGTCCAGGAGGATCGCTATGCCCCCAAAGCCTCCAAGAAGAAGGAGAAGAAAAGGCAAGAGTGAGACGAGTAGCGTCAGGTTGGTTAACAATTAGGAGGCCATGCTTTTCAATTTGGCATGCACTTAATACTTACAACTATGAACAATTGCATTATTTAGGACATTGGTATTCAGTTAAATCCTTGAACTGCAATTTTATCTACCTGAGCATATATAAATTGTTCATCTACAATATCGGTATCTACCTGAACCGCCGTTGTCCTAAGCTTCGATCGGGAGGGCGAAGGTGGGAGAGAGGCGGAAGAGTGGGTGACACTGGTCTCCGATCCGCCACCACACTAGGTGCCTTCCTCTTCGTGCTAGCCATAGATCAGCTCTTGCAACTCTAATCCCCATCGAGATTAATCATCAATCATGCGGTACAATCCTTTTGGCTCTATGGACAAGTTTCCTCTCTGGATCTCTTCTTGTATGCCAATGAATCTTTCAATCGAGGAGAATCAAGGCCCCATGCCTCTGGTGACGCGTTTCTTGATTAGATGTTTATTTGCTTGTGCATCTCTGGCTCTAGTAAGGACAAGGAAATGCGATATAATTGGTAATGGGATAGCTTATGACTTATCTTATTTGGTTAAGTCTGATTTACTTCTACCTAGTAGCTAGCTCATCAAGGCTTAATTTGATCAATTCTGATCTAGACAAGTTTAAGAAAACTTAAAAAGATCGAATGCAATGCTCTCCTCAGTTCTGATCTTGATTAGTATAATAGTAGTATCACTAGAATTTGCACCTAAATGGGGCTACTAAGCTGAATCAACAAGCTCCTGGCAGCTAGGCCGGAGTGTTCATTTTAGGGTCTTGGCATGAGATTTTCTTAATGATTCTAAAAAATCAATGCTCAAAAGTAGAAAATATCACCCTCTTTCATAACTCATAAAGCTCTTCAATCTTAATTAGTTAATTTCGATTTACGTACTTAAGAGTTTTTATTGGTTCATTTGCACACAAAATTTGTGTGCAATTGTCTATGTCTTGCTTTCCACTTTCTATTCTCTAGCTAGTACTAGATTATTCATTTGATTTTTCTAATGGTTACCTTTTTTACTATCGAATTCGGTGGTGGCCTATCAGCCTATGTATTCATTCATGGTGCATCCAATCTTATCCAATGTAGTATTTTCATTTGAGACAACTTAGAGAATGCTAATGGATGGTGTTAATTACCTTTGGAGTTTTTATGCATGGTTGCATGCTATGTGCTCACAGTAGAATTTCTCACTTTTCATTTTGTTGTTTAGCTCAAGTGTTAATAAAATGATTTAGAGAGGACTAAGGAAATATGAGAAAAACAAATTAGACTTATAACTACTTGGGATGATCTATTTGGTCATTTCACTAACATTTTCCACCTTAAAATTTTGCAGAGCTATGGTGGTAGACCATGCTTTGGCCGTGGCCATGGCGCAGCAGTTTTGAATCTGTCCCTACTTCCAAGATGGAGTGAACTTCTACCAGTTTGGACATGATGTATCCGTTCACATGAGACACTAATATGTAGTAGTCATGATTTCAAAATAGACAAAGATGTATGTTGTGCTTTTTTTTTTGCTGTGAGTGAAATAGGTTGCAGATGCACACTAATATGTAGTACAGTAGTAGTCATGATTTCAGAATAGACAAAGATGAATGTTGTGCTTGTTTTGCCGTGAGTGAAATAGGTTGCAGATGCATGCAAACCGTGCTATAATCTTTGGAGATGAGCAGATATGTGTTTATAATATATTTAGTATGCTGCTATCACATATGAATCATGCTGACTTTTGCTTGCCTTGCATCATACACCCATGCATTTAAGATAAATAGGATGTAATACTTGGAGTAGGCCAGTTGAGATGTTTTGAATTTTCTATACTGTTTTTGGAATTTTCTGATTTGTTGTTCGCTTTTTTTAGTGTCTTTCTAAATTCTGAATTTTAAATAGAAGGTAATCCTACCAAACCACCTAAATCCTAGATTACCCAAACAAACAAAGGGGTGGAAGGGGATTATGGGAGGGGATTGGGTGGAGGGGAGGGGATCAACCCAATCCCCACTTGGGTTGTTTTTCCTGGGGATAATTTCCCCCACTAGCCAAACAAGGCCTAATGGTGTTTTGTTTGCTGAGCTTTTGATTAGTTTTGCTCTTTTGCAGGACTGCATCAACCGAATTATTACACTTGAAGGCATGGGTATGTGACTCTTCTATGACTTAAAACTATTGTGTTATGCTGGTGCATCCACCTCATAGTCTTGTGCTATCTGGAATTTTTCTTGATCACATATGCGCAAGTCTTTTGAAACAATATTTAGGCACATTGCAAAATTATTGTGGTATATCTTTTGTTAAATCATCTGATGTTAAAGTATATAAGTTTAACTTATATGCTGTCATTTTTCATGCAGTCAACAAGACAAGTTGATAGTTCTTCACATTGACAATGTAGCAATGTTGATGGACAACAAAGACGAAAAGAGCTAGATTATGTTAGATATCGTATTATGATTTAAGAATAATTCATAGAATTCTTGTACTCAGTTTGTACATGTCATGTCCAATTTGTACATGTCACATTCGCCAATGTATCATTCTCTCAATAAATATATCTATTTACTTCCTTCTTTATACTAGTACAATTTATTGTCAAAATGTGTTTAGCCTTGTGGGCCTAGCTTAATTATTACTTTCCGCAAAACTTTAAAATGACGAATCTTTTAGAATACTAATATGGGTCATAAACAATTATAAAAATAATTTGCTATCCAAAATAACAACGCATAAAAGTGATGGCCATGCCTAGATATATCCGTTGCTACCTTGCAGCGCTTTTTGTACTAGTTACCAACGCTTTTATATGTATTGTGATAGATCTTTGCAACGGCCTCAATTACAACGCATACAAAATGCGTTGGTATAGATCATAGAAACGGTTATTTGGACATATAGCAACGCATACATGCATTGTGAAAGGGGTGTTCATGGTGTAGTGTGCCCCAGTCGGACCAAGTTCAAAAGAGCGCAAGCAATATGAGCTGTTGGATTTGAAACTAACCGCCCAAATCCAAAGTAACGTTTGGACCACCCAAGCCGCACGACCAATATGAGCCGTTGGATTTGAAACCAAGCGTCCAGATCAAGAGTAACGTTCGGACCATCCGAACGTTTACGCAATCTGGGCCGCTCATTTTTTTATCGCGCCATCCCAGCAAAACACATGAACGCACCGTTAGATTTTCATCGGATGGATCACATTGAGTGAAACTTTCGGACCCCCGAACAACACTTTTCATCTCAGCCGTTCATTTCTAATCGGACCATTGAGATTTCACCGAGCCTTACTGCTTTCTGGGCCAGCGACCGGTGGGCCACTGTGCGAGACCTTCGTCCCACCTCGTGCTCGGGAAGCTCCAAATAAGAAGATGTGAGGGCTCCGCCGCCCACGCTTTGGCCTCACCGCCTGTGGTTTTGACCGGCTCACTACGGTGTCGCACACCATTCATTTCACACCCATTCCTACTCAGCTAAAGCCCTGAGAGCGGAAACCCTAAAATCACCGTGCGCCATTGCCTTCGTCTCCGACGACGTGAAGGGTTTTGTATCAATTCTGTCACGTCACTTCGCGTCCCTTAACACCTTGAATCTTTTCCCTCATTCAATTTGGCCGTTGCTTCACAGGATCGCCCAAAACCCTTCTTCTTCGTCTCCGGCCAGAAGCACCACTCAAGCCTCACCAACGATTCAGCGCACCTCGAGCCAATCCACTGCACCTGAAGCATCACCATGACTCACTAAAGCTCCTCGATCATTGATTGCACTCTCCTTTACCCGGCTTCTTCTCGCAAGCAATCGACTTCGCCACAAGACTCACTGCTAATAACGGCGTACACAGACCACCTCAACGACTCACGTCATTCCGAGACTCCTATTAGTCCCTAGATGCTTATGCGCGCATTAGTTTGTCACGAGCATCGCTCGTTTGCCTTGTCGCGTTTTGTCGTACTTGCTTCTCCGCTTGCCACCGGCACGCCACCGTGTTAAGCCACCCCATGCCATGTCGCTTGTGCCAAGCGGTGCATTAGTATGTAGAACCCATTTCGAGCACTCACTCGCCTCGCTGAGCCCCACATCGCCAGCGAGTAGCGCAGCTGTGAGCACCACCGCGGTGACAAGCACTATAGCTCATCATTTAGGGTTAAATCAGTTCTTAACTGTTTAATTAAAACTAATTAGTCACTTACATGTGGGACCAAGCCTTAAGTTAACTCCAACCATCACTTTCGCTTGAATCTATGACATGTGGGCCTCACGGGTTTAGTGCACAGTGTGAACCTTTTGTAATAACTGTTGTATCAACTTAAGTAGATTATCTCTTTTACCTTACTTTAGATTATGAATGTGTGTTTGTGATATCAAATGTTGTGAATGTGCATGCTAGCCTTTATTCCTAGGACTAGCAATCAGATACACATAAGATTCACGGGTATTCCACGCCTGGGGGTCTGACACGGTTGTACCAAGAGGGTGGTCTTTGCAAAAAAGGCCAGAGGTCGTGAGGAGGAGGAGGTCCAAGGGACAAGGAAAAAGGGCGTGATGAAGCAGGGCTGTTTGATTTTGATCGGGTGGACCAAGGCGATAAGAACGTTCGGACCGCCCGAACGCTTATCTCATTCGGCCACCCAAACTCAATCGGATGCTCCATAACGCTAGGGAACGTTCGGACCACGTGAAGGGGAAGGGGGGTCTGGACTCAAGGGAAAGTCCAAATGAAAAGGAGGTCCTGGAGGAGGGGATTCAAAGGAAAAAGGATCCATCGGAGGAGATCCAAGGAAGGAGGTCCAAAAGAGGTCTTGACGGTCAAGATGAAATCAAAGGAGGTCCTCTAAGCCCGATCAAGGAAAGAAAGTTAAACAAGAGGGAGAGGTCCAGAAGGGAGAAGTTCAACCCGAACTTGAATTTCGGAAATCAAGGAAGTTTGAAACACAAACCCGAGCTTGGGACGTCTTGGGGGTGGTCGTGACCCAAGGGAAGGTTAGAACTGAAGGAAGGTCTGGACAAGGAGGGAGGTCCAAACACAGGGGAGGTCTGGACAGAGGAGGGGAAGGACAACTCCAGAGCTCAAACAACTCCAACAAACCTGAACAAACCATCTGGGAATTAGTTGAAGTTTGAATTAGTCATTTGAAAACATTCCAAAATCTCAGATTAAGCTTTAGGCTTCAACAAAACCAAATGGTTCTCTTTTATTTTGAAATTTTCAAAAAGGCTCCAAAAACCAGGGTGTTACAAAACCATACATTGTGTCGGAGTCATCGACAAAGAGAAAACTTATCGATGCTCCTCGAAGTGGAGAACCTGGACAGGAACCCACCCCGTCATACCCAACACTGTAATACCCCAAATGTTTCTAAGGAAGAAAGTAAACAAAAGAGAAAGTAAAGAGTTAGAAAGGGGTTTTTCTGCGAATTTCCGCCAACCTGGGCCTCAGGCCATGGCCCAGAAGGCCCATTGGTGGCCAACCAAATGTGGAGGGGGCGCCCCCTCTCCTCCCCACAACCCTAGCCGCCCTCCAAGCTGCCCCCCCCCTGCTCGCGCCTCCCACCTCCTCCTTGAGCCGCCACCCCTTCTCTCCTCTAGGCCGCCACCTCCCTCCCGGCCAAGAAGATCCAGCGCCTCCATTGGTGGTGCCTCTCCTCGCTTTTGTCAAGCCCATGCTGAAGAAAGGAGACGCCGTGGTGGTGCTCGTCAAGGGTGAAAGGAAGGGGATGGGGAAGGAGGAATTCTTCGTAGGGGATCTTCAGCGACACCCAATGGAATTTCGTGAGTAAAATCTTATTCCCCATCGGATTTAGGAGCTGTTTCATATGAGATTCGTCATTAGATATTCTCAGAATCGCTGTTCTAGATCGGTTGATTAGGCTGTTCTGTTGACGCGCGGTTTTGGGTTAGATCTGAGCAGATTCAGGGATTAGTGTCTCCTGGAGATAGATGGAAATTTTCGTTATCTTCCTAGAAAGTGCTAATTCATAATTTTTGGACAAACGGTTAATTAGTTATAAATTTCAGAAGTCAGGGTGCAAAATCAGTCTCGAGGATTTGTGCAATGAACATAGATCTGTAAGTTGGATATGGGAGACGGCCGAATTGGGTCAGTTTGTCTCCTTGAGAGTTGTATGTATTTTCATTGTGATTCCATAAAATTAAATTTCATGATTTTTTGATTTCTAGCTCAAAAGTTATGAATTTTAGAAGCTCAGTCAGAATCTGCATCTCTATTGTGATGTAAGAGTTTTACTTGACTATTTGCAACATTTGTTGCACAATGGAAATGTTTGAGATAATTTTATTGAGATACCTGGTTTCCTGTAGTTTCCAGAAAGTATTAGGAACAATGTGTTTGGTTGAGCCAAACAAAAGTTATGAAATTCACAAGTTAGTAGTCTGGAGATGGCAGATCGGTCTTGGGATTAAAACAAAGACTTAGATGAACTAGTTTGATCTTTCGGTCAGCTGAGAAGTTGTAGCTAGGCTTGTGTAAGTTCTAGTAAAATTGGATTCATGGCTTTTGGAGTTTTTACTCAAAAGTTAAGAATTTATCCTTAACAGCTGTTCGTTTGGACAGATTTGAGAATTTGAGAGAGTTTTGATTAATTGTTGGGATTGCGATTAGGGACGCTTGTTCTCTTTCTGTTTCATTGCATTGCTGTACACTTTTGGCTGGTGTACTTAGTATATTGTTTTACGGCTACTAGATGGTAGTGAACCCGGGGCTAGAGCTTTCTATCGTTGACTTCAATCACGGTTGAGGCAAGTACAATTGATTTGTCTTGTTTGTTGTTTGTTCCACTTGATTGATGAATATGAAATGGGTAATTTTGGTATTCCTTGTTTCCCTTCATAGTTGATATACCATGATTCTTCAATAATATATAAGACTACGTTCCTTACATTCATTCGTTCCTTCGCTCCTGCTCACCTACCTGGAGTGGTAGTGAAGTCTCATTATTCCAATATGGGCAAGTACATTGTGTAATCGTCTTCATTGTCGATTGTTCGTAATGTTTTAAGTTCATGCCATGACTGAGTACTATGGTATGTGATTAGGTTTCGTTGACTTCTACTTCGTTTCATGTATGTGAATCATGCTTCTTGAGTTTTCTTCTTACAAATTCATATATATTCATTCATTCATTCATGGTTCATGATTCATGATTCACCCACGGGAGTGGGATGTAAAGACCCATTAATTCGAGTATGGGCACGTAAGACCCACCATTCTAATGTGGGCAGTTTGGGACACCCGTATGAAATGTTCTTCATACGGGACTTGGATCCCCGTATTTTGTTAAATGCGGACTTAGGTGAACACCGACGGTACGTGTCACCAGCTATATCGGTATATGCATGTGTGTAGTCCCTTCATTTCATTCAATTCATTCATTCCATTCATTCAAATATTAGATTCGTGATTTATTCATCCTCTTCAATGATGTTGTCATGATCATGTTTGTTGTATGTCCCATTTATTTTCTGCACTTGTTGAGTTTCGGACTCATTCTTGCGTTGTTTTTTTTAGGTGATCATTGATGTTGGCTCTATTGGGAGGGAGTAGACACGCACTACTCATTCACTTCACCTTAATCAAGTCCAAGATTACGATTTAGTTCTATTTTTCATTCGTTAATGATGAACTATAATAATTAAATTTAGATGTGGTTGATAACCCTCTCTATGTTATGGTTGATTAAGTATTGCTTGTGATCTCCGATCACCCCTCGTTATACTTGCTTGAATTCAGAATATTCTCATGCCATGGTTCTATTAAATAGTGATCTCTTTATGTCATTGGATGATATTATTCAAATTCTTCCGCATTATGGTTGTGTGTTAGATGATTTAGGTGACATCTTGGCTTCGAATAGCGTGGTGTTGCGCTTGGTATCGAGCGGCTTTAGGTCCGTGGTAAATAGAAATATTAAAATGACACACTGTGCACAGTAGGTGGGGTTTGGGAAATCCGTTGCATCCGCATTTCTAGTGATGTGTTTCATTATGCTGTACTGTATCGAATGGCTTCTGTACAATCTTTCTTGTTGTCAATCTATGATATGATGTGATATCCTATATCTATAAATTTATTCTATGATGGTCAGGAGATGATCCTATATATTCATAATTGATTTTAGCGGTCATGCGTGTTGGTAACGGATGTAAAGGAGTTGAAGCTGTGGTTGTTGCCCTGGGATTCACCAGGCTACACCACCGTTCGTGGTAGGAGAATAGAGAAGTACTTACCCCCGTTCCATAGTTATGTGTTGAGCATGAGTTCTTTGATGAAGTTGTTGTCTTCCTTGAGCTTGTATTTGGTCTTCTGTTTGTAGTTTCTTGCTGTTGATGAACTTCCTTTGATTGGTGGTTATAATGAAGTGGGCAAGTTTCAATTAGACTCTATTTGTTCTTTGAAACAAATATTGTCCTTCCGACTAGTGTGATATTTCAGCTACTTGTGAATGTTGTTAGTTTGCAAGATTGATCTTTTCATGGAAGTTCTGTTTTTATTCCCTGTTGGAAATCGTAACTCATTTATTTGCTTGGTATTTGGGCAATGGAAGGTTTCTTTTGCAAGTTCTTTATTATGTGGAAGCTTTGACCTTGTGTATTTCTTTTGGATTAATTCGAAGATTGAAGTTTAGTACCTCTCTTCTATGAAAGAGTATGATAAAACCCTTTATTGTCATGTTAAACTAAGAGGTTTTAATTAAATGAATTATTATGGTATGAGTTATCAGGTTGGGACATTAGCGTGGTGCAAACCAACGATTCTTAGCTAATATCTTTAGAGATGAAGTTGATTAATTTCAAGTTGTCCTGTAGTAATTTCTTGAACATTGTTGAATAAGAATTTGTCTATACATGTTTGAGACTCATGGAGTTAATTACGGGTGAGGCTATTGCCTCGGTAACTATTAATCTTGACTCTGTCTTCTATTCAAATACATGATTATTTTGTACAAATGCTAGATTCGCCTGTTTTTTGCCATGCTAAATTATTGTTATATGTATGGAGAAATGGATGATGGTTGTTGTTGTGACTTACAAAATCTTGTCTTATAAATATTCCATTGTTGAATATTAAAGATATTTCATTCTAATTTACGAGCAGAGATAGGACTATGAATGCTTCCATGATTAGATAATCATCAGTTGTTAGTATTAATTGTTAGAGTGCTATTAGTGTGTGCTTTATCGGCATTGGCGTCGATAAGGGTATATGAGCGAAATCTAATAAGTGATTTAACCCTGGGTTTTATGAGGTTGTCTTGTTCTAGAGTGAGCTTGTTAAAGAGGTTTGCTTGACTTTGTGGCTTTCGACTAGATTTCTTTTCTAGAATGATTTGTTATTACAATCTTATATGGTGATGGAAATTCTATAACATGATTTGTTGTGTTCCTTTTGGAAGATTTATTGATGTGATGGTAAGGTATAATGAATGTTACCAAGAATATATGTTATTGATGTTAATAAAATGTTCATAATGTGAGGGTGATGTTGATTCTTTTATGGAGAAAGAATTTTGATCGTCTTTTTGTGATATCTCTTAAATGAAAATATTTCAAAAGTTGCATTCATGATCTCTTGGTGTTCAATTTTTTTTTGTGGTAGTTGAATTTTTGTCGAGTAAAGCATCATGTTGCAAAGCTCTATTGATTCTTGGGTGATTCAAGTGACTTGATCTTGAAAGCTCGTTTGTTCCTATCGGTTAAGGTTTGATATTCCCTTCTTGTGAGGCTTGTGCCTCAATTGTGGTCCTCCCTTATGTATTCTGCGTTTATTGCCTAATCGATTTTTTCCTCGGTCCTGTGTTCACTACGAGTGGTGAATGTTTTTCTAGATGGTGAAAAATTATTTTCATTTGCCTATCCGTTTCACATGGGTCTTCCGAAGTGTTTATTAATTGTTGTTGTGCGATCTTGGGTTGTGAGCTATTTGAGGAGCATTAAAGGATGAATTGATTTCGTGTATAATTCTTGGAAAGAATCTTAGTATACCCAATGGTTGTCTTTGGGCTGAATTAATTGCATTGTTGCAACTATTAGAACCTATAGTGATTTGTGGACCAAGATTCTTTGTTCATTTTGTGGTGTAGCGTAACGAGGGAGAGATTAGCAAGGTAATCTAATCGTTAAAGCAAATTATGAGATAGTAGAGATTGTTGGATTATTTGTCAGGTATGGCTTGGTCTCAATGAGTAACTCTCTTGGAGTTAGAATCTTTCAAAAGATAATTTGGTTAAGAGTATAATTGTCTATTGACCTTATTGGTCGAGTATGGTTAAGTTGTGGGAGTTTTATTCATCGAATCTGATGATTTCCCTACCCTTTTACACCGTAAGTTCATTCTAGGGTCCTGGAGGTTAAATTTTTAAACCGCCTTTTATATCTTTGGGGCTTTGGTCGCTTAGGGATTTTGTGTAGCGAAAGTATAATAAGGGTGGATTCCGGATTGTGGGATAATCTTTGATAGGACCCTTTTGATGTAGTACGTGAGAATACGTGATGTCAACCATGATTTGGTTATTATTAAAGGATTGAGGTGATATGATTGAATGTGAGATTTATTTTGAGATACTTTGGGAGTCATCCGTCAAAGTAATTCCGTCGATGAGGAGTTGGTAAGAATAAGTCTTGTGGAGTCAAGAGAGCCTTCCTTTAAGCGGGTGGTCGATGTATTCGCTTCGAGCTTGGCGTTGAGGTTGCCAATTTAAGAAAACGAGATAGTGTCATATGATGAAATCAAAATTCATAATTTGAGAGAAGTTATATTCCTAAAAGAGAAACTGAGAAAAGGATGTTTCCTCGGGTAGTGAAGCGTTTTCTTGTTTCTCGTTTGAGTTTTGTGTTGTTGACTGAGGTCATCCGCAATTTGATTTGGCGCTGTGTTGGCATGTTTGATTCCTTCCAATTCAAACAAACCATAAGAAGTATTTGGTTTGAACATTCGAGTGATTTCTCCTTTGGCTTTCATGGTGTTCATTCATAAACTGCCTATTTAGAAAGTGAAATTCTTTTCGTGATGAATTGTCAATTTTGGGATTTGACCCTTTTGGTGGTGAGTTGGCATTATGTGGTTGAGATGAGAACTCCTTATTTTCAGTTGGATTCTCTTTGTAAAACAGTTGTTTAAAAACGAGTTCTGTTGTGTATTCTTGATTAGAGGAGGTGCTCCTTGTTAGATGAAGAGTTCGATTTAGAATTGGGACAAGAGTTCCGTGTGGGTTGAGCATATTGTGTGCTTTTGTACCAAAAGGGAAGTTGGTCCAGGTACATTGGTTCATTTTCGACAATTGCAGGGATTAGGAAGTTGGTGTATCGCTTTGACCGTCTCGGGCCATACGCGGGTACGCAACTTTTGGTTTGTTCTGGCACTGATTGTTTACCTGGGAAATCTAGAGTTTGAGTTTTCGTTAACGTCGTTGACCATCGAGTATGATCTTACCGCCGAATCTATTCTAATGAGTGTACTTGTAAATGTCGGATTGAGTGTTGGGTCAGATGTTGTTTTACGTCAATGTCTTGTGGTCTCATTAGTCCGAGAGATAGGCCACTTGGGAGCTGGAGTCTCGCATGCGCGAACAGAATCCAGATTTATTCGTAACGGGTACGTGTTGATCAACGTTAACATCCAGTAGCAATTTTCTTTCGGGTAGATCGGTGATTAGATTCGGGGTCGAATCCTGTTAAGGGGGGTAGAATGTAATACCCCAAATGTTTCTAAGGAAGAAAGTAAACAAAAGAGAAAGTATAGAGTTAGAAAGGGGTTTTTCTGCGAATTTCCGCCAACCTGGGCCTCAGGCCTTGGCCCAGAAGGCCCATTGGTGGCCAACCAAATGTGGAGGGGGCGCCCCTTCTCCTCCCCACAAACCTAGCCGCCCTCCAAGCTGCCCCTCCCCTCCCACGCCTCCCACCTCCTCCCTTGAGCCGCCACCCCTTCTCTCCTCTAGGCCACCACCTCCTCCTCCGGCAAGAAGATCCAGCGCCTCCATTGGTGGTGCCTCTCCTCGCTGTCCAAGCCCATGAAGAAAGGAGACGCCGTGGTGGTGCTCGTCAAGGGTGAAAGGAAGGGATGGGGAAGGAGGAATTCTTCAGAGGGGATCTTCAGCGACACCCAATGGAATTTCGTGAGTAAAATCTTATTCCCCATCGGATTTAGGAGCTGTTTCATATGAGATTAAATCGTCATTAGATATTCAGAATCGCTGTTCTAGATCGGTTGATTAGGCTGTTCTGTTGACGCGCGGTTTTGGGTTAGATCTGAGCAGATTCAGGGATTAGTGTCTCCTGGAGATAGATGGAAATTTTCGTTATCTTCCTAGAAAGTGCTAATTCATAATTTTTGGACAAACGGTTAATTAGTTATAAATTTCGCAAGTCAGGGTGCAAAATCAGTCTCAGGATTTGTGCAGCGAACATAGATCTGTAAGTTGGATATGGGAGACGGCCGAATTGGGTCAGTTTGTCTCCTTGAGAGTTGTATGTATTTTCATTGTGATTCCATAAAATTAAATTTCATGATTTTTTGATTTCTAGCTCAAAAGTTATGAATTTTAGAAGCTCAGGCTGTAATCTGCATCTCTATTGTGGACAGAAGAGTTTTACTTGACTATTTACAACATTTGTTGCACAATGGAAATGTTTGAGATAATTTTATTGAGATACCTGGTTTCCTGTAGTTTCCAGAAAGTATTAGAACAATGTGTTTGGTTGAGCCAAACAAAAGTTATGAAATTCACAAGTTAGTAGTACCGGAGATGGCAGATCGGTCTTCGGGATTAAAAACAAAGACTTAGATGAACTAGTTTGATCTTTCGGTCAGCTGAGAAGTTGTAGCTAGGCTTGTGTAAGTTCTAGTAAAATTGGATTCATGGCTTTTGGAGTTTTTACTCAAAAGTTAAGAATTTGTCCTTAACAGCTGTTCGTTTGGACAGATTTGAGAATTTGAGAGAGTTTTGATTAATTGTTGGGATTGCGATTAGGGACGCTTGTTCTCTTTCTGTTTCATTGCATTGCTGTACACTTTTGGCTGGTGTACTTAGTATATTGTTTTACGGCTGCTAGATGGTAGTGAACCCCGAGGCTAGAGCTTTCTATCGTTGACCTCTGAATCACGGTTGAGGCAAGTACAATTGATTTGTCTTGTTTGTTGTTTGTTCCACTTGATTGATGAATATGAAATGGGTAATTTTGGTATTCCTTGTTTCCCTTCATAGTTGATATACCATGATTCTTCAATAATATATAAGACTACGTTACTTACATTCATTCGTTCCTTCGCTCCTGTTCACCCACGGGAGTGGGTAGTGAAGTCCCATTATTCCAATATGGGCAAGTACATTGTGTAATTATCATTTAGCATCGATTGTTCGTAATGTTTTAAGTTCATGCCATGACTGAGTACTATGGTATGTGATTAGGTTTCGTTGACTTGTACTTCGTTTCATATATGTGAATCATGCTTCTTGAGTTTTTTCTTACAAATTCATATATATTCATTCATTCATTCATGGTTCATGATTCACCCACGGGAGTGGAATGTAAAGACCCTTCAATTCTAGTATGGGCACGTAAGACCCACCATTCCAATGTGGGCGATTTGGGACACCCGTATGAAACGTTCTTCATACGGGACTTGGATCCGCATTTTTGTTAAATGCGGGCTTAGGTGAACACCGACGGGTGTGTCACCACTATCTGCCGTATATGCATGTGTGTAGTCCCTTCATTTCATTCCATTCATTCATTCCATTCATTCAAATATTAGATTCGTGATTTATTCATCCTCTTCAATGATGTTGTCATGATCATGTTTGTTGTATGTCCCATTTATTTTTTCTACTTACTGAGTCTCGAACTCATTCTTGTGTTTTTATTTTTTTTAGGTGATCATTGATGTTGGCTCTATTGGGAGGGAGTAGACACACACTACTCATTCACTTCACCTTAATCAAGTCCAAGATTACGATTTAGTTCTATTTTTCATTCGTTAATGATGAACTATAATAATTAAATTTAGATGTGGTTGACAACCCTCTCTATGTTATGGTTGATTAAGTATTGCTTGTGATCTCCGATCACCCCTCGTTATACTTGCTTGAATTCAGAATATTTTCATGCTATGGTTCTATTAAATAGTGATCTCTTTATGTCATTGGATGATATTATTCAAATTCTTCCACATTATGGTTGTGTGTTAGATGATTTAGGTGACATCTTGGCTTCCGAATGGCCAGGGTGTTACAAACACGCACAGATCATTTTTTTTCACACAACACACACAAATTTGTTAAGGTCAAACTGATTTCTATAAATTTGACAAGAAATATTTTAATTTCAGAAAATTAATGTAGTATTTGATTAAATTATTTCCCAGGGTTGTTTACAAGCAAAAAGCTATAATGACCTCGCTTTTAATAAATAGTATTTATCTGCATTTCATAAGCATACAAGTCATTTTGGAGCATTGCATAATTAGTACAATTGAAAAATTCAAATTCCAATCGAATTTAAAACTTGAAATGTAACTCCAAAAGAAAATGCAAGGCAAATGTTAAGAAATGAACCTTGAAACTAATTTAATCAAATACTAGATTAATTATCACAAATTAACATAATTTTATCAAATTTTTAGAAATTATCTTGACCCTAAGAAAAATCTTTGTTTATTAATCAAACCTACTCGGTCTAGAATTTTTAAACTCAGTATTTAAATTGTGCACAGAGTATTTTAAAATTTATTCGGATCTATATCATCCCAAAGCCTCTCTGAAAAATTTCATATTTTTATAAATTTATTTCATATTTATAAACCTCGGGTCAAACTTTTAAAGTTTGATTTAGGTTCTATCAACCAAAAAGACCCAGCCAAGCCCTTGGTACTGTAGCGATTCGCACCACGTTGGTTACACCCAACCAAGTGCCAATCGGACCGACCCAATCACGTTAGGGCTCAATTCAACCTCCTGTGTGCATGAGCCGTTCGATTTGAAGCGAACGAGCGAGATGCATTGAGACGTTCGGACCACCGAATGCTCTACGCAATCTCCACCGTTGACTTCCTAATGGACCATACAGATCCGTTGGGCCGTTCGGACCATTTGAACGCGCCACGTAATCCACACCGTTTAATCTCGATCGGACCTGCCATTTCCTTTGGTTTTGAAACCTAAGCGCCCCCCACCTCTAGACCGTTAGATTTAAACTCAACGGATCAGATCTAGTGTGCCGTTCGGATCACTCGAACGCGCCATGCAATCTGGGTCGTAGATCTAAATCGGACGATGCGCATTTTATCGGGCCAAACTTAATGTAATACTTCGATTTATTCTATAAAACAAAGCGTTGAAAAGAGAAATTAGAAATAAGAAAAAGGAGATTTCTGCAGTTTTTCGGCAACCTAGGCCTTGGGCCTTGGCCCAGAAGGCCCATGAGGGGCTAGCCACCAATAAAAGGAGGGGGGGAAAACCCTAGATGCTACAGTACCACCGCCCTGGTAATGTAGCGCCGCACTATAGCAATTCCCCCCAACTGCTATGCCAAGAGGAGAAAGGGAGGAGAGGAAGGAAGAAGAAGAAAGGAAAAGGGAGAGAGGAGAACCTCACGTGGAAATTCAGCGGGCACTTTGTCTTCAAGGGTAACGAACGATTCCTCGCTGTTTGAATCGTGTTAGATGTGTAATTGGTTACGTTTAGTAGATCGGTTCCCTGCTGAAAATTAGATCAGTTCTGTCTAGAACCTTGCGTGACGGGTTTCATGTGTTTAGATTACGAATTTGAGGTTCCCATATCCTAGAGTTATGTGGGAATCATTCTTAGCTTTCCTTAGCCACCAAGATCACTCAATTCCGATCTACGGTTCAAAAGTTATGATAGAATCTTTCTGCTATACTAAAAAATCGACGAGAATTAATCGGTTTGTCTATTAAATTATGATTAAGTTAAAGGCAGATTCAGGGTTTTCACCCAACTAGGTTGTTGTAGAATTTTTTATAACCTTTCTAGATTGATAAAGAACACCCAATTCAGATTTGTATAACAAAAGATATGATTATTTCTCTCTGCTATGTGGTTACATTAGATAGATTGGATGTTCGACTTTCATTGGATTGTTAGCCTAGGTTTTTGGCCGAATTTGAAGATTCCGCCAACTAGAATTTTGTGGAGGATATCGTTATCTTTCCACAGGATTTGAGAACACTCCGTTTTGAGTCTCAGAGCAAGAGTTGTGTTGCTTTTAGTACCGTTGTCCAGTTTACCGTCCCGCTAGACTATCGGTTTAATTGGGTAGATCGACTATGTGAACCTTGGGTTTAGGATGCTGCGACTAAGCGTTTCGAGTAGCATCCTTTTTCACGTTGTTACTTATTTAAGTAATTAATTTGTTTAGGAGAAGGGAATTCGAGATTAGTGGCTTCGTCCTTGCCTCCTAACGCGTCGCAGTTCGAAAGGCAAGTACAATTGATTTGTCTTGTTTGTTGTTTGTTCCACTTGATTGATAATTATGAAATGGGTAATTTCGGCATTCCTTGTTTCCCTTGATAGTTGATATACCATGATTCTTCAATAATAAGACTACGTTCATTATGTTCATTCGTTCCTTCGTTCCTGTTCACCCACGGGAGTGGGTAGTGAAGTCCCATAATTCCAATATGGGCAAGTACCTTGTGATTCTTATTGTTGGTGAATCTTGAGTGTTTTTGTTCATACTGTTATTTCTATGATCCAGGAGTAGATTCAATGCTTCATGTTCTTTTCGCGTTCGTTAATCCATGTTTAATGAGATGATGTCTTTCATTATTCATAATTCATTCCATTCATTCATTGTTCATGTTTCGTCCACGGGAGTGGAATGTAAAGACCCATCAATTCCAGTATGGGCACGTAAGACCCACCATTCCAATGTGGGCAGATTTGGATCCCCGTATGAAACGTTCTTCATACGGGCCTTGGATCCCCACATTTTGTTAAATGCGGGCCTAAGTGAACACCGACGGGTGTGTCACTGGCTATACCGGTATAAGCAGAAGTAGAGTTCATGCATTTCTTTCATTCACATGATTTCTGCTATTCTAAATTCACATTCTAAAATGTGACTGTCATGTTCTTTTTCGTTCATTCTACATTCGAAATCTATTATGTGAGGATATGTTCTTGTTCGTTCCTTTTACATTCGAAATCTATTATGTGATGATATGTTCTTGTTCGTTCCTTCTACATTCGAAATCTATTATGTGATGATATGTTCTTGTTCGTTCCTTCTACATTCGAATTCTATTATATTATTATTCAGTATGGTACATTTTGTTCTGTTGTACTTGCTGAGTCGTAGACTCATTCTTGCCATGTTTACTTGTTTTAGGTAAACATTAAAGATGACATTCTTGGGAGGGAGTAGTCACAGATAATGCATTCACTTCACAATATTCAATTTTCAATGATATGAACTTGTCATTGTCTTTCATTTGTTAAATGTTGAATTGTAATAAATTTAGTTTGATGGTGGATGATATCTTTCTCTTTGATATGGTTGATTAAATAACTGCTTGTGATCTCTGATTAGACTGTTGATAGAATTATCTTAATTGATTCAGTATACTTGGATAGTTGGAATTTGTGATATGTTGTTGGAATCAGATTATATTCCTGCATTCGTTCTAAAAAATGTTGTTCTTTCTATGCCATTAGTGGAGATGATGTTGAAATTATTCTGTATCGTTGTTGAATGTTAGCCTTTTAGGTAACATCTTGGCTTCCGAATAGCCAGGGGGTGTTACACTTAAAGCGCGCATCTTTTGAGTGACTGTTGGATTTCAATCGTAGGGTTCTGTGAGTTGGGCCGTTCGGACCATCCGCACGCGCCACTCAATCTAGGCCATTCAAATGCAATTGGACCGTTCGGAGCCACACTCCAGCTCTCACCGCCTTGAGTCACTGCCAACTAGGCCCCACTTGTTAGGTGCGGCTTCAACCTCTCACTGGCACGCTCGCAGAGCTCCTTTGACACGCGGCCGCGACGCTCTGCCCCGCTCTGTCGACGCCGTGACCGCACCGCTCTCCATGGCCTATCCTGGAGCTCCTCTGTTTCACGCCGCCTCCATTGCCGTCACTCACACGGGATAAAACCCCTCGCACCCCCTCCTATTTCTCCATCTTTCCTTTTGGTGGCTGAGGCAAGAGGAGCTCTCCTTCGCTCTCTACTCTGGTAAGCTTCAACCGTGTGGTCCCTCTCTGCTCCATGATCAATGCCGTGTCCATTTCAGCTAACTTGAGCTCATGTGGTTGCTTGTAGCTCACGGTTCATCTTCGTGCTCTCTAAAGCTCCAGAGCGCGCCCCCGAGTGACCTTACCGTGCATCTTCAACACCGGTGAGTATTATCATCACTCTAGCGCGTCACTTTACATGCTGTAGGCCACTGAGCAAAACCCCTCAACCAATTTTATCAATGCATGATAGGATCACTGGATTTTATATCTTGTTCCCATTTTCAGCCGAAACCCTAGTCATCTTCTCCATCTCCGGTGTAGTAAGCTATTGCTCAATTTCTTGCTTGTAGACCATCTATGGACCTCACTTAAGCTTCCTTGACCAATCATTGTCCTCCTGGTTGCCTTTGTAGCCCCTCAACGTTGAAGCTCACCGCCGCCGTGAACCTCAACGTTGACAAGCTACCTCCGGTCATCTCTACTCCTCTCTGGCGCCCAGGTGACCTCCTAGTAGCCCCTAGATGCTCAGGCACCCGCTAGATTGAACGTTGTGGAGCTCTTGTGCTGTTTACGTGTTTGCCGTATTGAACGCCGCCACTCCTTACGGCCAGCATTGGTGTAGTCCACCTTAGCTCTTTGAGACCACCTCCATTAGGTGCGCATGGCTATTACGCACCTATCCTAGTCCTGGATGGCTCCGCCGTGGCGTAATCGCCATGAAGTCGGGCAGCGCAAGCCAGAGACAAAGTTCCCATTGTCGTACGCGGACATGCACTATAGCTTCCTCATTAACGTTAACTGGTAATGATTAGCATTCAATGACTGTCTTAACGTGTTAATGTGTCACTTACTTGTGGGTCCAGCCATTAAGTGCTTGGTAACCCCTTTGGACCGTCCATTTTGAGATCAATGATTCAGATTGGTTTGAGCGTTAGGACCACGAACGTCTCCTTCATTGGACCGTCGATTTTGATTCAACGGTCCAGATCTATTTGGCCGTTCGGACCGTCCGAACATCCATCTCGTTTGGGCCGTCCGATTTTGATTCAACCGCCTAGATCACTTTGGCCGTTCGGACTGCCTAACGTAGCCATTCTTGTGGGCCGTCCGATTAGATCTCAACGGTCCATACATTTTGAGCTTAGGGTTTAAAGGAAAATCCGCAAATCAATTAATTGTGTACTGCAAGTGGTGTTAAACTTCAAAATTGCATAAGTAATTCATTTTAACTCCTTTTTCGATTATTCAAATTTTGTTAGTTTTCTTTTTAAATGTACTTTAATATAAAAATGGTTTTAACCATGTTTGATTCAGAAATTAGTATTAGCAAAATTGCTTTAGGTTTAGTATTATTGTTGCACTAAAAATTGCTTTAACTTCAAAAATGCATAAGTATTTCTCTGTAACTCTATTTTGAGTAAAATTAATTTTGTTGGATTAATATATTAGTATACTTTAAAGTAGAATAGGTTTTGAGCATGTTACTATCTCTGAAAATTTTATTTTACAAATGACTTGTGCACTACTTTCATCACTTTGAAAAATCATAAGAAATTCATTTTAGCTCCAAATGAGGTGAATCAAATTTCATTGTCCATCTCATGAGGTGCTCTGCCTACCATAAAATTTTCAAAGTCACCACCTCTCTGCAAATTTTTGCCCAAACATTTAATTTGGATGAACAGTAACAGACGGTAAAATGGGGCGTGCCAATGAAATTCCTGTGGGTACATGTAAACCGACGCAAATGATAGCAACCAAATATGGGGCGTGGCAACGAAAATGGGGCGCAATAGTGAAATTCCTATGGGTACGCGTAAACCGACGCGAATGCTCATTTTCCTGATGGTTATATATCAAACCGTCAGGAAAACTGCTTGCATCCTTGTCGGTACATCCAAACCGACGGTAGCTAAATCATTACTATCGGTTCACTACACGCCCGTCGAGAAAATAAAACCCCGACAGCAAAGATCGGTTCTCCAGTAGTGCCTCTCTCTTCCAAGAGGACCCGCCACAGTAAACCCAATCCTTGGACCCGTGAACTATGCATATGGACTTGATCCATGAACTGTTGGACGCACCAATTCTCTCTCCTCCCTTTATTTTCTTGATTTAATTCCAATTCCAAGTTCGGAAGCTCCGTTCTCCCTCGTCGTAACTCCAAAAACTATGAACTTTGTTTCTAAAATTTTGTAAATTCAAGATCTTGCTAATGGCATAGGTCTTGTTTAATTTGAAGTTTATTTGTTATTTCCTTGGTATTTATTTGCTCTCTTTGCTTGTTTGTGTCTTTTTACGCACGTTAAATCCGATTAGGATTCAAGACGCGGAGGATCTCCACTTGATCGGCGCAAGAATTGCAAGACTCTCTTACCTATAACCAAGGCGAGTCAATACTTTGATCATATTGAGCCTACATTTTATGCAAATTATATTTGTTTAAATTAGCAAAATTGCATGCCTTAATTCCTTAATCAAATGTATGTTAAATCTTAAGGTAGTTAATACCCATTTGATGATTAATTAATTAATATGACATCCTCGACAATTTGAATCCCTTATTCCATGTCACCCTAGTAACTATGTGGTAAATACTAGTTGTAGGTTGTACTTAAGCGACATGCTAGTCTTGCTTAAGTACCGGGGTATTAAATACCCCAATCATCATTATTCAAACATGAAATGATTGTGGGCTGTCACTAGTGGTCCATTGACTAAGATAAATGTGATAATTCGGTTTTTCTCCTCAAAACCCTATTAGATTGCTAATACAGCATCTCAGGCGAGATGGTGAGGCGGTGGGTGCTAACGAAGCACGAGAATGGTAAGAATGTGGAATGAACCGCCCAAATAACCCTAAGGACTTAATCTTGTCACGACATCCCATGTAAAACAAGTACAACCACAAGTCTATAAAGTACAACTTGGCTTAGTAAAATTATTGAACCCCGAATGCATCTCACTGGTGGAGAAAGGAAACGTGCAAGCTTGCGGTACATCTAGCTTGAAGGTACACCGATACAAGGTGAAGTTGCCAACGTCGTGGGTAGTCCAACTACACCAGACGCTGCGGTACAACATCCCGCACGAACGTATGGGCACAACCCCATATAGGTGAGATGACAGAAGGGGCAAGGTAGTTTGAAAGGTTCCTGTGACGGTCGCTCAACTACACAACTAAGGAATCGTGTGGGGTAACGAGTATGACTATCTCCACGTGGGTAAAGTGTACAACCTCTGTAGAGTCTAAACTGTTTAAACAGTCGTGCCTACGGTCAAAGACGGACATGGGAACTTAACTTGAGTTAGTTCTATTTTAAAAACCTTTGTGGGTGGTATGAAAATGTGGCGGGCTCACCTAGCCCTGAAATTGGATTTTTCCTGGGTCCTTGAACTCAATGCGGTTAATATGAGGGGATAACCACAATAAAAAATAGGCATGAAGGTGGCGGTAACCTCTGATGACATAAATATTGCACAATTACTCTCTTTAATAAAATACAATTTGTTAAAATGCTAAGTGATAAGAATTTGTAATTATGATAATTGAAAATATTGCTTTAGCAAATAAAAGAACCCGAGCCATCCTTGTTAAGCCTTGCATGTATATTATTGAATTGTGTGTTGGCTCGCGAGCACGGAAGTTGTGCTCATTCTCGCTCTTTCCCCCAAAATCCTCAGAAGCAAAAAATCCGGAGGATTCGACTACTACGAGGATCCCGAAGTTGGAGGCCTCATAGATGAATGAAGCGTAGTCTAGTCTTTAGTTGTTCTAGTCTCACCCCAGTCTAGTTGACTCCGTTGGTGCTTGCATGCATCCTATATTATCTAAGTCTTCGGATAATATCGGACGCACACGGGTTTCCCCAGTAGCTTGCCTATGGAGAGATGTGTTCTCACCCTTTTGCTTCCGTTATCACTTCCACTACTTTTGTAATGTAACTAGTTTGGCCTTGTTCGGCCCTTATTATAAAAATTGACTCGATGCGGTCTATGTAAACTCCGATGTGTTAATTAATGAATGATATGATTTATTTCACGCCATGTATGAATGATTCAGCAATGTGTATGTGAGTGCTAGCTACTGATCCAGGGAATAGCACAGTGTTTTCACAGAGGATTTGGATTCTCGAAATCCGGGTCCGAAGAATCGGTATCGAGCATCTGTTGTAGGAGCCTTAGCTAGACTGGTCGAGCCTAAGGACTTGAGTCTTATTTTGAAAAACTAAGAAAAGTTTTGAGAAAAATATAGCGTATTTATTTCTCTGACTCATCCCTCTTAGTTCTGTACTCACCTCCTTTTTGGTGAGTTTACTCCATGGTTGGCTCTCTCTTTTGTTTTAAAATCTTAGATGACCGTATCGTCGTCCGATGGCCCGTGGGATTTCTTCTCTCACGGCGAGAATGACGACAAGTTTGTTGGTATCCCCCGCAAACTCAAGCAATACCTTGGTTCATCACCAGCCCATCTTCAGAGGCCGGAAGACCTAGGTTCTGGATCAAGAGTCTCGTTCCGTGGAGGTTGAGTTCATCGCTCACACCTTCAGGACCGAGCATTCCAGGAGCTGCTATTCTTATGCAATTCAGAGCATAGCGTGCTTTGCCTCGACTCACTTGTGCTAGATGCACAAGGATCTCTTGTTGAGGTCGCCTTTCTATTCCTTCCCGTCTCTCCAGGTGGGAGAACGCTACCCAAAGATCTTCGACATCAGAAGAAGAACACTGCCGTTGCAGTAGCCACCGCGATGCACACTCCAGTACCCCCTGCATCAGCCGTCATCTCCCGCAACCCGGTGTTGGACCAACCGCTCAGACTCGGAGGACCCCGCACCAGGATCGTTGCGTGCAAGAGCATACGACATCCCAGTCCACCGCTCGTCATCAACATCGAAGACTCCAGTCAAGGACACAGCCTTTTCTCATTCTCGCTCTTGTTCCCGGTTGCCTGACTTCAGTCGTAGCCATTCTCGTTCTCGCTCCCCGGGCAACTACACCGCTTATAGTGGTCAAACCCTGATGGAGTAGTCAAGCTAGTCTAGGTTAGTTAGCAGTTCTTGCTAAGCAGTCTTTTGGTCTGCCAGCACCTTCTTCTTTCTTTTACCCCAGTCGGTAGGCGTTGTGTTTGTATCTTGTGTCATGGCTTAACATGGCCTATATGATGTGCTTCAAGAGTCTTGTAACACCTAACCCATTAATATAATGCAGCCACTCTAGTCTTTGTATTGTACTTAATTCTTTCTCTTCATTGGTTTAAGTTCTTCTGTGTGTGCTCTAGAGGGCTGGTAAACCCTCATATATCCCCTCTAGTTCTTAGCCTCTTCTGTTCACTTCAGATGGCACCAAAGAGAGCAGCAGTCCAAGCAAGTAGTGTCAGTCGCAAAAAGATGACAACACAGAGGCTACAAGATAGGTACCCCCAGCAGTTAGCATTTATCAGCAGTTTGTCATTCAATCAGCCAGCAGCCCATGCTTCTATCTTCCTCCCTTGTCCTCTCTCGTCTAGTGTGCTTTTCTCTCTCGCCTATTGTGCTTTCTTCCTCTCATCTATGAAACCGGTGAAGAATTGTTGAAGATTGTTCAAAGAGGTAAGTCGCATTGAAGCTATTTTTGTTGGGATTAACTAGTGTGCTGGATGCCAAGCCAGATGGTTTTGGGAAATCATTGATAGAACTGATTTGGGAATTAAAAAAATTCTAAGAATTGCCGGTGTTATAAGAAATTTTTGTGAATACCAGAGTATGATGATGGATAAACCTTGATTATGAATGGTTTAAAGAATAACAGATTGGTGGATTATATCGATGATGGAGAAAGAAAATGATCGTGGAGGAAAATTTTGATTGATCATGAAGGATATAGGAATCTGAAGTACCGATTTGATTATTAGGAGAAATTGGATTTTTATCAAATCTTAAGTTGATTATGATGTTGGTTGGAAACTTGGAATTAAGAAATATGTGCAGTAAAGGCACAGAGAAGAATGCAAAGAAGATTGGATTTTCATAATGATTCATGATATTAATTTGGAAGAGTTAGTTGAATCTTTTTTGGATCATAGAAATATAATTGTTAGATTCAAGATTATAGAAATGTATCACGGTTGGATTTTGATTAAAGAATTACATGATTGGATTATAGGGTTACCAACTCATGATGTTGATTTTGGTAGAATGGATTGAATCAAGAAGTACGGAATCGATTGGGTATGTTGGTAACATTAGATTCAATTGGATATGATTGAATAGTGAGGTTGGGATTTAAAAGGAATTGTGGTTGGATTACAGAAATAAATCTTTGTTGGATTATAGAAATAATCTTGGTTGGATCATAGAGAAAGTGATGAAATGATGGAGAAACTGAATAAAAGTGTTCGGATGATCTATAATTGTTGATTTTGGATTAATAAAGATTGGATGATAGATAGAGGCTATTGTTAAATACTGAATCGTTGATGTTGGATTCTAAAAATAGAATTGTTATTGGATATTGGATTGTCAAAAGTTGGATTATAGACATATAATCGTTGGTGATTGGATTATAGAAAATGGATCGTTGCTAAGTGTTGGATATTCGAAATACATGATTATTAACTTTTAGATTGTTGGATATTGAAGTACGATTCTTATATTGATGGATATCTTACTAATATTGGAATTGGACTAAATAATTGTTGGATAGATGGTGATAAAGTAATTTGGCAAATTAAAATTTGAATTCATGGATTACAAGTTGTCTTCTGGAAGGTTCTTTAATGAAGATATTGGATTTGTACAAAGAAATTCTGGAGGATTGCAACTGATAAATATGCTTGAGGAATTAAGTGAATAATGTTGTGGATTTAGTCAAAAAATTTGGAGGAAGCAATTGCGCGATTTTAATCTTTGGAGAATTTCATCTCAAAAAGGGATAGATTGAAAATTGGCATGATCTTAGAGTTTATCGGATTGGAAGATGCGATTATTGCTACTAGACTTTGTCGTTTTTCTCCTCAAAACCCTATTAAATTGCTAATACCACATCTGGGCGGATGGTGAGGTGGTGGGTGCTAACGAAGCACGAGAATGGTAATAATGTAGAATGAATCGCCCAGATAACCCTAAGGACTTAATCTTGTCACGACCTCCCATGTAAAATAAGTACAACCACAAGTTTGTAAAGTACAACTTGGCTAAGTAAAATTATTGAACCCCGAATGCATCTCACTGGTTGAGAAAGGGAATGTGCAAGCTTGCGGTACATCCAGCTTGAAGGAACACCGATACAAGGTGAAGTTGCCAACGTCGTGGGTAGTCCAACTATGCCAGACGCTGCGGTACAACATCCCGCACGAACGTATGGGCGCAACCCCATATAGGTGAGATGACGGAAGGGGCGAGGTAGTTTGAAAGGTTACTGTGACGGTCGCTCAACTACACGACTAAGGAATCGTGTGGGGTAACGAGTATGACTATCTCTTGTGGGTAAAGTGTACATCCTCTGCAGAGTCTAAACTGTTTAAACAACCGTGCCTACGGTCAAAGGCGGACATGGGAACTTAACTTGAGTTAGTTCTATTTCAAAAACCTTTGTGGGTGGTATGAAAATATGGCGGGCTCACCTAGCCCTGAAATTGGATTTTCCCTGGGTCCTTGAACTCAGTGCGGTTAATATGTGGGGATAACCACAATAAAAAAAATAAGCATGAAGGTGGAGGTAACCTCTGCTGATATAAATATTGCACAATTACTCTCTTTAATAAAATGCAATTTTTTAAAATGCTAAGTGATAGGAATTTGTAATTATGATAATTGAAAATATTGCTTTAGCAAATAAAAGAACCCGAGCCATCCTTGTTAAGCCTTGCATGTATATTATTGCATTGTGTGTTGGCTCGCGAGCACGAAAGTTGTGCTCATTCTCGCTCTTTCCCCCAAAATCCTCAGAAGTAGGAAATTCGAAGGATTATGACTACTACGAGGATCCCGAAGTTGGAGGCCTCGGAGATGAATGAAGCGTAGTCTAGTCTTTATTTGTTCTAGTCTCGCCTCAGTCTAGTTGACTCCATTGGTGCTTACGTACATCCTATATTATCTGAGTCTTTGGGTAATATCGGACGCACACGGGTTTCCCCAGTCACTTGCCTGTAGAGAGATGTGCTCTCACCCTTTTGCTTCCGTTATCGCTTCCGCTACTTTTGTAATATAATCAGTTTGGCCTTGTTCGGCCCTTATTGTAAAAATTGACCCGATGCGGTCTATGTAAACTCCGATATGTTAATTAATGAATGATATGTTTTATTTCACGCTATGTATGAATGATTCAGCAATGTGTCTGTGAGTACTAGCTACTGATCCAGGGAATAGCACAGTGTTTTCACAGAGGATTTGGATTATCGGAATCTGGGTCCGACAAAATACTAACTAAATTTCTAGGTAATACCAAAAAATTTGTATAACTCATCGGGGTTACAAACCAAACAGCCCCTTGGCCTTTTGACATGACAAGGCCAGAGATACACAACTGATCCCAAAGGAAAAGCCGATCTAAGCCATGGAAACAACAACAGAACAAATACAAAATGAAGGTCTGTTTTTCTCATGTGTAACCTTTCTCAGTTCTCCATTTGATTCAAAAATATAATCTTAACGTTTACATAAACTACTCAGTCAATTCTGAGCATTTTGCAATCTGACCATTCTCAACTATCCCAAAACATCATATTGTAGACTTTCTCCACCGTCTCAAAACTAGATAACACGAACATAATTTGAGAATCACATAATTAATCTCTAGCAAATATGGTAGCTAAACATAGACCACATGAACCCCTACAGAAAAACTGAGAAAAAAAAACTATTCTAGCATACACAAAATTATCCTAACCTTGGTGAGCCCTACAAATGATAAAGACAAAAATTATTCTAAGCTAGACAAAATTATTATCTTGACGAACCCTACAAATAATAGATACTCTCTCTCTCTCTCTCTCTCTCTCTCTATATATATATATATATATATATATATATATATATATATGAAAATGGTATGGTACTCACAGAGATCGTACTCCCACCTCTCATATACCACTTAAATAAATGCGATGATACCTCTTTATCTATTTGAGCATACTCCAATAATGATTATAAGATACCCTAAAGTGAGTTCCACGAAAAATTTCATTAAATTCCACTTTTTATAGCAAATTTTGTGTATATACTTCTTTTATATATGAAAAATGGTATATAGCAAAAAAACAAAGGACTCCAATGAAATTTTTTCAATCAAGTTGCATTGAAGTATCTTATAATTGGTATTTAAGTATACTTGAAAATGATAAAAAGTATAATATATACGTTTAAGTGGTATATTAGAAGTGAGTACATACTCTAGAATGTAAAGCGAATGTCATATATATATATATATATATATATATATATATATATATATATATATATATATATATATATATATATATATATATATATATATATACTCTCTAAGCTAGACAAAATCGTTTTCTTGACGAACCCTACAAAATACGAAGTCAAAAACAAAAAACCAAGGTGTAGGAAATTATGCTGACATCCACGTGTACTATTTTTGTACACATTTTCCAGTGGCAATGAAGTATACATGGAGCTGTACTAGCTAGGAGAAATACATTGAACAAGATGGAGACACACATTACTATTGTCATATATTGGAAGGACATTCCAAATACGTTAAGTACCACAAGGAAAATTTAAATTACAGATAGATTATACTAAAGATAACAAGTAAAGGAACATTTCAAAATTCCACAACTTCAATGCACCTTTCTGCTACTAATTTTCAAGAAGCAATAGCAATAACCCAGGATCTGCAAGAAAAAGAGTTAAGAAGAATACTTGATAGCAATACTATCCATCTTAAAAGAAACATATTAAATATAGCAACAACAAAATTTGCACAAAAGTTGTACTATAATTGCACAGTACCCGACACTGAAATTTTATTTAAAATCGTATGCAAGTTGTAATCCATCCAGTATTTTACTTTAATATGCAATACAGAAAAAAAATGTTAGTTAGACTATAGAACTATGTTATTTCGAAAGCATGTAGCAGCAAAGAGAAAAATCCACGATAGAAAAGAAGGAATATAAAAGGTGTGAATGAAAATTTAAAAATAATTTACTGGATTCTTCCTAAAAAAATATCTATATTGCATCCTTGCAAACAAATTTCTATACAGTTGCAGATCAGCAGCTAGTCAAATTCAATGAGTCTTACCAAATCTCTACACAATTGCAGACACCTAAATTTATGATGGAATCATAGCGTACTAAAATTTGCAGTCATAGTAGTATGAAATTGCACAGAGATTTACAGTGCAAAAAATGTATAAATGACTAATTAAGTTTTACCTAAACATGTCTAGTACCACAGCAAGACTGCCACAACTTGAAGAAATGAATTTCTTTAAGCAGCTATCTAGCCAGTCTTGGTGCACATATTTAATCAGGTTATGAGTTATGACAAAGCATAATACAAATAGACAGATTAAATTCTGTTAGCCATCATTACTTGCTCATTGAATTAGCATAGTAAAGCTCACCAAAGAGGACATGATTCGCATACTAGATGGCTCGGACCCAGACAGCTCAAAATTTTCTCCGGATCCGATTGACCCCCTGACTGTATTCATCTTAAGACTCATAACCCACGAGTCACGAGTTCGAACCCTGGATTATGATGATGGAAAATATACACCAATACTCCACCTAATTGTGGTTGGTGGGAATCGAACTCTAGTCATTAGCCGGAGAGACAAGATGCTATACTATTGAGTAATGCAATAGTTGACCAAGATGGTTTCTTGGGAATTGGTTTTTTCTAACCGTAATTCCAGAGGAAAGTAAGAGGACAGTCATTTCAGTATTTCCGATTTCTATAACAGTGCTATGAAAGAGGTTGATTGTTTGGTGTATCACATATAACAAGGACACACAGCCAATATGACTATTATTATCTTCAATTTTACTAAGCTATGTACAAGGTACTCTTCTAAAAAAAGAAGAAGCTATGCATAAGTTACAGTTGAACATACTGGGCAATCAACTAATCAACAGCAGACCACAAGATCAAGGGATATTCAGTCCAGCAGCTCAACAAATTAAGATTATATATGCACACAAATTGCAATTTCAGAATACATGTAACGAAGAACAGAGAGACTCTGTTCTGCGTTACATCATCTGCTCGAAAGATCATCGGACTATCTTGAAGATGCAGCTGGAGCGTCGAAGGCGTCGGCGAACCATGGACGCCGGAGCGCGGTGGTAGCCGACAGCCTCTTGTCGATGTTGCAGGAGAGGAGCCGTTCAAGACGTCAAAGCCTTGCTCTGACAGGCGGTACTCGGGGAAGAACTCGCGCAGCCGGTTGCGGTGGCGGATGCGCGGCGGCGTCACTATCTTGCCGGCGAGCGGCAGGGAGTCGTAGGCCCGCCAGTACCTGTATCCCGGCACGCCGAGCACGTCGAAGATCCTGAGGAGCACAGCGCTGTCGTCCGCCCCGTCGAACAGCGGCTTGCCGGCGAGGAGCTCGGCCATGACGCAGCCCAGCGACCACGTGTCGACCATGCCGTCGTAGTCGGGCTTCCCCAGGAGAACCTCGGGGGCCATGTAGCGGCTCGTGCCGGCGTGGCCGTACGGCGGCGCGCCGTCCAGGGACATGGCGAGGCCCAGGTCGCATATCTTGACGGCGTCAAGGCCGCCGTCGCCGACGAGGATGTTCCCGGGCTTGATGTCGGTGGATGACGTGGCGCGCGTGCATATGCCTGGCCCCGCTGAGGAGCTGCCGCATTATGCGGCGCACGTCGGCCTCCGGGAACGGCCTACCGCCGCGGCTGACGTGGAGGACGTGGTGGAGGCTGGGCCCGACGTACTCCATCACGAGGAGAGCTCGCCCGTGGGGGATCGAGCGCCAAGGCCTGGAGCGCGACGAGGGAGGGTGGCCATTGCAGACCACGAGGAACCTGGCCTCTCCCAGAATCTCATCGACGGCGGCGCCGTAGGGCTTCTTGACGCCGGCGGACTCTCGGAGGGCCTTGATGGCGACGACCTCGCCGGAGTCGCGGTGGCGCGCCTCGACGACGACGCCGAATCCGCCCTTGCCGAGCGTGCGCGTGGTCTCGTACTCCTCGGTGCTCACGATGCGCCTCCTCTTTGGGCTCCTTCCGGCGGCAGGCTCGTCGATGTCGGGGAGGACGCAGACGGCGGTGGTTCGCTTGAGGAGAGCCATCGCGAACTGAGGGGAAGAGACTCGGGAAGGTGGAGGCGTGGGGAGATGCGGAAGAGCAAGCGATAAGAGGAGAGAATGGTGGTGGGCTCAGATATATGTAGGACGCCACCGCCATTGCCACGGCGAGTTCGAGTAGAGCTCGGAGTCGGAGAACGCGTTGCGTGGCGCGCGCGCAGGCTGCATCGCATGCGGATTGCAAAAAAGGAAAGAAACACATTCGGATTCGGTTAACACGTAGGCCACTTCGAGCCTTGCGCCTGGTCAGCTGGCCCAACTTAGGCTTGGTTGGGCCGTCAGATGGAAGGCCTAATTTGTTACGGAGCCAATTCGGGCTCTGAATGTTTCGACATTTACGCAATTCGGGCCCATGATTTTCCCTTTTTAGTCTTGGATATTTCAAGTTCTAAAACAGAACTGAAATGGTACTCAATCCATTTTCACTGTGCATGACCATTTTCTCTTTTTAAGAGGGTGAGCGGAGAACTACTCCCTCTAGTCATAAAAAGAAGTCAGTTTGGACATCAACACGGTCTCCAAAACACAACTTCAATTTTAGTCTTGTAAATTCACCAACTTTTGCTAACAATTTGCCAAATTTGATGGGCTCGTGAAGTGCGGTGAAAAGCGGATCGAATAGTTTCAGTGATCCGACCGAAAACAATTTGGATTGTCTCGGATCGGATTTTTCTTGGATAATTCTTAGATCGGAAAAAATTGTGACATCCCAAAATTCCAGTTCAACTTCAAATGTTTGAAAATTTTAAACCTTTAAAACTTTTTTATGTCATTCATTTTTCCTGGATTTTCATTCAAGATTTTTGTCTAATTATAAAACTTAAGCATCATTTTTTTTAAATACAAACCTAGTTGATAATTAAAACAAATTGAAATAAACATGATAATTAAAAATCCAAACTAGGTGTATTTGTTCATTAATAAAATGGGGACATATTTTAAACATGTTTAGAAACTTTTCTCAAATCAAACAATACAAATGCATGCAAAGAGAAGCTTAAAAGAATTTTGAGACAAATCTGAGAACAAAAAAAATCCTAGAAAAATTACACCATAATTTACACTATGTCGAGCCTCACTGAAATTTTCATACTTTTTAGAGCTATATTTCTATATTTAAGAATTCTCTCAAACCCTCATCTTTTTTAAAAAAAAAATCCTAGAATTGAACTTCTCTCTCTGTTCTCACTGACCAGCCAGACCCAACTTGACCTTAAATCTGCTGCACACGCTCTGCCCGCAGGGGCGGCTAGTGATCGTGCCAGTGTAGCTCACCTCACGCCCCATGCTTGCGCCCATGCCCTGCCCCGGTCGCGCGCCCATGACCGCGCGTCATCGCTAGTAGCGTCTCGCCACCGGTTCTCATGAGTTCTCGCGAACTCCTTTGCCCATACACATGAGCACCGAGTGTGCTAGATCACCCTCTCCATTCCCCTACCTTCCCTCTCCATTTTCTCCCTTCCTCGAGCTCAATTCAAGCTCGAAATTTGAATGTCGTCTTGTTGGCGAGGCACACCACCGTCAAGTCTCCGGTACGAACCAAAGGGCTATGGCCAACTCTTCAGTCCCGTCGACCTCCTCGACTTGCTCTTTCCATCCTCGCCATCTTCCCTGTCTCTGGTAGAAGCTTTGGATCGACGCTTCTTCTTGGCGTCGGCGATGCTCGATTCAGCGACCGCCGATTCCACACGCCATTCGGCCGTCGGTGAGCCCTCCATATTGGTGTGTCACAACATGTTCCAACACCCAGGATCATTTCCCTCACTTGATTCGGTCTTTTATCAATAGGAGAACCACGTCACCGTCGTCTTCCTCACTCCACGACCAAAGCGCGCATGGTGCCATTTCCTCTCGGTGAACTCTAGGCCAATTGCTCTACTTCCAAAGCATCTACACTCACCCCTTCCTTCCCTACCATTGATTTGAGTTTCCATACACCCAGTCGTTGCCACCATGGAACCCCTTCACGCCCATGGCTCACCTTTGCCCGACTGCCTCGATCACTCCCCGCCTTCACCGATCGGACCGGTGAGATCCCCTTGCCCTTCTCATGCCTATTCTCCCCTAGTTTTGCCCCTATCCCATCCTACGCCGTCATCCCCGTTTCACCCTCACAGCCGGCCGCCACGTGCCCCTGCCATGCCGCCACTATGCGGCTTGGGCCGCGACGTCGCCACCCTCGAGGTCGCACTTCCTCCCCGGTCCCATTTTCACCACTCCCGCCCACCGTCATAGCTCTCCTCGCCGGCGACATGCGCCGCCCTAGGCCTCCTCTGTTCTGGCTTCTTTGCTCTGTAACGACCCGGCCAGGGGCTACCCGAGAGGTCCTCCAGGACCTCCTGGAAAGTCCACTAAGAACTCCCAGGACGTCCCGTAGAGCATCCCGGTAGGACCGCCCAGACCACGAACCACCCGAGAGCCACCCGTGAGGTACTCCCGGATCTCCAAAAGTCCATCAGGACCTCCCAGGAGGTCCGGTAGTACCGCACAGGAGTCTGGTAGGACCGGGCTCCTGTAGTTTCGCTCGAGGGTCCGGTAGAACCGCTCGAGGGGAACTAGGGTCTTGACCCGAGGCAAGTCTGGGACTCGAGGCCATCCCAAGCACCACCTGCCCGCCCGGTACTACCGCACAGAAGCCCAGTAGTACCGCTCGGCACCTCCTGAGAGGAGGTCTTCGCAGAACCCACTCCCGAAGGGCGTGGGGCTTGGAAGGACCTTAAGTCCACTACGATCTGAACCAGTCCCAAGGATCAATGGTAGTTCACACAGCAAGACAAGTGATAACATATACTTCAACGAGATCTTTATTAATACCAACAAAGTTGCTTACAAAGGGAGGCTTATAATCCAACAGCCAGAACACAGCGGAAGAAAACAACATAAGCCACCCGATACACCACAAGCAATCGGTTGGAGAGTGCATTCCTAGTCGGTCTAGGACCTCTTGGTCCATAGCAAGGTCTTCACAAGACTTCCTTCCTGCTCAAAAGATTATTTCAAGCAAGAGTAAGCACAACAACCGTGCTCGCAAGTTACACCCGTGGAATAACAAAATGACATGCATAATGGATATCAAAGGGATGGCATAATATGGTTGATTTGTGTAAAGCCAAGTTTGTTTCAAATACATATACTAAGTTCCAAAGCAAATTACAATAGTACTAAGTTCCAAAGCAGGTTACAATAGTTAAAATTCATTTTCTAAATCACATTTTTCAGTTGGATAACATTCATCACAAAGTGTGAAGGATACCCTCCTGCCACAAGGCTTCTCGCCCAATTCCCATTTGGATAGCAATCCAAAACCATTTTTCACAAATCTTTTGAAACACAAAACCAAGATCTAACTTTGAGTGACATTGCTAGCATGTCCATGACCGCGGACACGGCTATTCGAATAGTTTTACACTCTGCAGAGGTTGTACACTTTACCCACATGACACAACTTCTCTAGTTGGTTTGGCAACCGTCGTTGCCACCACTAACTACCAAAGGTAAGTGGTCTAGAGCACGTGACAAGGCCTTTACAATGCATCGCTCCACCGCAATCCACCCACATTAAAGTTTAGCAAATCCCCCCTTTGGATAGAAATCCGCCGGGTTAATGGGTGCCCCCTCTTATGCCTGGTGGGTACAACATAGTCATAAAAAGACATGCCATAAAAGACCACCCACTGTTCCGTCGGATTGACTGCAGTGATCACTTTGCAAATTAATTGGCCAGGTCCCGCCCACACAGGACATGTGGTTGCACGGTGAGGCATAGCCCATTATAGACATAGCAAGAGGTGGCTCAAAGACCGATCCTTAACTGACTTGGGCGACAACCTCAACCCTGGGGCATCGGGTCACACGACCCCCATGCATAGACCTGCACCAACCAAACAACCAGCTTCGGCCAAGTCCAAATCATTTTCCATTATACTTTGTGTAACCAAGACATTATAAAACCTCTATGGCACACCAATGCCACGGTCGGAAACGACCTCGTGACACACCAATGTCATGGTTCAAATCATTTAGTTATGTGATATTTTTGGCCAAAGCTTCCCAAATGCGAATTTTGGGTCTAAGCTCAACTAAGCATTTCTTTTCAAAGACCATGGTTTATAGTATTGCATGAAACCAAGTTTTGCCTAAGGTGACACTCACATTTGGTTCAAGGTCAAGAGTGGTCATACATAGATTTTAGGCATAGCTAAGATCTTAAAATCGGTGTTAAAATAACTTAGTAAAGTAAGCATGCATAAGTATTTGAAATGGAACATAATATGTTGAAATAAGGGGTGCAATATGGTCAAGGGTGTAACTTGCCTCCTGCTTGAAAGGCTTCACGGGTTCACTTTCTCACCAGGCTCGAGCTCACCAAGGGCGTTGAGGTCTACACGATAAAACAGCGCAAATCAAACTAATGCCAAGTAAAACCAAAAGAACTCCAGAGAAACATAAAACTAGAGCCAACACGAAGGTTTGATGGCCAAGAGGAGATCCAAAGAGCTGGTTGGAGGAGGTTAGACTGACTAGGAAGAGGATCCAGAGAAGCGGTTAGCGGTGGAGGTTGAGGATGTCGAGGAGCAAACCGAGAGAGCTAGGGAGCTAGAATGAGGAAAAGGCAAAAGGAAAGTCTGGCCCAAGTTTATATGGCTAGAAGTACAGGAGGTCAAGGCACACGAGGTCAAGAGCTGGTGGAATGAATGATAGGAGCGGTGAAAGATTAGACAAAAGATGGCTTGGTATGGCCAAAAGGTGGTAGCATTTAATGCGACACAATAGACATTAAGCGGGGAGACTCCAGTGCAACGGATGTGGTCAAAAGATAAAGCAAATGGGTGTTCTTGCCAAGTGGGTCCAATCAAACCCGAAGGGAGGTCTGTGGAGACCTTGAGGAGGTCCGCAGAGGTCAAGGGAGGTCCTAACCTTCAAGGGAGGTCTGAACCCGCAAGGAGGCTCCGCCTGAGGACCAGAGGTCCTGGCCACCAAGTGGCCTCAACCCGCAAGGGAGATCCTCGCGAAGAGACTAGGGAGAGGTCCTATGAACAAGGAGGTCCAAAAGATACGATCACGGGGAGGTCCTATGGACAGGAGGTCCAAAAGACCTGCTCATGGGTGTAGGATCAAGGATAACCGACTAGAGGGGGGTGAATAGGAGGGTTTTAAACTTTTTAACAATTTAACAATTTAACCCAATTAATAACTTAGTCTAAACAAGTTATACTTCTAGCTAAGCAATTTAATCACAATAAATAAGCTAGAAATATAAATGCGGAAATGTAAAGACTAGAAATAACCACAATGAGACAACGATGTTTTCCCGTGGTATCGAAGACTTGCCGGTCTTCACTAGTCCACGTTGAGGAAGCTTGACAACTCAAGCCGGCTCCACGAATTAAGCCTTCCCTCGATCACTATGGTTGTTCTTCCTCCGCTCCGGAGATAGCGAACACCAAACCACTCATAAACTTACACCGGGCCTCTTCACAATCTTCTTGAAGAGATCACCGTGCTACACCGCCAAGGCCGTCTAGGAGTTCGGCAAAACTCCAAGAGTAACAAACCAAGACCTTCGCTTGATGATGCTCAAGTGCAATAGGATCAATCTAGAATGAATTGATGCACTTGAATGAACTCAACTACCAACCAATGAATGCACAAGAGAATTTTGGGTGTTGAGTTAATGCACTTGGCTCCAAGGCTCTAAGGATGTTAAATGTTCACTAGCAACCTGTCCAAGAGCAGTTGGGGGGTATTTATAGCCCACACAAACAATTATGACCGTTGGGGACCAAATCCCCAACTTTCAGCTATAATTGGTACAACCAGCGTTAAGAGCCCGGTTGAACCGCATTTTGCGTCAGAAGCCAGTAACGGCTATAACGGCGGCATTTATTACTCTGATATAGCCGTTGGAATTTGCTGTTCAGTACAACCGCCAAGCAACTTGCGGTACAACCGCAACGCCCGGTTGAACGCATTGAAGCGCGGTACAACCGATCGTAGGGTTTCCAAACTGCTGAAATGACAAGCTCTCGGAAAATATGAACCGCCTTATAAGAATCGGTACAAGCATGGCAGCACCTGGCCGCTTCCCAAATGCGGTTTAGCCGAAAATCACTGAGAGCTCCAAGTCGCATTTACACTTGTTACGGTTTTCTTGAACCGCCAAATAAAAATCGGTTCAAATTGAAAATCGTCAATGGATTCTCGGTAGCGGTTCAACCGAAAACCAAAGAGAGGTTACGAGCCAAAATGCATCGGTTCTGTTTTTTATTCAACCGCCAACTAAATATTGGTCATACCGCATAGAGCGGTACAACCGCAGTGAAAACTGCGGTACTACCAATTTTAGATAAAGTGCACAAAGCTTTCAAATTTCAAGAGAATTCAAATGCATGCATGATCCTAAATTAATCCATATGGCACAAGAACATGCTAACAAGCTACTAGCCAAGTTCCCTCTTAATAGTACGGCATTTAACCTATAATCCGGTCTTCAAACCAAATCTCCTAAGACCGGTAAAACAGAAAAGGATCCTAGACTATTTGTACCTTATCTTCAAGCCATGTAGATCTTCATGTTATCCTTTGGCATGCATCTTTACGTCATCAACTTCACCAATGGGACTTAACCGTGTAAATACTCAATAAACATGTTAATCTCATATTCACATATTATCATTAATTACCAAAAAAAAATTTAGGGGCCTAGATGCTTTCAACAGGAGGTCCAAAGGTTAGGCTCAAAGGCAAGGGGAGGTCTTGGCGGTTAGATCTCTGGAAGAGAGGTCCAACGGTCAAGATCAAGCGAAAAAAGGAGGTCTGACGGTTGGATCTCAGAGAGGAGGTCCAAGCAGTCGATCAAAAGCAAGGGAGGAGGTGCAGGCAGTTAGGATCTCCAAAGGGAGGTCCCACTGATCGGATCTACAAAGGAGGAGGTCTGAACGGTGAGGATCTCCATAGGGGAGGTCCTAACGGTCAGATCTACAAAGGAGAAGGTCTGAACAGTTAGGATCTCCATAGGAGAGGTCCTAACGATCAGATCTAACAAAGGGGAGATGCGGATGGTTAAGATATCCCAAGGGATGTCTTAGCGGTCGATCTAACAAAGGGAGAATGCAGACGGTTAGGATCTCGGAGGAGGTCCTAACGGTCGAGATCAAACAAAGAGAGTGCAGACGGTTAAGATCTCCCAAGGGAGGTCTTAACGGTCAAATCAAAAGCAAGGGGAGGTCTTGAGGTGATCGATAGCGAGATAAGAAGCGGAGAAGCGGGAGCCATTGGATTTCCATCGAACGGGTCAAGGCAGTTGGGCCGTTCGGACCGAACGAATGCCCCAGCAGATCGGGGCCATCCAATACAGATCAGACGGTTCTAAAGGAGTGGGACGTTCGGACCATCCGAACGTCTCATCAAGATCAAATCGTCCAACGCAAATCGAACGGTACACAAGCGATAGAGGTCTGGATCATGCGGAAGGCTCGAACGAGTACGAGGGAGGTCCAAATGAACACAAGGGAGGTCCCAGAGGACACATGCGTTGGATTGGACCGTGCAAAAGGCATAGGAGGTCCAAGTCCGAAGGGAATCCAACGGAGGAGATCAAAAGGGAGGTTTTTAGCGGTCGGATTTGATCAAGGGAGGTCCAAATAAGTTCAAGGAGGTTCAGCCACAGTTTTGAGGGTCTCCAAGGAATGGTGATACCGTGGCTTGGAAGCGGTACTACCGCGATCCGGTAGCACTGTAAGCAACACTGCGGTATGAAAATTCCAGAACATATGAAAAGGGAGAGCTAGACCTCACGTGGAGCGGTATGGCCGTGGGTTGAAGGGCGGTAGTATCGTAGGGCGGTAACACCGAATGGATGCGGTATGGATTTTCTAGAACACCTGTTTTGAAACTTGATTTCCTCCTAGAGCGGTAGGACTGCGAGTTGAACGGTGGTAGTACCACGTGGTGGTAATACCGTGCTAAAGCGGCAAGGAATTTCCAGAGAGGAAACTTTACAGGGATAAAAGCAAGGAGAAGTTCAAATGGACACAAGGAGGTCCAGATGAACTAGAGGAAGGTTCAATGGAGTTCAAAGAGGTTCAAATGAGCAAGGAGGGAAAAGAGGGTTGAACCCTAAAGAGATTCAAGCCAACAAGAGATCCAAAGAGACCCAACCAAAAGGAAGGTCTAGACACACAGAGGGTCTGAACACAAGGGAAGTCTAAACTTAGAGAGTACCCAAATAAAAGGGAAGGGTTTAAAACCACAAGGATGATCTAGTCCTCAGAGGAGGTCTAGTGGCAAGGACAATCTAGACTTCAAAGGAGATCTAATCTACAAAGGTAAGTCTAAACCTCAGAGAAGGTATAAACTACAAAAAGGAAGTCCTAATAAAAAGGGTGATCTGGACCTGAAGAGTAATCTTTACAAAAGACCACGAAGATGACCATCAAAGTGGTCTGAGGTCTAAGTCAAAGGGGAGATCACAACAGAGTGGGATTTCCAAAGAAAAGGGGAGATCCGAATGGACAAGAAGAAGGAGGACAGCACTAGAGGCCAAACAAGAGGGAAGGTCGGACATAAAAGAAGGTCTAAATAGGATGGAGGAAAGGAAATCCTACCATGAAAAGGAAAGCGACTCAGAGAGCTAGAGCAACACCAAAAGAACCAAGGTTTAGATTAGTTGAAGTTTAGTTTAGTCATTTTAAACACTTCAAATTCTAAAATTCTCAGGTTAAGCTTTGAATTCTCATTAAAACTAAATGGTTCTTTTTATTTTGAAAATTTTTAAAAAGGCTCTGAAAATCAGGGTGTTACGTGCTCTTTGCCTTTGTGCTCTCTCTTTCTCTCTATGAGTCACCGTTAGTGGGCCCAGTCCAATTAGGTGCTCAACTAAAAAGAAAAGTAGTAGGATTAATAACTTATGGAGGCTTCAAATTTGCAAACCACATCATGATAGCTAAATCCAGTAGTTAAGGTTGATTGAAAGTGCTTAGTAGCCATTAACAACCAAATGAACAGAAAAAACAAATATAATTAGGAGTTGCATGATCTCAGTAACAGTAGACCTTCACCTGACAATTGGAAAATTAAAAATTGTAAGTGAGTCATGTAACTAGTAGGCTATGTGAATGATAGTAGGGTCATTCAAATTAATTAACAAATTTAAATTTAAATAGAAGGAAGCTTAGTTCACAGCACCTCAAATAAGCAAGAGCTTAATGGGATTATTAGTTTGGGAAGCTAGAGAGTACTTAGAAAAGGAGCACTGAGATAGAGCCATGACAAATGCTAAAACAAGTTGATTAGTAAGTATAATGATTTATTAGCCTTTGGCATTTAATCTAAAAAAGTAAAACTAATTAGGAATCAAGATTTGGAATGTGGTTATCTAAACAACAGTAAACCCTAGGCCTTGGTTATGATGATGTCAATAGTAGCAATAGGTTATGAGGTGGTTAATTAAAATAGGTAAAATGATTAGATATTAATAATCATCAGTATGAACTTAGAATGAATTCATAAGGCGATACTTCACATTGAAAATCAAGTAAAATTGCTAATTTTGCTAGTATCCTAATAATGGCTATAACTTTTGCATATGAACTCCAAATCAAATGAATCTTTTTTCTAAATTCATCTAAAATCATGTTCTATATGAATATGAATTTTTTTGGATTTTCTTGCTGTTGAATTTATTTTTCTGTTTGTGATTTATTCTCGGTTCTTTCAAATAGGCGTGGAATTCATGGCGAGTTCAACGACAATCAAGCGACCTCACTCTGTGAACAACCTGAGTAAGGAAAGCACCTCCTTTGACCTTGTTGATCCTACTATTTTAATTATTGTACTTCTTTTTGCAAAATCTATTATACATGTATGTATGTTGGCTTAAAATTGCTATACTTGTGGATAACGATAGTTATATTCCTATTCAATGCATGACTCTCCTTGAAATATTGGTATCCCTACTGCTGTAGCCAATAGGTTATGGTTTAGGCAATAGATGATGTCGATTTGGATATTTCTAGTGCAAATGTCGCACAAATACTTAGCCGGTCTCTAGATTTACTAAAATTGGAAAATAGATTAAATGTTGAACGTGAATTTGGGATATTTTGATATGATAGTCAAGAGGGTTTACCTTTGTTATTTTGTATAAAAATAAAAATAAAAAACTTAGTTTGTGACGCGGGCGAGTTATATTATTTTCTGAGAAGTGTGAGAGGTGTATCTCACAAGTAGATAGGGGGAGATCCTCATAGAAATCAATTAAGGACCGAATGCCAACAAGTCCTATCTAAGCCTAAACATACAATCACATGTGCCGGTATAGGACGTGCTTAGCTAATTAAGTCATCGAAAACTAGCCTTAGATGTTGGTAGACCGTAGTAGTGCGAGCATGACCAGTGTAGGCATGTTTGAAGGGGCTTCCTTCACTGAGGCATTTGGAACAAAGCTTGCTGACACAACGGTGAATGCCTCATTGAGACGGGGTGTACCCGAGTGAAGTGAGGATGTTCATTCGTCGGGTTAGTGCAAGGTTATAACTAGGTGATGTAAAGGCTTGATGTGTGCTCTAGGCGCATACTATAATGTTGTGTGCGGTGGTATCGACGGATCTTAGAACAAACTAGAGAATTCGTATGTTGTGGGTAAAGTTCTACACCTCTACAGAGTGTAAATCTATTTAAATAGCTGTGCTTGCGATCATGAGTGTGCTTATTGCAGTCTTAATGGGTATAGACTTTGTTTTATAAAAAGCGACTCTTGTTGGAAAAATGTGGGAATGGTTGTTGATTTATATTTGAATTGAGTAACATGTCTATGGCTGAAAGTAAGATATTGATCATAGCCAGAGAGGGTTGTGATTTTTTATTTATCAAGTTACTTACTTGTTGATGCTTTATCTATTTAACCGCTCTTTAAACTTTTGTTGCAAAATACTACGTATTGATATTGTAAATAAAATTTACTTAATGCTGAAAACAACTTATAGCATAGAGCCTCATCACTTGTTGGTCTTGCATATATATAAATTTTGAGATACACTACAAGTTTTCTTTGAGTACATAATGTACTCAATATTGCTAAATTGTTGTTCAAAATTAGAAGATGAGCCTATGCTGATGACGTGTTCTTTGCACCCAATACCGGAGGGTTCGATGTGAGGTCTTGCTAGGACTTGTTTCTTGTCAATTGCACGAGGGTTCGGATGGGCACACATCTGGACTTTTGGTTTATATACATGTTATGCTTCTACTTTTATCTTGCTACTTCTGACATTTGAACTTTTATTTGGTTGGTTGGCCCTCGTATTATAAACTTTGTAATCGTCTAAGTTTGTGTACCATATTTGTTAAATGTTGTATGAGATTGTGTATGTATGTGTATACCAATGTTGTGGATGTGTGTACTAGCCACTGATCATGGGACTAGTAGGGTACACACACGAGGATTTCGTGTATTTCACACCCGGGGTCCGACAAGAATACAGTTTTTTGTCGGAAATGAATACGAACATGGTAGCCCGTATCAAATCGAATCTGAATACAAATATGGATTATCCGAATTATAAGAAGACCCGATATCTGGCAATTTAGCCCAACAGCTCAACCGGCCAAACTAGGCATTAGCTCATTACTACCTTAGGGTTTCCTCTCATCTGATAAACCCATCCACACTCCGTAGTAGATGTTGAGTATATAAGCAATTTTCGAATTACTTTAATCCAGAAATTTACTAGATAAAACATGAAAAATACTCTAGCTATTTTCACAAAGAGATCACAAAGAACACTATAGCAATACCGATTCTAGAAGAATGAAGCTAGCATTCCTATCTCAATGTTCAAGACAACGATGAGCGATAAAGCAAACCAACTAACAAGAAAGATATAGACATACTGAAATTCTATAGAAGAAGAAGTTGCAGCAGAGTTCTTGATGAGGACGTCGTTCGTCATGGCGTAGTGGTAGTAGACGTGCAGTTGATATAGAACGTAGCAGAGTAGTAGACGTGCAGTTGATGTAGAACGTGCGAGGAACAATGACGATGTATGACGCTCCCCAAAAACCTTATTCATCCTCGCTCGTGCAAGCCTTCAAGGGCGAGGTTCCGGAGACCTGCTCTCCCGGTGCGGCCGTACACATGCCTCGCCGGGATGGAGATCGCAAGAGACAGCAAACAAAACTATGGAGTTCTTTCTGTATTGTGCAAGTGGAAAAACCGAACCAGAGCCAGTACTCTCAGTCTTCTTATATAGCCAAAAGACAGAGAGCCCAAAGGTCGCCAGAAGACCAAAGACCAACAGTCACCATCAAGGACAGTCGCCAGTAGTCTAAAGACCAACAGTCGCCAGAAGACCAAAAGCCAACAGTCACCATCAAGGACCAGCACTCTGTTCTTTTTAATGGCCAAAATAAAGAGACCAGAGACCAACGATCACCATCAATGTCGGTCGCGTTTCAATTTTGAATAGATAAAGAAAATCGCGCCACTTTCGACACGCCCTCGTCTGGCGTGCACACGCACACGCTTGCACACCGCATCGCACCGCTGCTCGACACATTTCGGCTCGGCTCGGCCGCAGCGTGTGTTGGCTCTCCAATTCCATAAGAGGGCTATCACGTTCCACCTTATAAACTGGTGTAACTCCCCTTTATCTGTCCATGTGGGACTAAACAGTTTAGCACATGCACATGGGCCTTTGAGATTTACTAGGAATTAATTTAGAATATAATATTTGGGCCTAGCCCATATTAATTCAACAATCCCCCTGGATCTCAAGGGCACATGTCAAATGCCTTGATCCACAGTATTGTTTTAATATACTAGTGTTTTGATGGAGACCGTTAAGGTTGAACATCCACCTAGAAACGAAGCTTACACGTATCCACAATCGCACAATGGACTAAGCCTTGAATTGACAGTTTTGTGTGAATAAGTTTCACTTAAGTCCTTAACTGATACTAGGCTGCCAGGCATCTCCCTCGGGTTGGAGCATATAAGTCATACTCTTGGCCTATTCATGAGCTTCCTATAAATTACCCTATTTCATAGACTGTGACTAGCAGTCGGGCTCATATAGGTGTGTTCTTTCAAGACTGCTCTGTAGGACAACATATTTGCTTTAACAAGTCACAGAACACATTAAGATAAAATCAACCTGCCATACAGATTTAGGAGAGAATTGCATCTCCAATGGAGTGGGTCTATAAAGGTACTCTCCTCCCAGTTAACCAATAGCTTGTTTCGCCAATCCTACTTCACGGGATCTCCGATCACATAGGATGGGTTACCACTATGGTATAACTCACATGGGTCTCAAACCCATCTCCTCGATGCATTGTCTATCACATTTCGTGATAAGCCCTTTGTGAAGGATCGCGATTCTTAGCTTGTTTGGATATAATCCAAAGCTATTACTCGGAGTTTCTCATTTTCTGACAGACTTGATCTTCTCTTCACATGTCTTGATGATTTCAAATTATCCTTAGAAGCTGTTCACCTTGACAATCACACCGATTGTCACAGTTCATCGAATAGCTTGATCTGGTTTTTCAACCATAAGCAAATCTATCAAGAGCTCACGAAGCCATTCGGCTTCAACGATGGCGATATCTAATCTTTGTGAGTTACGCTTCCATTGTTGACCTCGTTAAGATGGTCTACTTGCAAGACTTCCATGAAACAGCGCCACCTCCAAGTATGAAGACATATCCACTTGTGGCCTTAATCTCATCAGCATCAGATATCCAGTTTGAATCGCTATAACCCTCCGGTACTGCAGAATTTTGGTATAATGAATGACATAGCTCATAGTACCCTTTACATAGCGCATTACCTCTCAAGAGCATGCCAATGATCATCTCCCGAATTGGAAACAAAGCCGCTTAGTTTGCTCACAAAGAAATGAGATGTCGAACTGGTACCGCTAGCTAAATACATGAGTGAACCAATTATCTGAGAATATCTCAATTGGTCTCTGGCTATTCTCCGATTCTTCCTAAGCAACACGCTAGGATCATATGGTGTTGGAGAGGGTTTGTAGTCGCTATAACCAAAATGACTCAGAACATTTTCCACATAATGGGATTGCAATAATGTAATCCCACCATCATCACCTCTCAACAGCTTGATGTTCAAGATAACATCAGTTACTCCCAGATCTTTCATCTCAAACAAAACTATGGAGTTCTTTCTGTATTGTGGAAGTGGAAAAATCGAACGAACCAAATACTCTCGGTCTTCTTATATAGCCAAAAGACAGAGAGCCCAAAGTCGCCGATAGTCTAAAGCAGCAATGCTGAAGACCAAAGGCCAACATCGCCATCAAGGACCAAAGATCTGTCCTTTTTAATGGCCAAAACAAAGAGACCGAGACCAGCGGTCACCATCATGTCGTCGCGTTTCGATTTTGAATAGATAAAGAAAATCGTGACGCTGACACTGACAAGACAGCTTGGACTTTCGGCGAGCGGCAATGCGTCTTGGCGTGTGTTAGCTCTCTCTAATTTCACAAGAGGGCTATCGCGTTAATCTTATAAACCCAAGTAATTCCCATCATCCATCCATGTGGACTAAAAGAGTTTAAGACATGCACGTGGACCTTTGAGATTTACTAGAATTAATTTAGAATATAATATTTAGGCCTAGCCTATATTAATTCAACAGTGAGAATGACATGTGAGGCCTTGTGTCAGTGAGATAGAAGGAAGCAAGAAAGAAACAGAGGAAGGAAAATAGAGGACCATGATGGCGACATCGCCACGGTCTCTAAAACACAACTTTATCGTTCATTTCTACATAAATTTAGTGCTGTAAATTCAGCCAACTTTTGCTAACAATTTGTCAAATTTGATGGGCTCGTAGGTCCGTTTACATTAGTCCGATGATTCTTGGACTTTAGTGTTATGAAACGGAGGGATTACAGGTCTTTGATTCAGAACTCAATATCCGGAAATAATATTTATTTTTCCCCCAAATAAATGACCTTTTCTAGTTAAATTTAAGCACAATTATTTTCTTGTAGAGGAATTTGAAGTTTTTTTTTTCTTTTTTTGGGGCCAGCACAGGGGACAAAAGAACCAGCTATCCACCTGGCTTGTACACCAGCTCGTCCTCTGTTTTGCCGAGCGCCTTTTCCCCAGGACGGCAGGAATAAATACAGCCCATCCCCTCCCTCCTCATCTGAGCGATGTGTCCTCCACCCTGCCTGCCTTCTGCCCCTTTCCCCCACCTACTTACTCTACTCTGATCCTACTCTCTCTTCCCCCTCTCTCTCTACCCTCGACGCTACGAAATGCTCTTCCAGATTTGCTCCAAGGTATGCATGTTTGCTTCTGCAGTACTGTTGTAGTCTGTAGTGCCCGTGTGATGTGGATGGCAAGGCAGAAAGAACAATAATAACACAAAGGCAGATGATGATTATGATGAGTGGTAATTACTATTTAATATTTCATATGATACACATCTCCATGTGTTTGTGCCTGCTTGCATACTTGCATATCCAGCAATACAAGGGTGTTTTTTTTATTGTTTGGGCAGCTCTGCCTTGGCTCTTTGGGGTTTCTCTTTTCTTTCCTGTACTTCTACAGGAAGGATCAGTTCCTGTTTGGGTGGTACGCCAAGTGGTGGAGTCCTCCCCTAATTCAGCACTTAAATATTGGCAATCTTGGGATGAAATCCAGGGTTAGAGCCCTCTTTTGGTTAGTAATTCTTGGGGGGAATTCCTTTATTTGGCCTTGCCTTGGTTTCCATTCTTGGACCACTACCACAAAATTTCAAGCACTGTTGGGAGTATCAAAGAGTTAAGCTGTCACTAGAGGTATCATCAAAGATCCAATCTTTGTTGGGTTGTTTAGGTTTTTTAGAGAATTGTTCATTTATTTGGTGGCTGGCTTCCTTCCTTGCTTGTGGATGGATGGATGGATTTGTTAAATTGTTCCCTTCCTTCCATGAAAGTGCAGGTGAGGGGCTTCTCCTTCTCCAACTCTTGTCTCTAGCTTGTTTCGAGTAACACAGCTAGTTCTTTTTTACTGCTTCAGTTCCCAACTTCCCATTCTTGGCATCATTCATTCCCCCACAAAGGGGCTCCTGACAAGATTGGATTATGGGGTGATTAGTATCTTGTTTTGGTGCATGTAAATGTGGGCAGAAAGCAACGTATGGAGGGGGGTTAATAGGCCCATATCTTTATGGAATTGGGGCCAGCTTTTGGTGATTAGAAAAGCTTTGCTTGTCCTCTTGATCCCTCCTCCATCTTTTCTCTACCTTCTCTGGTTGTGTGTACGAGAGAGAGAGAGAGAGAACAAAAGGTGGGCATGGAGATGGCCACTGGCCATGATTTCACCTCAGCCTCAGCCTCAGGCCCTCTCTCCCCAAACACTTCCCAATAGATTCCATCCCCTCTCTATCATCCTTGGTATCCACCCCCTTTTCTGTTCTTAATTGCAAAGGTTTCCGCAGGATAACATTTGTTGGCGTAAGTCCTATAGAATCCTCCCCTTCTTTTTATGTTGTTTTTCTCACCTCCCCTCCTATTTAAGAAGTTCTTGAATTGCTGCATGTCAACAATGGTGAGTATACCAGTGTAGAGTCTCCTGCTGTCCCTGATGCTTGTGTTTTCTAGGAGGAGGCTGAGGGAGGTGAATCCTCCTGATTAAAGCCCATGTTTTGTTTGTTTTTACCTCTTTATCCAAGTTCAGTTCTTGAATTTTACCTCCACAGTGTTTAATTCATATGCAGATTTTTTTTATCCTCTGCTTGGATTTCATGATGTTGTACCTACCTATTGAATCTTTATACCAGATGTTCTTGATGAGCCTTGTAATTGTTTGTAGTACAATCCAATCCCCTCATAAATGCAAATTTTAATTTATGGCTTGCAAGTCTGAAACTCTGAAGTGAACCGTCATATATCTTCTTCTTCTTCCGTCTCCATCCACTGACCCCATCTAACTTAAATGAGTTGGTTTGTGCTCAATTTAGGACACTAGCTAGCTCTGGTGTGTGACAAGTGAAGAATCAAAAGAGTCTGAGGTTGAGAGGGAGAGGGAGAGGGAGAGATGGAAGGTGACAGCTTCTCGGGGATGGCCAATGGCGGCCAGGTGGATAACAAGCTGATCCAGACATTCCACAAGAGCTTCGTGCAGGTGCAGAGCATCCTGGACCAGAACCGGCTGCTCATCAACCAGATCAACCAGAACCACGAGTCCCGGGCGCCGGACAACCTCACCCGGAACGTCGGCCTCATCCGGGAGCTCAACAACAACATCCGCCGCGTCGTCGGCCTCTACGCCGACCTCTCGGCGTCGTTCGCGCGCACCATGGACGCGTCGTCGGAGGACGACTCGTCGGGGACGCTCCGCTCCTCCGACGGCGCTGGCCGGGCCGGCCAGAAGCGCGTCCGGCCAGGCTGAGCTAGGACCGTGCCATTCTTGGCATTGTCACGCCATTGTGACTCTTGAGGACTTCTCTAGTGCTGTGTAGCAACTAGCAGGCAGGCTATGTGTTACTGAGGTGTTACTACTAGGCTAGTTCTTTCTTTCTTGCTGTTCTTCTTCTTCTTCTACAGTACTTCTCCACAAGTGCTTCTGCATGAGTGTATCATTAGGGGGAAGCAAAACTTTTATGTAGCAGTTCCTACGATGATGAGAAAGAAACAGCATTGTAGTAGTTCTTGACAATATGTTCATGCTTGCCAGCCTTATTACTAGTAGCATCTGGTTATTATTTCCCGGCTGGTTTCAGGTAGCACATGGAGCATATGCATGCAGTATTGTACCACTGCAGGTGGGCCAGATAGGCAGTTCATCCCATTGGAGAGATTTTGAGGTCTCTCAGTTATTATTCTCTACATTGGTACTATTTTTTATATTTTTAGCTGATTTCTGATGAGTGCATCACTTTGATGAGCCCACAATATTTTTGCCCTTGGAATGGATCATTCCTCTCTGTGTGTGTGAGTAAATGGTGGCTCATGTGAGCCTGAAATTCTCATGTACTGGTGCAAAGTGCAAAGTTTTACAGCTTTACCAATCTGCTTCTCCTCCTCATCCCCTGTCATTTTTCTTTTTGTCTTGATGAGTTATGATGAAAAGTTTGATGACCAAACTACTTGCGCCCTAATTCCCTCCTTTTTCTTGCCCTACTTTTCTCTCTTGTTCGTACTACTACTCAGGCTCGCTCACTCAATTGAGTTGGTGTAATTTAGAAAAGGCTCCCCTTTTCTGCATGCCAAAGGAGAGAAAAAGAAGGGGGTCTAGTGGGTATCTGCAAGATGCTGGACAGCATCAGCAACATGAGGACAGAAAAAGCTTCAATAATTTTTTGGCTGCAATCATAGTGTACAACACCATGGCCAGAATCTTATTTGAGAGAGTGGTGTGTGTGTGTGAATTCTCACCTTTTTTCTGATCTAAGTGTGCGAACCTTTTTGAATTTTGACCACTGATTTGGCCTGCTGTACAGTGTCAATGGGTCCCCATTGTTCTGTCTACAGTCTTAACATTGTTTCAACTAATTAAAGAAACACAAGGAGGAATGTAGGAAGAGAAGGCAACTTCTATGTTAGATTACCAATTGAAAATTAAGAGCGAACATATATTTTATAGGAAACGGATCAACTGCCGCAGGAATCGAGAAAAATTATGGCGTTTCAAACAGAGCCTAAGTTCCAATTTACATATCTGAAACTTTGCACATTACTGAAGGACATGTAATTCCCACGAAGTTACAGTGGTGTGTCTTTCTCCTCTTTTGCAAAGGTTAGGCAAACAGGGTAACTAGACTTCTAATAGAGATCTTAAGAATTTGGTTGGGGATTTGTCTTTTAGTTGGAATTAGATTCCTGCTATGGGTCATTCAAGGGGGATCCTGTTGGGGGGTTAGAGAGATTTTTTGGAAGTGGAAGCTTATGATTCGGGTAAGTTCTTTGTAAGTATGGGGTTAGAAATAGAAGGACCAATTACATATGGGAGTTAATGGTAGTTTATGGTTCTGTTAATCATGAACATTCTCATGTTTTTTGGGAGGAACTGGACACAAAGTGTAAGAAGACTGGTTTGCCTTTGGTTTTGGGGGGTGATTTTAATTTGATTAGGGAGATTGGAAATAAAAACTCTAATCATCTAAACTGGAATCTTATGGACCTTTTTAATGATTTCATCTATGAGAATAGATTGCAAGAGATTAAAAAGGGGGGAGTCAAATTCACTTGGTCCAACAAACAGAAATGCCCAGTTTTGGTGAATTTGGACGGTGTTTTAGTGTCTCTGATTGGGAAGCAAGTTTCCTCTTTATCAAGTTCAAAACTTAATTAGAGTAGGTTCTGCCACAGTCCTATCTGTTAGACTCTAGAGAAGGAAAGATTGCTAAGAAGGGAAGATTTTGTTTTGAGAACAAATGGTTTTGTCAAGAGAACTTTAAAAGTTTGCTTAAGTCTAAATGGGAGGAGATTGAGAGTAGATCCTCTGAAGATTTTTATTCTCTAGATAGATGGAATGGTTGTTTGGCTTCATTAAGATGTTTTTTGAGAGGTTAGGGTGCTAAGTTAAATGGTGGTTACAAGTTGAAGAAGAAAAGTATTCTTGACCAACTTAAAGCTTTGGATTCTATGGTAGATGGGAAGGGTCGGCGCCGATTTGTGGAGCAGAGATATGCTTTAGAAGTGAGCTAGAGAAAGTTTATGACTTAGAAGAGAAGCATTGGCAACAAAGGGGAGAGTGGATTGGTTAACTAAGGGGACGCTAACTTGGTTTCTTTCATACTTGTGCCAATGGGAGAAAAAGGAAGAATTATATTTTTAGTTTGGAGCATGAAGGGGTTATTTTGAGAAGCAAGATTGAGTTGAGTGATCACATCTATGGGTTTTATAAGTCTCTTTTTGGTTCTGGAAAGGATCAGGTTGTGGGGCTTTCTCATGAGATTTGGAGTAACAAGCTTAGAGTGATAGAAAGTGATAATTTGTTTCTACTTAAAGATTTCACCGAGAAAGAAGTGTGGCAGATTATAAGTGATCTGTAAGTGAATTCAGCTCCTGACCCTGATGGTTTCTCTAATCTTTTTTACAAAAAATGTTGGGGGTTTATTAGGAAGACTTTTCTTGAACTGGTTAAAGATTTTTCCAAAGGGGATATGGATATGAAGAGATTGAATTTTAGGGTAATTACTCTTATTCCGAAACTTAAAGAGGCTAACAACATTAAGCAATATAAGCCAATTTGTCTGTTAAATGTTAGTTTTAATATCTTGACTAAGCTTCTAGCTAATAGGTTAGGGGTGATTGCGGATAAAATTATCAATGAAAGTCAATCAGCTTTTATCAAAGGCAGAAATATTCTGGATGGGATAGTGGCTTTGCACGAAATTGTCCATGAGGTCAGTCGTTCTAAGAGGAAATGGGTGATTCTGAAGCTTCATTTTGAAAAAGCCTATGATAAGATTAATTGGGATTTCTTGGAAAAAGTGATAGTGAGAAAAGGTTTCCCATCTAACTGGATCAATTTGGTTATGAGTTTAGTTGGGGGGGGGGAGTGAGTATTAACATTAATGGGGAGGTTGGACCTTATTTTAAAACTTACAGAGGGTTGAGACAAGGGGATCCTCTTTCTCCTCTTCTTTTCAATTTAGTCGTTAATGCTTTAGCAAAGATTATTAATATAGCTCAGGAGAAAAGGTTTGGTGAAAGGGGTGATTTCCCATTTGGTGCCCGGAGGGGTTCCTATCCTCCAATATGCAGATGACACTGCTATTATGATGGAGTGTGAGGATGAGTACTTTCTGCATCTCAAATTCTTGTTATATTGTTTTGAATGGATGTCTGGTTTGAAGATTAATTATCATAAGAGTGAAGTTTATGTCATGGGGGTGGATAATGAGGAAGCTTCTAGGGTAGCTAACGTTTTTTACTGCAATCTGGCTAAATTACTCATGACTTATTTGGGTATTGTTGTTGGTGATACACATGTTGGAATGAAAGCCTCTGATAAAGTGATTGACAAATTGAATAAAAGGTTAGACAACTGGAAAAATAACCTGCTTTCCTTTGGAGGTAGACTTATTTTGGTAAACAGCAACTTGAGTAGCCTTCCTATATATACTATGGGTTTTTATAGATTCAATGAGGAGGTGCATAATAAGATGGATATTATTCGTTCTAGATTTTTCTGGAGGGGTAACAGTGGCAAGTTTAAGTACCATATGGTTAATTGAAAAGCTGTCTGCAGGCCCAAGGACTTTAGGGGTCTAGGGATTGTTAATACAAGGGTCATGAATGATTGTCTTTTAACCAAATGGATCTGGAAACTCTATTCAGCTAATAATGAGCTATGGTTTAAGATTCTTAAAGCCAAGTACTTCCTCAGGGGTCTTTAGAATCTGAAATCCTTGAATAGCTCTCGATTAAAATCGGTGTTGAAAGTCAAGAAATTTTTTAATATGGGGTGAGATATAAGATTGGGAATTGATGTAACACTTCTTTTTGGAGTGATGTTTGGTTGGGAGAGTGTCCTTTGAAGGTGAAGTATCATAATTTGTATAACATTAGTCAAGATCCTGAGCTCAGTGTTGCCAATACTTTGTTGGCGGATGTGTGGAATATTTCTTTTAATAGGAATTTTGGGGATGAGGAGATTACCCAGTGGGAGGACGTAAAAAAATCTATTATAGATGTTGATCTTAATGATGAAATGGATAAAGTGGTGTGGTGTTTTGATAAGTTTGGGGTTTTTTCATTAAGTCTCTCTCTGAGATAGTTGGTTTTGGGGATTACTTGCGAGAAAAATGCAAAGGCTTTGGGAAAGCAAACTTCTTTTAAAAGTTGAAATTTTTATGTGGTTGTGTTACCATGATAGAGTTCAAACCTTAGATCAACTGGTGAAAAGAGGGTGGAAAGGGGAGAATAAATGCATTCTATGTGGTGATGAAGAAAATATTGACCATGTTCTTTTTTCTTGCATTACGCAAAGCTTTTTGGTCTTTGTATGAAAGAGATGTTAAGTTGGGATTGTATTCCTTGTTCTTTAGATAATTTCCAACTAAATTGGTTGGAAAATAAAGGAGCTAATCACTATAATCTTGTTCTGTTTAGTTTTGCAGCATCAGCTTAGAATCTCTGGAAATTTCGAAACAAAATGGTGTTTGACCAGAATTTCCCTAAGCAACCATTGGATGTGATTTTCAGTTCTCTATCTTGTTTGCAGCATTGGAGTACTCTAATCAGAGAGGGGGATAGAGAGCATCTAAGGTGTTTCTTGTCGACTTTTGAAGCGTGGATTAAAGACTTTTGTGCTTTGAGGAGATCAAATAGTAGTGTAATAGGCTAGTTTGACCTCTGTTGTATTCGGCTATGGCTTGAAGTTCGGTTTTAGTCACTCTGGATCTCAGCTTATGTTTTTTGGTGTCCCTAGCCTTTAATGTCTTTTGTTTCCTGTAAGAACATGTATGTGCTTTCTATAAAAGTCTGGTTTCCCCTTAAATAAAACGGGGTAACGACACCCGATGAAGGCAATCTGGCTTATTTACAATGTAGGAAATGAAAAACATAGAAATAGAAAAGCATAAGAATTGAATATTATGATCAGTGCAACCCTATAAAAATAGAAAATATAGTAACCATACCAAAGTGGTGTTGGATGCTTCATACGGAAATTAAAAGAATTAGGAAAGAGACAGCCTGAAACAAAAGCATAAATGATAATTTGAGGTTAGATCTTCCGCCAAAAATCCTTTGTAGGAAGCTTTTCCATAGGAATCCAAAGTTGCACCCTTGTTTCAAACACCCAAATAGAAATTTTCTATAGGATTCAAGTCCTCTAAAATTCCTCCATTCCAAGCAGGCTCGAACTTAGATTAAGCTATTTTCCATGTGCAGTGGTTTTTTCCCAAGCGATCCCGTGAAATGGATGCGAAATGTTACACTTTCAAGTCCACTAATTGATTATATCTAGATAATGGACTAAAATTTAACTCCCAAATCCAATCTATTTACTAGGTTCACATTCATCACTAGGAGGCTTGAAGCAAAAGGAGCAATGTGAAAAAAAAGTAAAATTTTCAATTCATGCTACAATTACCTTTAAGTGGAGCAAGCTCGATGGTTGGACTTCGTTGCTATTCCTTGCCAAAAAGTAAAAATTGAACATGTTAGCATATGTCTAATCCAACAATAAAATGCATAAATGACAAGACTCTATCAAAAATATCTTCATATGAGAAGAAAATCTGCATCAGCGGATGCAAGACTTCGAACAAGGTAGGGTGTGTGGGGACCAAGTATTGGATACATTCCAAGTTAAGAATTACACCTAAAAGTATAATTGTTAACAAGGAATGAATCAATGCCGAGTTCGAATATATATCTTACAATAGTTCCCAAGATCAATGACTATTGTACATATATCCTAAACAACATTGTACCATGTCATACAAGGGATCTGATATACATACATAACAAAACTTTACAAACTTGGTTCGGTTCAACAGAAACAACCGACCAGCAGCAACTAACAGAAGTTTTAGCAGCGGAAACAAAAATATAGACAGCAAAAGTTCCAACTAGTTTGCCCATCACCCAATGGCAACCCGAGTGGAGGATAGAAATAGCTTCACTCGTTAGCGTGCATACGATCGGCGCTAACGGGTGGATTCGCATACACATAACCGTCCTCACCTACAACAAGTGGTTAAAGCACATGAGTACAAAAAGTACTGCAAAGACTTATACAAAACTACTAAAAGAAAGTGTTTAGTAGCACCTATCCAAAGGATTAGAATCATACATGCTTAAGTTTGACAACGGGAAGGTTGTAATGGCATTAATTTTTGCATAAAACCAAGTTTCACTTCTACACTTACTGATTTTTGTAAAGGCCAATTTATAAACAAATTTGGACTAAAATAGTAAGTAAAAGAGAATTTAATCACAAACAAGAACAAAATCAAAGTGGATGTCCACTTTGACCAATTATGCATGCATAAATACCCTTCATGCGAAACCGGTAAACCCATGACACAAATTATTTCAAAGTCTATCTTGAGTTGTCTATTAAAACAAGTGTTGTCCGTTACCGTGGACACAACTATTCGAATAGTTTTAACCCTGCAGGGGTGTACATCTTTACCCACATGACTTAGTCAGCCTGTAAGCCTTCAGATGCCTCCGAACGATGACACACTTCCTTTGGTATGTGTAACGTCCTGTTTGTCAAGAGTTTTGAAAAGCTTTTCAAAATAAAAATAACCATTTGTTTTTGTTGATTGCTCAAAGCTTAACTTGAAGACTTCGGAATTTGGAGGTTTAACTTGAACTAATCAAACTTCAATTAATCCTTTTTGGTTGATTTGGAGTTATTGTTGTTCTTTGGCTTTTAGCCCCTTTTCTCTGTTTGCCTTGTTTGTCCTTCGGGCTAGCTTCTCCTCCTCTAGGTCTCTCTCCCTCCTCCTTGGCAGACACTTTCTTCTTGCTAGACATCCCCTATGTCCAGATCCTCCTTTTGTTGGACATCTCCTAATGCCCAGGTCTCTCTCTGTCCAGACCTCCCTTGCGTTCCTCTGGACCTCCCCTAGAACCTTGTGTTTGGATTTCCCTAATCCAGACTTCCTCTTTGTTGGTTTGAATCTCTTTGTGTTCAGACCTCCCTTTGGTCTAAACGTCCATCTCTATCTAGATCTCCTTGATCTAGACTTCTTTCTCTGTTTGGACCTCCCCGTGGACCTCTCAACTTTCATTTGAACTCCCTGAGTTCATTGAGCGTCCTAGGGTCCTTTTGAGCTACCTGTGCCCATATGGACCTCTTTGTGTCCATATGGAGCTCCTTTTGAACTTCCCAAGTCCAATCGGACCTCTCGGTGTTCAGTCAGGCCCTCCCCTTGTTCAGATCTTGACCGTCAGGACCTCCCTTTGGAGATCTTAGCCGTCAGGACCTCCCCTTGCTCAGATCTTGACCATTAGGACCTCCCTTTGGAGATCTTAGCCCTCAGGACCTCCCCTTATTCAGATCTTGACCGTTAGGACCTCCCTTTGGAGATCTTAGCTGTCAAGACCTTCCCTTGTTCAGATCTTGACCGTTAGGATCTCCCCTCGTGAGATCTTAACCGTCCAAGATCTCCCCTTGGTAGCCCTTGACCGTCCAGGACCTGCCCTTTGTAGATCTTGGTCGTCCAGGGCCTCCCCTTGCAGATCTCGCAGTCAGGACCTGCCCTTAGTCCAGGGCTACCACTTCTTGTCGAACCCGGGAGCGAAGGATCCCGATGTCTCTGTGCTTCATACACTAGTCCAGGAACAGCTAGTGTAAACAGTCCAACAAAAAATGATAGCACAACCATGACACGTGATTCATTGAAAATACTTTAAGTTTGATACAAAAAAAGGGGCATAAAGCCAACAAGCAAAATACAGCGGAAGCAAAAGTAGTAAAGTAGACCACACGATTCGCCATATGCAATTATCTGGAGGCACAGCCTAGTCATTCGAGTTCTCAATCTCCTCATAGCACTCCTCTCCTGCTCAACAATTGTATTAAGCAAGAGTAAGCACAAACAACTGTGCTCGCAAGTTACTCCCAATAACATATTATAATGCATGCAAGGATTCAACAAAGGGAGGCTCACATGGCTCAATTTGCATAAAGCGACATTTTTCATTTAAATATTCATACTAAGTTCTAAAGCAGTTTACTCTATAACTAAAATTCATTTTCTAAATCTCAAGTTTTATAGTCATATAACATTCATCAATGAGTGGTGAAGGATACCCTCCTATCACATGGCTACCCGCCCAAATTCTCATTTGGATAAACCATTTGATAAAGTCTTTTGAAAATAAAATCAAAATCTAACTTTGAGTAGCTTTTCTTAGCATGTCCATGACCGTGGACACGGCTATTCGAATAGTTCTTGACACTCTGCAGAGGTTGTACAACTTTACCCACAAGAGATAATCAACTTATACTGTCCGCTCACACACTTCTGAAGGTGTGCGACTAAGAGATTATCACAAAACCTTTACAATGCATCATCCCACCATAGTCCCGCCTCACTAAGGTTTCACTTCCTTTGAATTGAACCATCTGCCAGATTTAAGCCCCCTCTTGTGCCATGTGGGAATACATAAAAGTAGGTCATAAAGACACCCACTGGCTGGGATGACACAACAACGGTGTGATGATACAAATTATTTAGCTAGGTCTTTGCCCATAGGATATGTGGTAGTGCGATGGGGCTTAACAAGATCGGCTCGAAGACCGGTCCTTAATTGACTTGGGCAACTTTCTAAAGAACCCCATGCCTCGGTCATAGAAATGACTTGATCCAGTGCACCGTGTACCATCCAAACATCCATTTCGTCCAAGTCCAAACCAATTTTATTTTATTTACTAAGTTAAACTATTTTATAAACTTCTTTGGTAAAGAAAATACCATAGTATCATTTTAAATCATAGTTGAAATTTTGGCTAAATTCCTCAAATTAAACATTTTTGGTCTAGGCTTTGTCTAAGCATAAAGTTTTTCAATATGTTCTAGCTCATACTAATGTATCAACTAGATTTTAACTAAGGTATCAAGGAATGACTAATTTAATAGCAAAAGTTTAACCATACAAAGGAATTAGGAATAACTATAAAATCTTAAAACATGAATTTAAATTATTTGAATTTAAATAAGCATGCAATAATAATTTAAAACATAATTTAAATAATTTAAAACACTAGGATTCAATATGATCAAAGATGTAACTTACCTTGCTCATATGCTTGAGGATCTAACTCTTCAAAAGATCGGTTTCCTAGATTAAATGAAATATACATGTGAAACGAGCTAAATTCAAATAAAATCAAAGGAACTCCAAATTAAATAATTTTAGTATAGATAGCTAGATCTTGAATTTAGATGATTTTAGAAATTTAAATAATCTAAATTAGAGCTCGACGAAGGAGAAACAGCACTTGGAAGTTTTGAAATCACATGGTGGAAGGAGGTTAATGGTGGGAAGGTTTCACTACTGATCAAAGGAGGTTCAAGCCGGTCGGAAGGAGGTTCGATTACGGCGTGGTGGGAAGGAGGTTTAACTACACAGCGTGGTTGGAAGGAGGTTTGGTTGTTGAAAGGTTTCAACTACAGGTCGAAAGAGGTTCGACTACACGGCGTGGTCGGAAGGAGGTGAGGAGAGCAGGCACGAGTAGCTCACCAAGACCGAGAGGAGGAGGAGGAGGTGGGCCGAGCAGCGAACTGGGGAAGCTTCATGATCGGAGGCGGAGAAGGATGGCAATGAAGGGGTCTATTTGGGGTGAAGAAGAGGAAATGTGGCGACTCTGTGAAACACAAGCTGAAATTGAGTGAGGGATTGCTTCAAGGAGCTCTAGGACACGAATTGGCGTGGGTAGAAGAGGGTTTGCACTGGTGCGGTGAGGACCGAGAGGAGGCGCCTGGCGGCTTGAACTCGGGCTCGGGGCTTGAGCAAACCACAACAACAAGAGAGTTAGGGAGAGTGGGTGGGAAAAAAGCAAAAGGGAACAAGGGGTCTGGGCGCTATTTAATGGGAAATGAGGTGTAGAGAAGCTTGAGGCATGGGAGGAGCTCCGGATGGCACGGGCTTGGAGTAGGTGAGGAGGATGGGGGCACGTGGGGAGGAGACAAGTGGGGAAAGCAGACACGGTGGAGGTTCTGACATTTAATCTTGTGCGTCGAGGAAAAAGGCGGGATTCTTGTGCCGATCGATGACTTCGGCGATCGTGATCAACAATAAGCGCGTCTCGGCATGGGCGCGATGAAGAAGCTGTGACCAAGCGAGGAGGTTGACATGCGGGTCTTGTCGAAATCGAGTGGCACTGGTCGAAACCGAGTGGCACTGGTCGAAACCGAATGGCCTTTGTCAAAACCGAGAGAGTGATCGAATTTTTTTTTCTCAAAAGCCCTAAAACTTGGATGTTATAGGCGACTTCTTCTAGGCAACTCGGCCCGGCCGCAAGAACTCGAGGTCGGCGACGGCGACGGATGTGACAACGGAAAGAGCTAGCTTAGTGCCTTAGCTCTGATACCATGTTATGAATATTGTGTGTATATTCAGAAGGCCCAATGATAAATATATATAGGAAGTACAAAGGGATATGTCATATACAAATAAGGAAAAACAAAAAGGGAGATAAGGAAAAAGGAAAAAGATTCCTATTCTAACAGCCTTGCTCCTAAATCCTAATATCTCTAAGTAGTGATCCTCCCCCATCCACATTAAATATATCTAACGGACATCTCAAAGGACTAGTAAAATAGAACAGCCAAGATGGCACGAATAAAAACACCAGAGAATATTACCAAAACTATCTAAGCACAGTGTGCCCCTAATAGGGAGGACAAGCTGGGGGAGGCCCACATGGGAGAAGTTGTTTCTTGTGATTAGTAGCCCTTTTCAAAGGCAACATATCCTATGCACATACACACATGTGTGCGCATACGGACATGGGAGATCCCAGCCATTCATTTCGTCATCAACGGGTGAAGATCACGCCGTCAGCTCCACTTGACTCTTTTGCGAAACACCCCCCCCGTGCGAAAATCCCTTTCTTCATTCGCACCCCCTAGCCCGAGCCCCATTCCCCATCTTCCTCCATGAGCTAGGGTTGGGGAGCTCCTGCTTCCGCGCCGCCCCCGTAGGTCACCCCTTCGTCGCGCCTCCTCTTCGCCGCATGCCCCCTGAGCTGCCTTCGTCCCAGCGCGCCGCCACCCCTGCATCCGCCTTCATCCTGTAGCGCGCGCTTGCCAGCAGCAGTGATGGTCGGCGCCTCTGTTGTTGTCCCACTCTATCGCCGCTTCTACCAGGCCACCAACTACGGTGGCACCGTACAACGCCACGAGGTATGCCTCCCCCTCTCCTCCTTGTTCGATTTGGTTTCAATTTACTTGGGGTGTTACAAAACTGCACATTGTGCAGGGATCGCGATTAGGTTGCGGTCAATTTGGTCGATGCTAATATCACGACTCCATGATTGAGTAGGGTTTAGTTGAAACATTGCTATGTGTGGAAATTGTTGCGATTAGAGGCTCTGTGAGTTCATAATTATTGCTCCTCTTTCGTGGGGTTTGCAAGGGAATGCATTTAGGCTGATAGAGTCCTTAGTAGGGAATGTCAGCACAATATCATGTTTCCATTGATGTTTCCATTACTGAATTCTTGATGTTCTCATATTTGCTTTGTAAGGCCTCCAGGATCAGGCCATGTTCTTCTCCAGGTCTTGTTTTATTGACCCAAGTTTCAATAGAGTGGTGTGCAAAAGATCTGAGTAGATTAATTTTTGAAACAATCTGGGCATCCACAATTCAATTGTAAATGATATTCTCGAGATGTATTACTACTGTGCTGTGAAGAAATCAGGGCAGAACTTCAAAACTGGTGATGATTTGATTGAGTTGTATAGTCAGTTTTGTTCATGTCCAAAGTCCTAGATTCTAGAAGTGCTTTGATGTACATTATGTATTTCATCTGTGAATGACCATCATCTGTGTATGACAGTTTTTATGGAATGGAAGCATGGACTTGTGTTTTTGTAATGTAAGCATGAAATTGCTGAATGCAAAATGGTTTCTTTGGCACAATCTATTGTTGATGTATTGGTGTATTGTTGGTGTACTAGCATCAATTTCTAAAAAATGGAAGCACTACTCACTACTTTCTGAAATCGAGCAAATTTTTGTAATGGATGCTGTCATGCTTCCATTTTGAATGATTCAACGAGGCAGATGTTTGAAATCTTGGTGAATGATGTGCTCTCAATCAATTACCTTTCAGACTCCATGCAATATCCGGGCAATACTTGTGATATGCTCTCAACCAATTACCTTTCAGACTACAGGCAATATTTGACAGCAATGGACAAAAACTGGGCTGAAGTTTTGATTGGAATCTGAAACTCATGTCCACCAAACAAACAAACTTGAAGAATAAAAATGGAGAACATCAACATGTCAAAAATCTGGTTTGAACTATGAACTTCTTTTACCAAACAAGCAACATACCTAGGCCATGAGTAATTAATCTTGAACTTTCTGATTAATATGGTGCTAGTGAAAACAAGTCCTGATCATTTAATTGATCCATGTGACTACTTTAAATTACCAGAATATATCTATCAGAAGAGATTCAAAATGCGGGGAGCTATAATATTTCTGATCAGGTTATTCAACTCGTCCGGAACGTATCTTCAGCAATTTGAGATTCACATATTAACAAGCAAAAACTATCAGGTTTGTAGAATTACTCATTTTATATCTTCGTTAGAATTATAATTTCAGATTTTGTTTTGCAAACTCAGTCAGTACTCTCATTGTAATCATGTTAGTACTCTCATTTTAATCATTTAAACCATCTGAGGAATATCTATCTTGCGTCTTTCCTTTGCATGTTAGGAACTCTTTAAATAGCATGCTCATTACCATTTCACGCAAACATCAATACGCATGGAAAAGCAATGCCTATATCTTAAGTTGTAATCTGGAATGTTGGGATCATGGACATGTAATATAAGAATGTTGGACTTAGATTTCTGGAATCTGGTTCCTGTAGATGATCAACTGCACAAGGTAATCTGGACAAAAATAATGGTCCAGCAAAAGAACTATGGTTGATTCACAGAATTTTATGCAGATCATCTTATCGGCTAAACTAGCCTTAGATCATCTTATCGACATATCAGCAAATACATTCCTAAAGCTCATACATTCACAGTATCAGGATGTAAGAATCAAAATGGGATATACATACATCACGGTTCATACAAATTGAGGCCCTTGCTTCCATTCACATTCATACAACAAAATATGCAGAAGAGCAATTCTTCCAAAGAAACTAATTTGCATTCAACAATTCATTTTTGAGCACTTGTACAAACAAAATTATAGAGTACAACTACATTTAACCTTTGGCCAATGCACTAAAATTACAGCACATAGATTATTTGGCACAATGCCTCATCAACATTACGAATTTAACAAGTACAAATCAACTACACCATCCTGGGCTGGCTTGCACCTTTACACCAAATGATCCATGTCTGCATCCAAAATGAACCACAAAAATCACTCCAATTTACAGTCCAGAGCAAATCTCCAAAATTTAGACGGGCAACAACAAATATCAAACCGGTCATGTCGTTCTTTCTTCTTTGCAAGCAAATCTACGATGCGACGAAGGGGTGGCTATAAGACGTGTGGCGAGGAAGATGGCGAGCGATGTCGAGGTTGGGGTCGGCCGGACGGTGGAAGCGAAATTTGTGGGCTCGGCTCGGAGGGTGAATCTGAAATTTGTTGTTATTTGCACATGTAAAGGAAGGAATCAATGGTAGTGCACATGAGATTTGAGAGACCACTTCAATTGAAAAATAGACAAGAACGAAGGAATCAAGAAATCGGGAGCGGCGATGAGTTGTGACAAAGCGAGGAAGATGGAGGATAGAGCGCTGACGAGGTCGAGACTGCACCTGCCGCTGGTCATGGTGGCCATTGCACCACCTCTTTCGCCGGCCGAGGGAAGAAAGCCAATGACTAAGCGAACTAGCGGTGGAAGGACTCGTCGTGGGTGGGATCGCAGGTCTTGCGCGTGGCACCGAGGAAGGCGTCGGCGGTGGCGTAAAGGCGACGGCCCGGCTTCTCGACAAGGCGGCAGGCGCATGCCAGTGTGAGCGGCGTTGCGAGGGATTGGGGATCGGGGTGAGACCGAGTGGTGTCGAGGAAAGAGGCGGGGGCTTTTAAAACTAGCGGTGGGTGGGAGTGTGACGCCGATCGTGGCCGTTGGATTTGCGAGGAATGGCCAGGATTGGCCATATGCACATGTCCACCCTTATCCCCTCTCCCAGTCTCTCTCCAGAGCTAGAGGATCTTTTGTACCCTTTTCCCATCAATCTAGTAGGGTCCAGACAAGCAACAACCACTCACACAAAACACATCAGTTTTGGGATCACAGCTGTGGGAACTGGCCAAATTTTGGGGGACCCACAGCAATTCCACATGGCTGGGTAGCCTTCCTTGTGAGGCTTGTTTAACAAAACTATTTGCTTAATTGTTATGGACATCCATATCCTTTAATCCTTGGAAGACTGGTAGTACATGAAGCAATCTATCTTTTGTAGTAAATTTCCTCCAGAAAAAAATGTTGTACTAAATAAATTCACTTTCTGCGCATCTGTTTAGTTTGATGCCTCTTATCCATTTCCTAGCTCCTGTTTAGTTTGACGCCTCTTATCCATCATTGTTTAGGACATCATGGGTGACAGAACAATAAATAGTATCGAATGTCGATTGAATTTTGCAAAATTCAGATACAGTCATAGTTGACAAAATAGGAATTGTTTATGAACACTGTATACAGTACACTCAGATATCATGCTACTATTGTTCAATTATTGTAGTGAAGATGTGGAAATTGTCTTTTATTGACAGTAACACAGTCTTACAGAAGGCCCCAATTTGGATGGCAAACATGTGGTTTTGCCAGAGATGGTGCGGGCAGATTCAGTGCCACTGTGTGTTGCATGATTAATAAGGTAAACAATTGTTTGCTCCAGGACTTGCATGAATAATCAGAAGAAAAAGCTGTACCCTACCTACATGTATTTTTTTAAAAGTTTTGATAGATTCCCGTCTGTACTTCAAAATTAGTGCTCAGCTGAAAATCATCATCGGATTGATCAATCAGCAGAGAAATAAAGCAGGTGCTTCACATGTAATCCTTGCCAAGATTGTTAAAACCAGTACTACATTGGATACTGCCCCATCATTATTACCAGTGTTTAACACATACCAATAACAATTATATACAAAGCAGAAGGGTTGCCAGATTCTTGTTTTTCTGGAATTAAGAATTTTCCGAGTGAAAAGAACACCATGAAGTCAAGTCTTACAGCTTACTCAAATAAAAAAAGATGGGTTTTATAATACTTGTGGATAACAAATGTTTCTATATGCACTAGTTAATCCCACCAATGAAACTTGTGGAGGATTAGGTGGTGTTCCAGCAGATCTGATACTCTATCAGCTGATTGACTCCACTACACTGAAATCTGATACATTATCAGCAATTATGTTATGCTTTGTAGTAGGTATGTGGAGCTGTTGGATTTGGGAAAAATAATTGGGAGAGGACTACCTCACACTGAGGGCAAAGTGTTTATTGTTTGGCAGGACCACTGATTAATGCAATGATAGGGATGCTAATCAGGCTTATCTTGTAAGATTAACTTATGTGCTTTTGAGCATTGGAAGTATCCATTTTCATCTAAAAATCTAGAAAAGGGCTCTCCTTTTCCTTTTCCTCAAAAGTATCCCCAAGGACGCTTGTCCCCACTGCCTAGGGTGCATGAGCATGAGATGCCTTTCCAATTTATATACTCCATCGTTAAAGAGAAACAACGGACGCAAATTAAACAGGAACCTTCTTCGAAAGTTTTTCTGATGTTAGATTTGCATGCAGATGGGTCTAGTCAGACTCTAAAATATTTTAGTCTATTCATCTAGTTAATTTGAGCTGACCTTGTTTGCGGCTAATCATTTCCATTTTATGGTATGACCTTGTCCAAAATTACCAAATAGTTTATTGGGAGTGCATAGACATCAGGCATATGATTCTTTTCATAAAATCAGTCATGCTCTAAACATATAACAAAATAAGCTTCTCGCTAAAAGAAGAAGAAGAAGAATTCACCAGTTCTTTTCTACAAGAACAAAAAAAAGTGCTTGTTCCAACAATTTTTCTTATTTATTCACATTTGTAATTCTATTTTCAGGTGATTCCAGACTTGTACACCAATCAGCAGCGCATCCTTTCAACTTCACCTTTTTATCTTCTTGCATGTAGCCAATCACAGTCACACAAGTCCACATCAATGTAGCAGACTTGGACTCTTAGCTGTGTTGAAAATGATGTGCAGAGAGAGTACTAATCCTCATGCCTAAGCTGGGGCCTAGGAAACATACATTCCATCATATTCGCCATCAACACTACATAGTACATGCAGTTCATGCAATAAAATTTTCTGATAACTATGTTTAGCAAATCTTAAGGGCATGTTTGGAATTTCACAAGGAAACAGTTCAATTATGTCAGGAATCTGAAAAAAAATCCCCTGTTTCAAACAGGGCCTAAACCTAAGATATTTTTTTTTCTAGTTCCCTCATGACCAGAGCACAAGGAGGTATTCGCAGAAAGAGATTGGCATATTGGATTTTCGCTAGCTCTACAAGAAAGTTGTAGAATCAAATAAAAGGAAATGAGTAACAATATGGAAGCAAGGATATTTAGATTATATCTTTGACAGTCTCTACTTAAGGGTTCAGGAGTACAACTGTACAACTAGGGAAACACAGTGAAACAGACTCTGGTAGACTGCAAGGGACACGAGGGACCAGTAGTTCTTGTTGGGTATGAAGAAATAACAGGTGATAGCAAAGCTGTCCCTTGATTCTCCAGTGTCTTTGTACCAAACACTGACAAAATTTCCTCTACACTGCTCTTCAGATTCCTGGCAGTCAGGTAATCAGGTTTCACATTGCACACAGTAACAGTGACAACATACACTATGCAAAGGCCAGCAGAAGTTCAGATGCCCCCACCTGGATGCTCTCCTGAGAATCTAACGAGTTCTTGACAAAGTCACTCAGTTCCTTGACGATTTTTTCTGCAATCTTTTTGTGAGACCTTACAGCCTTGTCACGGTTTTGCTGATGAATAATTGATTTGAATATTTGTCTTTTGGGTTGCTTGGAATTTGCGGTTGTTAGAAGGTTTCCATTGTTCCGTTTGGGTGGTTTGTTTTAGTCTTTTCATGTTCGCCGGAGGTTCTCAAGAAGCACTCGCGTGGACACACCGCAACCATTCAGGACCTCCCCAGGTGTTATCTGGACCATCCACGACCTCCCCAAGGGAGAACTAATGCGCATCAATCGCGTCATGTCCGTCCAGGACCTCTCCAGGAGAACTAACACGCGTCAGTCGCGACTATCCAGGATCTCCTCAGAATTAATCTGGTCCATCTAGGACATCTCCCAGGAGAATCAACGTGGAGAAATCTCGTCCATCCAAGACCTCCCCTGGATCAATCTTGTCCATCTAAGACCTCCCCTATGGGCACCAACGTGGATCAATCTGAACCACTCAGACCTCCCCATGGGCACCAACGAGGATCTATATGGACCGCTCAGGACCTCCCCATGAGCATCAACGTGGCTCGATCCAGACCACCCAAGACCTCCCCCGGAAGCTATCTGGACCGTCCAAGATCTCCCTCTGTGAAGAGGTCTTTCAACTACTGTTCATCACAAGTGCTATAACGAAGAGGTCTTTGTGTTCTTGTAGCGAGAGGTCTTGAGTTCTTGTTTAGGAGGTCTTTCAGTCTTGTTCATAGCGAGGAGGTCTTCGAGTCTTGTATAGTAAGGAGGTGGTCTTTGCAAAGATATTTACAAAGACAACCCTAGAGATTTACAAAGATGTCCTGGATATTTTCAAAGACGACCTAGAGATTTACAAAGACGACTCTAGAGATTTACAAAGACATCCCTAGATATTTTCAAAGACAACCACGGAGATTACAAAGACGTCCTGGATATTTTCAAAAGCGACCGGGAGGTCTTTGAGGAGGTTTTCAGGACCTTCGGAGCTCTTTCAGGAGGTTTTAGACCTCCGGGATGTCTTCACAGGACCTCCAGGAGGTCTTTCAAGATGTTCTTCCAAGACCACTCACGAGGTCTTTTGCGAGGTCTTCTGGGACCACTGGAGGTCTATTCAGGACCACTGGGAGAGTCTTCTCAAGACCACCCATTCATTCCAAATATTGTATACTCCAAGTGCTACTGGTGCGGTGAGTGGTCGTGAGACTTGGTGGGAGTGGTCGTAGATGTCGTGGGCGTCTTGGAGGTGGTCGTAAACATCTTTGGGCCCGATCGTGAAGCGTCTTGGATGTCTTGGAGGTGATCGTGAGCGTCTTGGATGTCTTGGAGGTGATCGTAGACATTCTAGATTTGGTCGTGGACCCTGTTGAAGTGGTCGTAGACTTCAAGGTTGATCTGGTTAGTGTTTAATGTTGATTGATAGTGTGTGATATGCGTGTGTGCACTGATATTGGTCAAGTTGGAGAACTTGTGCCAGGAATATGTTCTTTGGTCTTTGCATGTGCAGGTTGAGCGTGAAGACGATCGTGGTCGATGACAAGGAGGACCGGGACTAGGATGGGGAAATCTGAGATCTAGGAGGTCGAGGATGTCACGAGGTGGTTGGGCTTGCGCTAGAGTACGTAGAGATCAAAGGTGGTTGGATAATGCACGGAGAAGCTTCGGGGGGTGCAGTCCTGAAGGCTTACGACGTGTGAGGAGATATGGAAAGTGTTCAAATATCTAGAAGGTTTAAAGATATTGAAAAACCCATGTTTGGAAGGGTTTCGGGTCCCTTGGAACTCGGATGAGATAAGTTGTGGTGACCGTGTCGTTTAGGACACGAATTGGTCTCTGCCTATAAAAGAAGGCAGAGGGGAAGTGTTTTCCCGCGGCTTTACGCGGCTTTTGTTACGTAGCTTTTGCATTAGAGCTTGAGAGGTCTTTTGGTAGAAGGCTTTGAGGGGTGCTTAAAGAGCACTTTGTAGACCTGAGAATAAGATTGAAAATAAGAGATCGATCTATTCGATATTGTCTCAAGATTGTTTTTGTTCAAGGCATGCGTGAGAGGTCTTCTTGGAAGAGGTCCTCGAGGAGGTTGAAGAGATCTGAAGAGGTTCTCGAAGAGGTCCTCGAGGAGGTAAGAAGAGAAACCAGCCAAGCCGCAGCGAGTTTATTGTTTGTGAGCAAGAAATCGGTACAATCATTCAACCCCCCTCTGATTGTGCTATACGATCCTGCACTTTTCTTTGCTTCATCACTGACTCCACATTTATCAGAGGATACAACCATACTAAGCCTCTGCTTTGCAATACTCACGAAGGATTTTAATTTGGTGGCCGGTGAGGGAAATATTATCCTCCCGTCCAAGGACTTCCCCTAGATCTTGAGTTACTGCAGGTAAATGCTTGCTCTGAAAGAGCAGAGGCTCAAGTGAATTCCTACGAGTAAATTTGATGCATATTAGCAACAGCGTACCAGTAATTAAGAACTCCAGTACATTCAGAATCAAAATCTCAGTAGTAAATCTGTGTATCAGATCCAGTGCCAGTACTGGCAGGCTCTGTTACCCGTACTAAATGCAGTACTCTGAAAATTTCAACTATTTGAGTCCCAGCACCAGAGCAGGACCATCAGGGCATGATACCAGTACAAATATGATTGAATGATACAACGCATTTATTGCTTTTCACGACAAAGATAAACCCAAAACAAATGTATTCACGAAAAGGAATAAACCTACTAAGCAACAAAAGCAACGGAGACGGACCACAATTGAGAGGACACTAGTTTACATGAAGAAATGGGGTAAGCAGTATCCTGACCTTTGGTTGGCGCCATTCTCTCTTACTGGCAGTTCTGCATTATTTTTTATGAGAATACTGTGCCAAATTTCTAGCTTCTGCTGCTGCTGCTACATTGTAGTTGCAGTTGATCATTAGTCTTTACTCTTTAATGATCAATAATGTGAAGTAGACTCATCTGTTCAACAACAAAGCTAGTAGCAGTAAACTGATTTATCCAAAAGGCAAGCGGGCGGCGCTAAAAGCACAAAATGCTGCAGAGGTTGAGTGTCGGACATGTGGTTCCAAAAATTGAATATTAAGAGTGTACTGGTTGGCTTCCTAAGTATAGGATCTCGGGTATAAGCCAATAAAGAAGACAACAGAATTAGTACGCAGTATCTCTGAATCATTAGTTTGTTTGAATGTTGTAACTCAGAAAACTAAAATTTGCTATATAAACTACAGTACAAGCGTAGAAACCTGTACAATATTATTAGTTTTCGCTTTTTTAGTTTTAATGCTGCTTGTTATCGAGGTGAGGAGTGTCACAACAGTAATAGTTTTTGCTGGCAGATACAGTAGAAAGTCCCTGGTTGAAAAGAACACAAACATGGTCTCAGTACATGAGCAGTCACTCATCCCAACTAACAAACAAGCTGTACCATCGGATTGTACTACTGAAAGGCGCAATCATTCAAAACTTGTGGAGCTTATGCAGCCACCAAGATCTACAGATGAAATCAGACAAGAAAACAGGATCAGAATATATGTCCAAAGTAGCGTACTGCTAGTCCAAATCATAGTTACTGGATTCGCTATAAAATCCTGCGAATCGTGAACCGGATACATCAAACCCGAACCGGTTTATGAGTGCGGATTCGTGTTATGATGAAAATTAGAAGAAAAAGTGGTGAACTACGAAATCCGTCTGCATTCCTCGGACGAATAAGCGTTTTTGGTAACTATGTTCGAATAGCTTCTGAGATAGAGGACATGCAAAGTTGCAAACAATCAACGACGCCAATGGTACTTTCTATACGAGAAATCATATCCCAAATGTCCAACTAGAGGGTTATTTGGGATGATTAATTGAAGCTGGATTTACTACAAGGAACACATTTGCAATAACAATAACTGGCCGGCTAGTAGGCATATTATTCAGGCAATCAGGCAAGCCGAGATGCAAGAGTACACAATACACCAAACTTTGGGATGATCTATAAAACACTCAGCTAATCCCTGATCATGTCTCTTCTCCTATTTTAGTCTAAAAAAGTCTCTTGTCTCGCTGCATTCTCCTAAAGAACCTCACTGGAGTACTGGACTCACACAAAAATTTGAGAACACTACGCTAATCATAGAACATATATGACGGCCAATTCCTAGAACTGCATGACGATTGCAAAGCTATATCCACTTTATTAGGGGTTCTTTACTTCTTCTCCTAGGTGACTGTGTGCAGAAACGGAGGTGCGAGTGGGAGGAGACCGCATTACCTTGGATGGACAGCCGCGGCGGCACGACAGACGGCGGAGGCGGGCATGATTCGGATGTGGCGAGGACGGTGATGGCTACGCCGTCGTCGGAGCTCGCCATTGCCAACCTTCGCCGCCGTAGCGTCTGGTTGGAGTGAAATACGAAGTAGTTCCAGGGTCTCGATGCAAATATGATACTCTCAGTTCCTCGGGTTCTTAAATCGGTGGCTAAATGATTAATACAAACTAATCCGAAGGGCTACACGAAAACATTAGTTGTACCAGCTCCCCGAACCAATGCTGAGCTTGTCTTCCAAGGTCTGTCTGCTCTCTCGCAGCTTTGACAGCGCCCTTGCCAAAAGCAAATTGCCATCTTTGTCTCTTTACAGCTAGTGCGGCGGTGGTGGGTGAAAGCAGCAAGGCCGGTGCTGCCAGTCTCTACCCCGCGCGAGCCCAACCTTCGGTTTGGGTGCAAAAAGTTAGGCTGGCCACTCTTAACAATGTCCAGTCAATGCAAGGGGGCAGACGGGGTTCGGATGCTCGTCATCAAGGCAGCATCAACTCGCTTCAATCCTCTGGTCAGGGTGGTTGGCAGGAAGTTAAGCCCCGCTACTGGTGGCGCTCTCGGCGCGGGACGAAACTCCAGCAGCCCCTCAGTCGCATACATCAACTCCAATAGCGTTGGTTTAAACTTGACAAGGTCATCATAACGGTTATAGACCTTGGGGCATAGGGTTGGGTGCGAAGCATAGAATCTGCCTAACAACAAGAGTCATATAGAGATATAATTAACAAAGCGTTGCTTACCAATTTCACTAATCTTCTAGCGATGATGCCAAAGCTCACTAGTAGATTAACGATTGAGGTCTTGAATCACTAAATTTCATAAGAGGATATGTAATTTAGTGAGAGTATCTTTGTTAAATTGTTTAATAGAAGTTACTTTGATTGACCATATGTCTTAGTTTTGCATATTTTATGTTGTAGATTATGGCACCAATCGTTATACCTACATCCAGTTTTGCTTTCGTTTGATACTTAAAAGGAAAAACTGAATGGAACAAATTTTATGGATGGTCCATAACCTAAGAATTGTTCTTAGGCAAGATAAAAGAACACGTTACGGAGGAACCAATTCGAGATGTGCCTCTGAGAGAATCTCTTTGCTACTCTTAAAACCGCCTATAAAAAGGCATGCGATGAGTCCCTTGATGTTAGGCTGTCTCATGCTTCTGCTATGAACTCGAGACCTTGAAGCGGTTTGAGAATATTGAGGCCTCACGATATGATCGTGGCGCTCAAAGGCATGTTTGAGACACAAGCAAAAAGCGAGAGATATGAGATCTCAAAAACTTATTTGGATGTAGGCTAGGCGAGGGTGGTCGGTGAGCCCACATGTAATCAACATGGTTGGTACACCAGAGCTTGAAAAACACGGTTTTCCACTTAGTCAAGAGTTGGCTCTGATTTGATTCTTGCTTCGCTTCACGCAAGCTATGGCTAGTTCATTTTGAACTTCCATATGAATGGCTTAGACAAGAATCTCACGAATTGCATATGATGCTTAAGGCAATGAGAGGCATTAAGAAAAGCAGTCATATGATGATGGTGCAAAAGAGTACAAGCTTCAAGAAGAAAGCTAAAACTTGGGTCAAAAAAATGGCAAGGATAAAGTTTCAGATGAGATCAAAACTAACAAGCCTAAGCCCAAGACTAAGTCGGGCCCGACTCAAGAGAATAAATGCTTTTCTTGCAAAGGGCTAGGCCATTGGAAGAGGCGCAAGAAATACAGGTGATCGGAAAAAGAATGGTGGGACTAAAACTTCCACTACATGTATTAATGTTATAGATGTTTTTCTTCTGGGCTCTTACATTAACTCATGTGTATTTGATACGGATCGGTTGCTCATATATGCAATTCGATGTAGATTCTAACAAGGAGTAGGAGAATTGCAAGGGGCGAGATGGATCTTCGCATCGAGGAATAAAGCAAGGGTTCTTTGCATTAGCCGTCGGGACTTTGCCATTACTTTTGCCTTGAGGATTTATTATGGAATTGAATAATTGTTATTACGTTCGGACATTAGTAAAACATTATCTCGCCTCATGTTTGATGGCGAGAGGTTATAAATTCATTGTTGAGAACAATGGTTGTTCTATATTTTTGAATGAAGTGTTTTATGGCTATGCACTGTTTTGAATGGGTTGTTTATTTTAAATCTTGTTGATGCACCGTTTATAATATTAATGCAAAGAGGCTTGACCTAATAATATAATTTCACTTTCATTTGGCATTGTCGTTTGGGTCACATAAGTGAAAACATATGAAGAAACTCCATAACGATGGAATTCTAAACTCATTTGATTTGGAATCATTTGAAGCGTGCAAATCTTGCCTACTCGGAAAGATGACCAAGACTCCTTTCATTTGGTCGTTGAGAGGACATCCGACTTGTTGGCACTTTCGTACATCTTGATGTATGTGGACCAATGAGCACAACAACTAGAGGTGGTTTCGATGCTTCATTACTTTCACCGATGACTATAGTAGATATGAATATATCTATTTAATGAGGCACAAGTTGGAATCCTTTGAAAAGTTCAAGGAGTTCGAATGAGGTCTGAAATCAACTTGGCAAAATAATCAAGTCTTTGCGATCGATCGTGGAGGTGATTTTTGAGCCATGAATTTAGTGATCATTTGAAACAATGTGGAATTGTTCCTGACTTACACCACCGGGCACTCCACAATGGAATGGGGTGTGTCGGCGGTATCGGACCTTGTTGGACATGGTTCGATCGATGATGAAACCAATCAGATTACGCCATTGTATTTTTGGGGTTACACTCTAGAAGCTATGACTTTCACTTTAAATAGGGTACCATCTAAATCAATAGATAAGACACTATATGAGATGTGGATGGGAAGAGTCCTAGTTTGTCTTTTCTAAAGATTTGGGGATGTGATGTCTATGTTAAGCGTTTGATGTCGATAAACTCACACCCAAGTCGGATAAATGCTTCTTTATAGGATATCCTAGAAACCAAAGGATATTACTTCTACAACCAAGAATAGGGCCAAGTTTTTGTTGCGAAATGGTATCTTTTGGAAAAGAGTTTCTTTCAAAAGTCGATGGGAGAAAGGTGCAACTTCGAAGAAATTAGGAAACATCTAAAAGTGTTTCAACTCCTAGTGAATCTCTCAGGATGAACAAAATTTTGTTGAACACGTAGATGAGACATCGATTACGTGATCTAAAAGGTCACATCAATTGCCTATAAGGTATGGGCATGACGTATTATTGTTGAATAATGATGAGCCTAAGACTTTTAGGGAAGCAATGATAGACCCAGACTCTGAGAAATGGCTTGGAGCCATGAAATCCAAGATAGACTCCATGAGTGACAATCAGGTTTGGAACCTGGTCGATCCACCTGATGGTGTTAAAACCATTGAGTGCAAATGGATCTATAAGAAAAAGGTTGATATGGATGGAAATTTTCACATTCATAAAGCTCGACTAATCGCAAAGGGTTTCGATAAGTTCAAAGGGTTAACTACGATGAGACTTTCTCACCGGTAGTGATGTTTAAATCTATCTGGATCATTTTAGCTATTCTTGCATATTTAGATTATGAGATATGGCAAATGCATGTCAAAACGACTTTCATTAATAGAAACCTAGATGA